>HF955088.1:80939-93312 GCA_000582765.1 Phytomonas sp. EM1 | reverse complement strand
CCTTAAGGCCGTAGAGATTATGAAGCTACGTCATTTGATAGTTTTGCAGAACAAAATCGATCTTGTGGGCGAGGTGCACGCGCATGATCAGTACCGACAAATACGAGCCTACCTGGATAACATAGCGCTCAACGCCCCGATCGTGCCGATCTCGGCCCAGCTCAAACGCAATGTGAACTTCCTATTGGAGTACCTCGTGCACGTACCACTTCCAACCCGTCAGCTACGCTGTCCGGCCCGTATGACAATTGTTCGATCGTTCGACATCAATAAGCCCGGAGAGGGTGATATCGAAAACCTGAAAGGTGGGGTAGCAGGTGGTACAGTCACACAGGGTGTCATTCGGCTTGGGCAAGTGCTTGAGATCCGCCCTGGGCTGATAAAGTCGCGCAGCTACACGGAGCAGGGTCGGTTCAGTTATAACCCTCTTCGCACCCGTACGGTCTCACTGAAGGCAGAGAACAATGTGCTGCAGTACGCCATCCCCGGTGGTCTTATTGCCGTCGGTACCACGTTAGACCCCACACTAACGCGACAGGATAAAATGGTAGGACATATGATTGGTGAGGAAAACTCCCTGCCGGACGTGTATGCAGAGTTAGAGGTGCAGTTTTACCTTTTCAACGAAATGGTCGGCACGAAGGCATCTAAGGATGGTAAAACCTCTATCAAACGCGTGCAGAAACTTAATCTTCAAGAGTCGCTCCAAATCAATGTCGGCACCCTCACGGCCGGTGCTACGGTGCTAAACATTACGATAAACCCAGATATTGCGAAGCTGGAATTGGTGACTCCCGTGTGTTGTTCACTTGGGGAGCAGGTAGCTATATCGCGTATGGTAGATAATAACTTCCGTTTGATTGGTTGGGGAACCATTCGTCGGGGGGTTCCAATGAAGCAAGGAGTCTAAAAAACGGACCAGATGAAACCAGAGAATAAGCTAAAATATGAGTCAAGGAGGGTATCAGAATGAGGATACCCTTTGCTGCATTGTTATTTTAGCCATTCCCAAATCGCAGTAGGACAAAGGAGAGCATTGACCTCGTTGCGCAAAGCGTAAGGACTTAGAGCTAAGGAAATGAAATCCACCCTACAAAGGATTTGGGGGCAATTCTTATCTTTGGTAAAATCTTTGGTTTAATTGTACCTTGGTGTGTGTGTGTGTGTCTCTCTCTCTACGTAGCGTCTCTTATGTTATCTGTGATTACCGTGCATCGACAGAAACTGTAGCGCCAGCACAAAAAAAACGTGTACGCGTCGTGTTTGGTTAATTTAATTAAAATCTCGAAAATGAGTAAGATAATAATATGATTCTGTTAAAATTCTTATGCAGCTATTTATTTCCTACAAGGGAACTTTATAATTCTCCCTCGGAGATTTATAATAGCGTCACCATGCTTGGTTTGTGCTCCTTATTTATGTCGCCGCTGCCCCTCCTAGTGTTGCTCATTGTTGGGAAGGAACCCCAACTAACGGAATCGGTTAAAATAAGAATAATAAATAATATATCTTGTATTAGTCTTTAAAAAATGTTTTCTCTGTATATTATTCACGATATGGTTGAAATCGAGCCCGTTTACTTCCTAAAGCGGCCCGGTCGCGATACCTATCCCATTAGTGCAGCCTCGCCGCATCGGACTGGCGAGGATGGCGGCGGCGCTGTAGCCCAGCCCGCGTCGCCGGACGCCGCCTACGTGGTCGTGCAAATCATCCGCCACCGGCTGACGGAGCGGTACGTGGGGCGGGTGGCCCCGCGTTGTGGCTTCTGTGTCGCCATAGGGGATATCTTGGAGCATTCCTCCATTGAGGTGAAGGGACCGTCTGCGTCGGCGTGGCTGGGAGCGGTGTTTGAGGTGGTGGTGTTCGCCCCGCGGCCTGGGACTCGGCTCCGGGCCACGATCGCGCAGCAGAGCGACGAGGGCATGCGTCTGCGGCTGGACTTCTGTGGCGCCTTTCCCTTTGTGGTGCCGGCGGACCAGCTCGTGCCGGGGTCGAGGTATGATGTGAAGCAGAGCGCGTGGTACATTTCTGTCGACGTTGACGAGAATGCTAACGGTGGCGATAACCAGGAGGAAGGGAGTGGTGCGAGGGACGCCCAGACTCACAATGACGGTGATCCAAATAGGAACTACTATCAAATTGGTGAGGAGGTGGTAGTGCGTGTGACGGCCTGCGTGGTGCGGGATGATGAGAAAAATCTGAACCAAAACGGCATAGACTCGTTGAAAGCGCCGGCGGAGGCATCGATTGGTGACTCCGCCCCGCTCATGTCTCTCTTGGGTAGCTTCCTTGGTGACCTCCTGGGGCCAACCTGCTGGTATGAGGAGTAGATGTGGCGCGTTCCCCGGTAGATGAAACGGCATCCCACAGGAATGCTATCCTTGCGATGGGGAAGAGGGCAGTTTTGTAAGGGTGGGAGGGAGGGGAGCAGAGAGAGAGATCCTTTCCCCACCCCTCACGCCCATCATATTGGTTTACGCCCTCAATAGTAGAATCCTTGGATTGTCGCATCAGCCGATCTCTAAGCATTTTTTTGCCTTCCGATTTATGATTTATTGTCTTTAATTGATTTTGAGTGCAGTGAATGAATCGTTGGAACAACTCTTTTCTCTCGTGTTTTATTTCTTCCTTCATCATCGCATACATTCTGAAAGTAATAGAAAAAATTCACTGACAAAAAAGCAAACTACACAGCCTGCTCCACTCATCTACTTACCATAACCACATACAACACGATATAGTGTTCTCTGTTTGGTATAGGTCTTACCCAGTTGATATTATTATTACTATTTGCATTGAACAGAAGAGGGAAAAAAGTGATAATGGTTACACCAAACGTTATTGTGTCGCCAGATAAGTTTAAACTTGTCTTTGGTGTAAACGAGGACTGTACGCTAGAGCTGACAAACGTTGGATATGATGCCATTATTTATCGGTTACAAACCGTAGCACCGGATCACTATGTGGTAAAGCACGCCAAAGGTGTGGTTCGTGGGAACTCCGCGACGAAGATTATTATTACTCTCAACCAGCGCAGGATTCAGGAATACGACAAAAGTATGACTGCTGCCAAAATCTTCAAGGATGATTTCCTTCTGGAATGCGCCCTTTTAGGCGAAAACGACGTCATCGAACCACGATATGCAAACGTATCCCAACTCATCAAGGATAAGAAGACAGAGAATCCAGGCTCCGTTCTCCGAAAGATATTACGCTCCCAAATATTCCTTGATACAAGCGCAGCCGCCACAACCACGCCCGACCCGATCAACTCTGCAGCGGTGGAAAGCAACCAGGCCGTGAGGACCCCTGTCTCCCATCCTCAGGACACTCCTGCCAGCGCCAGTTCTCCTGTCAGACGCAAGGCAGATACAAAGAACGACGAAAACCCGCCGTTGGCCCCAAAAGAAGCCCAGAAGAAGAAACCGGGCGTGGTGGAGACCGCATTGGCAACTAAGGCTCGCCCTAAAGCCGGCTCACGGCTTAACACGCTGCTCATTCTGGGTTCGTTGATTGTAGCAGTGGTGGTTTGGATGCTGATGGAGTAGACCCTTGCACAACTCCCTTATAAGTCGTGCCTGGACTCCACTTCAGAGGTAAACAACACTGCACACCATACAAAAAGAAAGCTGAGGTACACCTCACCTGTGACCACGGATAGCGAGTCGCTTTTGTAACGTAGTTGAGAATTCTATAAAGGAATCCTTTAAAGATAACCCTGTGGCGCATCGCTTAGTGTGTATTTGAACGATTGCTGTACTAACACTTTCAGGATGCCAATTGTGATTCCGAGCGATAGAGTCGCAAAAATGCTAGCACAGCTGGCTAATCCCCTATCAGATCGTTGCTGCCATGATGAGAAAAGGTGAACCGCTACGTTAACGCCGAGATATCGGTGAGACTGCCTTATCTCCGAACCAAAGTGGTATTTTACAAAGTATATGCACATATACATATATATATATATATATATATATATATATGTGTGAAGGAGAAGGCTTTTATTGTATTTTTTATTTCTGATCCCCTTAATGCCTCCTCCATTTAGAAAAACAAACGAGAAAATACACGGAAGGCTTTTCCAATAGGGCTATATTCTGCCCCGTTTAGTTTTATCTTTTTGCGTGATAGCTGTAACAATAGGCTGCTGCTCAGACGGCATATAATCAGCTGGATAAAAAGTATATACAATTTGCAGCTCCTATCAAGAGGGAAGTAACATTATACAATCAAGAGACATATGATACGATAGAAAGATAATGTGGAATATATATTAGATCAACGCATTCGCTATGGTAATATATGCATAATAAAAGTAATTGAGCCTATGAAAAAGTCCTTGCTTATGCGTTGCGTGTGGATTTTCCTTTGTACTTTTAACTCTGCACTCACAAATAAATACTCTACCATGTGCATCACTCAAAAAAAAAAGGGGGTAGTGGCAAGGTACCAATGACGACGAATTACCTGTATTTTGTGGAAATGGAGGTTTTAAGGGGGTGGGTATATGAATATGAACACACATCTTGAGGAAGACTTTTGTATGTAATAAAACGAACCGTTGGACTGAATGATAATGCGTAGCGAAGGGCAGGAAAACAACAAGGGCAATCGATGTGTTGTCTTTAGCCTCTTGCCCTTAGTTTCACAATTAGCAAATAGAACAACTATAATAAAGTCCTTTATTGCTAAGTAATATTGTAAGGATCGAGTGTAAATGAATAGAATAGGAAGATGATCCTGACCAGTATATATTTATAGATAGCAGATTCGCCTCATAGTGCCACAGCATGCAATTAATGCAAGTGTCAAATTTGATGAGTATATTGCTTATGACGATTGGAAAAAGCTTAACATATATATTCAACATGACATGTAAAGTGAGGTTTCATGATTCCCTCCCCTCCCCTATCCCCTCTCGCTTGTTCAGCACCTCGCTCTATTTCTTCGCTTTTTTACACAACTTTCCGGCTAGGAATTAAAACCCGTTGATTGTTTTCACAGGTTCTCCATAGTCCAATAATTATACTCAATAGCATTTTTAAAATATATATCACGTAGGTGATTCCCTAACCGAGGTGTTTCCTCATTATTTAGCTTCATAAGCTAGGACATAATAATAATTACCACAGGCCTCTCAAGCTGTGCATAGGCAGATAGGGAGCTATTTGGACGTTAATACTAATGCCCTCTCCAAGGCCTCAAGGAATCCGGAATAACTTATTCTTCGGTGGCAAGGTTACCGCGTCTGGAAAAAAGGACAAACCACAACCGGGACGTAATTTATCTCATTCACCGGTCTCACGTCTTCCAGATGACGCGGAAAAAGGAAGGTGCGGTGACACTCATCATAACTCAGCAATGCGATGTGTAGGGAATTATCTTTATGCCCTTGTTTTCGGTCAAGATGAATCTGACAACCTGGACAATTTTATCGAGAACGATGACACTCTCAGAAGGTCTGGCGCGCAGCTGGTACGCCCCTGGTGGGTTGTGTTGCTTTTAGAGATTGTGGCATTCTTTCGGAGACGACGGGTGTACCTGGGGTTGTTTGTGGTAGTACTGGCGGTGGTACTCTCGTCGCAGGCACAGGAAGTGTTCGAGTCCGTCACGAGTCCATTTATCGTGGCCGAGCCGAACCGGCCCGGGTTAACGTTTTTAGATAGGTTCAACGGCGGCCGGGCCGAGTTGCCGCGGAAGCATCCAGTGATTATCATTCCCGGATTCGTCACGAGTGCGATGGATCTGTGGGAGGCGAAGCAGACCTGTTTGGATAGGCAGCCCTCGTTCTCGCATTCCATCTTTCGTCAGCGAATGTTCGGCCCCTCTATGCTCTTCCTCATTCTGACGGATCCCGCGTGCTGGTTGGATCTCTTCTCCATGGACAAGACTACTGGTCTTGACAAAAAAGGGATCAAGGTGCGACCAGATTCCGGTCTCGCCTCCGTCGACTATTTTGTACCTGGCTACTGGGTATGGGCGAAGGTGATCATTAACCTGGCGGACATTGGCTATGATCCGCAGGACATTATGGTCATGACATACGACTGGCGTCTTTCACCCCAAAAGGCGCATGATCGGGATGGCATTTTCCATAATATCCGCAGCTCCATTATGCTTCAATATCAAAAATTTCAACAGCGTTTGGTTGTGATTTCACACAGTTATGGCGCCCTGGTGGCGCTAGACTTCTTCAAATGGGCAGAGATGCAGGAAAAGGGCTTCATGAATAAATACGTGGCCTACTACATTAACGTTGGTGGGACGGTGCTGGGCCTGCCCAAGGCCGCCTCCGCGCTCCTGCAAGGCGACGTCAAAGACACGCTCACGATGCCACGGTCCGCCCGCCGCGTCCTCGACACGTTCGTAACACAGGGTGCGCGATATAACTGCACACGAACATGGAGCTGTCTGATTAACATGCTGCCGCATGGCTGCGAGGAAGAAAACCCACATCTGTGGACCTTTTCGAATGGAACGGCTCTTGGGATGCGTGAACTGGCTGAAATAGTGATTCAAGAGTGCGAGCGCTCCGGGCACACGGATTGCGCTCGGCAAATGCGACGGTATTATGAAATTCTCGATGAGCTGCCTGTGCTCCCACCGGCCCCAAACACAACCGTGGTGTGTCTATACGGTGTCAACAAGACGACAGAGGTGGGCTACCGTATCGAGGACACACGCGGCAGCAATGGGATTTGGAACACCAATATGGACTACAACGACGCGAACACCAGCCAAGGGGTTCATCTTGGCAACGGCGATGGAACGGTACCGCTCCTGTCGCTTGGGTACATGTGCAGGGCACCAAATGGGTGGCAGCAGAACGTGGGCCGCGTCGTGACTGTCGAATACCCACATGACGAGCAGAACAGAGTCTTAAGCCTGCGCGGTGGGAGTGTCAGCGGCGATCACGTAGACATTCTCGGCAACTATGGATTCATCGAAACCATATTGAAGGTCGTAAGTGGGTTGGATGCTGTCTCCCAGGGAGGGGAAGGCGATACGCCTAGCAACGTTGATCCTGCTACAAATCACACTGAGACAACCCGACTGAAAGACACAATTTTCTCAAACATCGATACAATCATCCAGCAAAATCGAAGATGTCTAGCCAAGCCAAACCGCCCTATTGTATCAAATTCATCTGGTTCTCAAACTAGCGTTTCTCTTTAGCATTGAACCACACACTTAGCAAAAAAAAAAATGGTGAGGACGCCCCTTCTGATGACGGCATCAATATCACGAAGATTGAAAATAGTATCACCGGAAGTGAATAAATGTGTAGCGTGTTCTGCTGGAGCTGTTGCCTAAAGATATCGTACTGTTGACTGTCTGAATCGAATTTCAAAGAACTTTGTGTCAATTTAGCGTCGTTCATTTCCTTTGTCTATATCTCCCTCTTCCTCCCTCTCTGTACTCTAGATCGGATATCTGTGATTTGTGCGCACGACTTTCTAAGGTGTTCAATTGCATAAGGGATTCGATATAGGTGTATAGTAATTGTCTTACTATACAAAACCCTGTAAGGGCGCTTTTGGTCTTACTTGTTAGTCAGATCTCACGGATGGGCACTAGAGTTAATGAAAAACGGCCTGGCGCGGCCGACCCATTGCCACATGTTTCGCCAAAGAAGAACGTTAGCATACGGAAGCGCTTTTTACCGACCTTTATGTATGAATATGGACGATCCATATACGGCGGCAACCCGCTATTACAGCAAACTCTTCCTGCTCCTTTTGTCCCACCTCGCCCAGTTTTGTATATTATATTGTGTTTCTGTTTCACGATTCTTTGCCTAACGTTGGGCGTAGTACTACTTGTTCAAAGTTCGAGAAGCTACGTAGTCGAGGGAAATTACGATCAAATTCACCGTTACCAATATGTACCAAGTGATCCCTCGGTTAATATCAATGAGGGTTTGCGTTCCTTTGTGGTGGACGGAGTTACCCATAAGCAGGGCACAATAACACAGCTACTTTTCAATATAAATAAAGAAATGAAGGCACCAGTGTATATGTATTACAAACTTAATAGATTCTTTCAAAATCACCGCTACTTCCAAACGGGGCGATCCAAATCGCAGCTCTCTGGGAGCAAAAATCCTGGCAGTATGTCCGATTGCCATCCTTATCTTAAGCCAGGGTATGTGGACAAAAGCGGTGGGAGTGTAGTAGTTTCGTATAATGGACAGCAACGGAAAGCGGACTCGTTTAACTACAATCCGTGCGGCATCGCAGCGTGGTCTATGTTCAATGACACGCTGACCCTTTTCAAGGTTGTGTCTTCGACCTCTCCAGCGCTTGACGGGGTCTCGACTTCGAAGAGTAGTAAGGATAGGAGTCTCACGGTTCAGCTAGTGTGCAACGGCACGGACTTCGACGCAAAGAGCAACCCCCTCGGGAAGAGTGCGACACCAAACCACTGCTCCAAGAAAGGGATCAGCTGGCGTGCAGACACAGATGTGCGCTTTAAGAACCTCACTTTGGATGAAAAGTGGTGGTCGCTTTACTTTCCTTATCACACCAATAATACCTACCTCAACAAAGGTTGGTATCTCAACGAGCCTGGACATTCCCTACCGGACCCCGTTGATCCAGATCTACAAGTATGGATGAGGTGTGCCCCTTTATCCAATTTCCGAAAACTGTACCGAATTATAAACGTAGACCTTACTCCAGGAACTTATTTACTCCAGGTAGAAGAGTTCTTTGATGTTGAAACTCTGGGGGGTCACAAAGGGTTCGTCTTGCGACCACATGGCACGGCTGGGTTTGAAGAGCCGGGTGTGGGCATAGCGTTTATCGCAGTTGGATCCTTATCTTTTGTGATGTGTGTATCGTATCTAATCGAACATGTCTTACGAAAGAAAAAGAAGGATGTTATCTCCATGCTGAAGGAACCACGAAGATCGTGGTATCTCTTCGATCCAAGTGCGCCGGAATTCGAGAAATATTACCAGCTCCTCATCGAGAGGAATGTGCCATTGGAGGAGCTGATCGCTCTCCGCAAGATGCACGACACTAGATCTGGCAGTTCAACAAGCAGATATTCAGAATAAAAAGTGAAGTTTTTGTTGCTGACTTTTCCTCATTGTATTCACTACATAACTGATGGATTAAGTTGCGATTAAACATAATAAAAATAATCAATGAGCAATAAATGGGAAGCTGATCTGTTGGGGGAATCTTTCATTGGGCAGTCACTTCATGGATTTCCATCTGCGCCTCTCTCGCTCTCTTTCACCTCGTCGTCCCAAGAAGGTAGGAAAAAACTCCGATACCGGGGATCGAACCCGGATTTCCTGGGTGAAAGCCAGGTGTTCTAACCATTATACTATATCGGACACTGAAGGTCCCGGTGATTAATACAAGCTAAAACGTTGCATGTAAAGGTAAAAAGTTACGACGGGCGGGGATTGAACCCGCGATCTCTCGCGTGTGAGGCGAATGTCCTAACCACTAGACGACCATCGCACGTCGTGTCGCAATCTAGAATTAGAAGAATACCAAATTACGTAGTCATCACTTTTGTGCTTCACCGCGGTGACGTTGTGGCGCAATGGAAGCGCGTCGGATTCCGGATCCGAAGGTTGCGGGTTCGACCCCCGTCAGCGTTGTGTTTTCCGACATCCCATACATCCCCGCCCTATGTTCCTTCTCCGTGAGATCTGCCGGGAAGATAGTTCAGTGGCAGAACATCAGATTGTGGCTCTGAATACCCGGGTCCGATTCCCGGTCTTCCCTTTTTTTTATCCCGTCGGGGTCCCTTTCGATCGCCCAGTCCCCCTTCCGACGGCGCCGCGCCGCGCCCCACAAAGGCTGCTCGCAATATTTCTGCCCATTTTAATATATTCTGACCCCACATTTAGTCTTAGCCGTCTCTGACGAATCCTATAGAAGCAAAAACTAGAAGGAAAATTAAATGTCAAGGAAACTGAGAACCGTTAAACTTTCACCTTGACAAAGCTTCTCTACTCTTCCTTTTCAATGCACAGACAGCATGTTTTACGTCACGGACATATTTTTTCATAATCTGGAATAATTGACTACCACTGCTAATCCCTAAACGTTAATTAAATCCTCACTGGCACACAATTCGACAGCTTTCTAAACGTAGTACTAAAAAATAAGGGGTGTCGTCTGTACTTTATAAGGAAATCACTGCTAGTTCGGAAATTGAAAAGTTAAATTCGACGTTAAGATTATCAAGAACGCTCCATTACACAACGACAATTTGTTTTACAAAGGATGCTAAAAGCAAGCAAGCCGAGGCCGCTGGCTCGTCATCCTTGAATCTGTTCAAGCGTTTTTTGTGCTGATACAGCCACAGCAAAAAAAACATATGTGTGCCACACAGGCAGAGTAATTCTCTCTGACAAGCTCTAATTGATTTTCCTCTCTGACCAAGCATCTGGATATGCTCACTTAACAGCAATTACGCCAGGAAAGTAAAGGACTCAAAGAATGCATGGAGGTCGTGCTCGTACTTTCGCCACTTTCCAGTCGCAGTTTCCCAGCGGATCAACGTCGTGACACCGTTTCTGACGAAAATGAACACGTCACCCCGCACCTCGAGCTTCTGTCCTGGGCCGATCTCCTGCATCTCCTTTGATGTAAAGCTCAAGCATGGTTGACCTTTCCTGGTGGTAAGCTCAATGTTGGTGATGTTTTCATGTCCCGACTCGGACTTAATCCGCTCATGCCACCCCTCAATGGAAGGCATGCAGTCGGGGTCGTTTTCTGGCGACCCGACGCGTATTGTCACAGTCGGCCCCTGCTCTTCTGGAACGATCTCCTTGGTCATGTCTTGGGGGACACCTAGCGGCGCATATACGACTGTCCCGGCGCCTAGTTTCGTTGACACCACGCGGCTGCCGCCAATCACATCAAAGCAATAGTCGTATTCTGGGCAATAGAAAGTGGCTCCCTGTCGGGGCCTCGGCTTTTCAGTGCTGGCCTCGACACTCTTGATGGCTTCCACAAGAACAGATTCAGGGATGTAAGAAATGGCCTTCTGCAGAGGCTTCACAACCAGGACGTAGTCGCCATATCGGACCTCCTTCCGTTCATGCATGCCATCAAAAACGGATTGAATCACGACGCCATCAACTGTTGTTTCTTTACGAGGCTTAAGATCCGCTTCAGGAACACAATTGGCATTATATAACAGAATTTCCTCCCGCTTAACGGTGGAAAGTTGCTCAAAGCGGGCTAGAACGCCCTGGTTGTCGTCCGTCCGACTCGCTGGTTGTCCCCAACCCCACATCGTGTCAATGCGGATGCTGATAGAGCCAGTGAAGACTTTCAGATAGCCCAGTGAGCAGTTGTCCAACGTCTTAAGCTCCATGTCACGCGCGATTTGCATGAACACAGACTTGTGCTGTTCCATAACAGTGGGGCTGCACATGATCTGGAATACATACGCAATTCCATAACGAACCTCAATAAGATTAACCACCGAAATGTCAAAAAACGGGGGCATATTCTGAGCATACTCTAAGATGTGCCGAAAGGGTCCCTCACCCACGGCGGCATCCTTGCGCAAAACCGGCTCAATGGCACCACCTGTCATCATGTGCATCTGATACATGGAAATACTCTTGGAACGGTCCTTGAACTCTGTCAAGTTCAAATTCTCAGCGCGGATATCCTCCACAGAAAGGATCATGATCGGAACACTTCCAGGTACCTCGGACTGGGGCGCATCCGCAAATTCAGGATTGAATACCGTTAACATTGCAATATTCGGCACAGGGGACAGTTCCTCCCGCACCTCCCAACCGCCTGGCATTCTCATGGAAATGCCCAGATGTTCAATGACCTTGCGATTCTTATCACTGGCATCTCCCCTACTTAAAGCGGCATTGCTCAATGAAGTGGTCGGATCCAATGTAGTTTGTTGGCTTACAATGGGTGAGAACTTCTTCGGGACTAGCTCATCAAGAGACTCTTCGATAATCGCGGCCTCTACATCATCCTGCGAAAGCTTTTCAGAGGCTTTTGAACGATCTGCATCAGATGCATCAACAGCAGACTTCGTTAAAGGTGAAACAGCAAATGCGTTAAAATCATCATCAACATCATGAGCTGTTTTTTTTCGTTTGTATAAAAGTGCAACTGTGGTACCAAGCACAACGGTGGAGACTACCACCACACCGCACACAGTAATAATCCTGTTCTGTGGAAGCTGCATGAAGAAAATATCGAATGTTATTTCTGAATAAGGATTAGAAATAAAATAAATAAGCAAATAGTGCTAAGAGAGAAAGAAAAAAGAAAAAGAAATTTATTCTTGAGAAATATTAAAATATACATAAACACAGAAGAAATTTTTAAAAGAAAATTAATACGTACCAACTACAAGACACAAT
>HF955088.1:44864-71098 GCA_000582765.1 Phytomonas sp. EM1 | reverse complement strand
CGATTGGTCAAGAATACTCGTGGGGCACTGATTCTTCCAGGTTGGGCGTCGGAAGTCCTGGGCCTTTTGTTTGGTAGTTCTTCTGAGCATTCATCTTCGTGGGTAACATCTACCTGGGTAGCGGCGGCGCGAGAGAGCCTGGGACGGGACCTAGGATATTCTCTCGCGGGGGAGAAGGAACCCTAAAGTGGGTTGCTTCCGGGGAAAGCAGCGTACGAGGTGTGGGGAATCGTTCTCGGTAGTTCACCGGTGGGGTTACGATCTTCCTGGGGGTCATCTTGAGTTTGGTCAAGAGATGGGGGATGTGGTGAGAAGGAGGAGCCTCGAGCTTCATTTTTCGCAATCGGAATAGGGTGTGAAGTTCGGGGTTTCTTCCTTGGGGGGAACATACCAGTAGGGTCGTAGTCGTCTTCAGGTTCTTGGTCATCAACGGGGTCCTGTTCAAGGTGTAGGAACGTTTGGCCTGAGTTTAATATGGTGTGCTGAAATTCGGACAAGTTGCAGAAGCGACATCGATTTTTGCAACCTCGGATAGACCAGAAAAGTCTGCCATAGGTGGTGGTTTCGCCGCATCGTATCTGGGCCAGTTGTGAAACTTGGAAGCGGTTTAAGAGACGGCCTGTAAGAAGGTCAAGTCCGCTAGGGTCGGCGGGCCGAGCACCACATAGTTTATACCGGTGTGTGTCTGTTCGTAACTATTCGAGCCATTCCGTTCGCAGTTTGCGCTTGATACATGCTAACATGTCAACGCACCAGATTGGGGCTGTTTGCTCAAGAAATCATAATTATCGAGATAATGTTTGACCCATTTGCCAGCGATCTCGTTAGCAGCGATTCCGCAGTGCGAGTACACAAACTGGATGTGTAATCTCGATTCTTTTCTAATATTTTCGGATTATTACGAGTCTAAATCTTTGTTGCATTAAAAAATGAGGTAAACCCGAAGATTAGTATTTATATTTTCTTTTATTCAATCGCAATGGTGGTGATTAAAAAAATAGGAATGGAACTATATGCCATAAATTAACTGCCAACGGAGGGTGGCTATCTAAAAAATCATAGAAGTCGCGATTACAGTCGTTGTAAAGCAGAAAAGAATGTATTTTGTAGATAGAAAAATATTTTTTTGTTTAATTAAATCACTTGCGCTTATAACTATTAGTATCATATAATAAAGTGTTTTCTAATTTCTTAATATAATTATTTAACATCTTTTTCACATCCTATGGATTTATTCTAGGAATATTTTGAATATAGAATGTATAAACAATTATATTTTTAATGTTAAGTAAAAAAACATCAATTTTATACAAATAATCAATGCACTATAAAAATTTGCGCATATCCATGTGAATATTACAAATTAGAGAATATCAAGTGCAGTTAAACATGTGCCAGGATCTCAAGATTTTTAGTATACAGAACTAGTCTCTACAATAAAAATTGACAATCTAAATAAATCAAATAGATAAAAATCTTTCAAGCATAGAAAACAAGAACTTATATTTTAAAATGACATAAATAAGCTACCAATGCCTGCGTTAACTGAAGATAAAGCACTTTGCTCTTTTGAAACCATCACCGTGCGCTGGTCCATTGGAATTAAACGTGGCGAAATTTTATTTTAATATAAAAACACTAATGGTATTATCATTGCATATACAAAAAGGAATAATAAACTTATTTAAATGTTAACAATAAGTTGTATACATGGGTGCATCCAACACTCGTTGAGGCTCATTTTTGAAAATTATTTAAAAAAATATTTGAAAAATATTCTGAAAATAGAGTTTTATATACTGTTAGAAAAAAAATATGCCAAATAAATGAAATATAAACTAATTGGTAAATCCCATGATACCAAATCTGCAGCTCAGACCCTTGCGCCCTACCAATGTGGTAATTTAAGTGCCATGAAAACACCACAGGCCATGTGGGGGATGGGGGTGGAAACGCAAAATTGCTTTGCTTCAAAGCTCAAGAAAGTAAATTTCACTTTTAGCTGCTAAATTTTAGATGCCGACAGATAAAAAGGTGCATTAATAGAGCAAAAAATTTATTACTCTTGAGTTGCCTGGGGGGCGTGTGCGAAATGGCGAATTTCATGGCTTGGCCTGAACAAAAAAAACTAATATAATGCGGGATCTTGCGTTACATTTATCAACAAGCCTCGGATAAATATTAAAGGTTTTAGGAAAAAATATAGCTGAAGGATTGGAGAATAGCTGGGCAATAAACCCGACAGCAAGCATCACGGGGAACGATGGCTTATAAAAAAAACAAAAGTAGTTGCACTAATGTGGGCGGAAAATAATGAGCAATGCGGCAATAGGATGCTGCAATTGAAGAAGATATACATAAAATAAAGCCCGCACTGGGAAAGCGCAATATCTAATCGTGTTTTTATATTATAATGTAACACATGCTTTGTGCGAGAGCGCCGCCCCGTGCCTTGGCGAGCGGCCTGGGTTTCACAATGAAACTATTACTGTCGCCACGGTGTTTTTGGGCATGCCTCCCCAAAGTTCCGCTCAATGGGCCGTCCCATTAAAATTACCTCCATCTTCTTTCGATTTTTTTTGATTAAAGGCCGTTTTGCGTTAGCAAAATGTCGAAAAGGAAATTGTCATCGGGCGGGCCACTACATTGAAAGCTTATGGGCAAAGCATCGGTGCATAGGCGGTGCGGGGGGACTGTTTTTTTTTTTTGCGTCGGCGGGAGCCAGGGGGGCGGGCCCAAGGATACCAACTGCAAACAGGCCGCCAACAGTGCAGTGTGGTATCGTAAAATTACCAGATGGAGCGTTTAACGCAGTGGTGGGGTTGCAGGATGATTGGGCGCGGGCGTTCTTAGCCATAGTTTCGACTTCATTTTTTTTTTTCATAACAAAATTTCGAAAAGCTTTTTAGCGACTTAAGGTCCCCCGCGGGATGCTTATGGGCTGACTCTTTTTCTGTTTTCGAACCACTAAATAGTTGGCGGGGTATGAAGTGGTGTAAGCATTCTGCTGGCCAGTCCGTAGGATTTTTTTCCTTTTCAAACTTAAAAAGGAGTGTCACCCTTTTTTTTTTGAAAAGAGGATTTTTTTCCATGAAGAGTATAGTAATAATAATATTTATTATTATTATTAAGTTCGCCAAAAAGGATTGTTTTTGCTTAAATTCGCTTGGTCATAACTCTTCAAAAAGTTACTATTGTATTTTTTTCTCACACCATTTTCTTATGAGCCACTTATTTATTACAGTTTCGAACTCGAATATCATACAGAAGTCGAACTTGTGATACAGACTATTTGGATTTATTTTAAAATGGATCAAACCTTAATGGATAAGGTTCAGAATGAATCCCAAGAATCTGTTTCTACGGCGATCAACAAAGTTTTTAGACCTTTGCTGTCAAATCTTCTCCTAAACTTCGATGAGCCAAAGTTTAGGAAAATTAGAATTGAAAATCCAGTTATCAAACGGTATACTGAGGGGTTATCGCACAATTTCAGGGACTACCTGTTTAGTGTCTTGAAATTTTCAGAATCAAGTAAAGAGCCAGGGTTTTGGATATTTTTAGGCGATATAAATGACTTAAAAGATGCTGATTCCGTTTTTTCTGCTATAGAAAAATACTTTAACGAAAAAAAACCGAAACTATTGAATCTACCTTCGCGAAGAAGAAAGGCTGAACCCCATCCCAGTCATATTAAAGTTGCTTTACCGGCCTCACAGGGGGTTTCATTTACTTGTTCACCACACGGCAAAAGTGATGAATTGTTTAATAGCCCATTTATGGAAAAAGATTTTGAAGCTGTTTCTCATTTAACGGAAATTGCTAGTCAAACGTTACTAAATGTTTCAAGGGTTCGAAATTGCTTCTTTGATGCCAAAACCTTTACATTGCGGCAGATGCTTCATGGACGTGTTTATGTTTGCACGGAAAATTGTGAGAATTACTGCCTAGAAGCGCATTGGCACCTTTTTTCTGGAAAAGGCTTAGTTTACGCTTATGTTGCCCACCTTTCAAGCGATGCGAAGCAGCTACTGCATTTAGGAATAGAGTATGGATACCAATACAACAGTCTTCCGGGTTCCAGTAACTTTGGCAAAACAATCAATTTTAGTCAAAAACTTCTTTCTACTGATGGTAAGTTGATTATTAATAATCATCCAAACAAACCAGTGGATTCATGCATTTATTGTGGTGTCTCATTCTCGAAAATTTTCCTATAACTTATTATTATTATTACTATTATTACTATTATTATTATTATTATTATTGGTTTTCGGTTTCAACATATGCACTACTACTTCTACTACCAATAATAATAATAGTAAAAATAGTAATAATAGTGGCTTAATGAAAATGTACCAAAAAAATATTTGGATGTTTGTGGAGTGTAAATATATGCGGTTGCCTTTTTTTAAACAAATTCCAATTCCCATTCGTTTTTATTTTTTGCAAAATTTTAGTTGTCTTAAAAAAAAGAATGTGCCATGTTATTTGAGAAATTTTTTTTTTCTCTGATAACTACATATTTCGGCAAATTCATAAAAAATATCAACCAAAAGCTTGTTCGTGCCAGTATCCTTAGAGGCTCGATACAACTCATTAACCTAGAGTTGTCATCTGAGGTATTTAGTGGATGCTCTTCCATAAAATTGCTTAGGGGCACAATTGGCTCTCTTACCCTTAAGGTACCATGGGGCTTTTTGCATAGTAGACAATGTTTAATTCAAGTCGATAGAATATGCATTGTGCTTTCAACTGAACTGAGAAAAGAGGATGGAAGTCTGCGCGAAAAGTTGGAGATGCTCATGCGCCTCACAAAAAGTAGTAATATTATACAAGCCATCGATAATGTCGAAAAAGGGAAGGTATGTAAGCCTGGATTTTTTCAACGTCTCCAAAGCACAATCCTCAACAATATTAAAATTGAAATAAATGAGTTATCTATTTGTCTTGTAAGTGGAACGGGCATCTCTGACGCGGAAAAGATAAGTGTATGTCTAAAAGTTCCAAGTATAAAATGTGAGCCAACAGATTCTAACCACGCACTTTTTGTTTCAGGTGAAGCACGTGGTAAAATTTTCAGACGTGTTGTCATTGAAAATACCACCTTGCACATAAATAACGGGAAGCCGGTTGACGTTTGCTTGAGTTCCGATCAACATAGCTTGAATGAACTTGCCTTTGAAGACTTTGCTCGAGTTTGTGAAGACGTTTCAAATTATCAGACTGCTTTGAGCTCAAAAAAGGCAACCGTCACTATTGTATTCAACCCTGAAACTAGTGATTTGCAATGCTTCACTACTATTGTGTCTGTTTTGATATTCATTGATCAAATTTTTTTAATCGCCTCTTTATCCTTATTTAAATCATTGAATCAGGCAAAATCAGCTGCTAGTGTCGATAAGCCAGTCTCACGACCAATGTGTGCGAATGCATCTGCATGGTGGCGGTATGCTATTTATTCAGTAGTATCTGAGATATCAGCGTCCCGTAAGCGGAAATATTTTGATTGGAATAAGTACGTTTCGTGGAAGAAGGCTTGCACAAAATACTACAATCGTATGCTTGTTGAATATGGTGCTCCATGGATTGTACCTGAGGATATTGCCACTGACAATAGTGAGCCAGAGGAAACTCTCTCTCCTGATGATCTCACTGAACTCAGAAAAAAGGCTCGGGATGCAGTGCAAGTATTTGAAGCGCGCCGCATTGTTCCGGATTTAAGACTTTGCCATGAAGCTTCTATACGTAAACCTGAAGCATCTCCACAAAGTCCCTTTCTTCCTAGTCGCCTAACATTTGAACTACCGAAAATTCGGATTCGTACGGACGATGATTTTTTCCTTGATGCAGAAGTCTTTTCTGTCACGGTACACGTGGGACGGAAAAAAATAAGTATCAATGCATCACTTCAAAGTGCTCAGCTCAATAGCTTAGAAACCAAATTAATCCCACATGAATCTGATCTTCTTATCGCGAGAAGCAATAAACCTACGTTAAAGTGTGATATTCACGGATTTGGAGAATCTGTTGAAACCACTGTTAGGATGTCTTCATTGAGTATTTTCATAAGTGAGTCTTCGCTTAGCACGTTACACGCAATGTGTGAAAAGTACCGTCAAGTGAGTATGATGGTTTCACAAAAACTTCGAGAGGTTAGAAACACTGAAGCCAATGATGGGACACAATCCATATTGCACTCGCTCACGCATAAAATTGCAATGACTGTTAACTCTATTGCAATTACCATTGGTGATGCTACCACAAGCATTGAGGGTGTTTCTCTTTTATCCAATCCAAATTCTGTCAACTGCTCGATATCTAGTACCTTGGTGTCAATATCGGGTGTAAATCTTTTTCGAGGTGAGAATATATCACTGACATCTCAATTCATGGATTTTGTATTTAATATAAAAATAAGAGCTGCAAATATCGAGAATAACTTAGTGGCCTTCGAGCACCTAAAAAATACCATGTCTACTCTGAAGCAGTTATATTACAAAATTTCTCAGAATCGTTCAGAAAAAGTCGGTGAATTTCATGATTCAAAGATTTTTGTCGTAGTTGTTGAGTTCACCTCTATACGTTTCAGCGCATTGGAGTTCTGTAATGTTTCCACAAGTACAGCTATTCGCGATGGATGGAAAGTCAGTATGGATTGTAAAGGTGTACAATGTGCTTCAGCATGTTACCCCACTGCCAAGGTAAGCCTATTAATCTGGGCAAATTCAATGCTTTCTTCATCACCTTATTCTGGAGAGATTAATGAAAATGGGATCGCTTTTCACTTTCGCGCAAACGATCTTCATCTCCAGGTTGATAATGTGTTTGCAGAAGTTATTGAATCTCTTTATGATGTGGTAAATTTATTAATCAATCCACAAGAGGATGCCCATGTCTACCTTAGAGACACATGCATGTTTAACATCCCAAACATGTCCGGATCAATCTTTCTAGACGACTGTAGTATGTGTCTTATTGACGACGAAAACATACTTCTTCCTATAGAAATTTGTGCACTGGCAAGACGGAGCCTTGTGGTGAAATTCAACTACTACAGGGACAAAAGGGTGGACGTTCAAGTAGATTGGAATGACGGCGTCAATGCATTCATCAAAGACCTTTCTCCAACTGTAGTTGACTTACTTCCGCATCGGAGTGGAGGGCGTTGCTCTGTACAATTTCACTTGACCCCACCACAAAGTCAAGACATGTTACTATTTCCCTATGCACGGCTTCATCTTAATGTCGAGACTGATAACTATGACGCGGTAATGCACTTTCCGACTATCCAGGCATTATGGTTGCAGTTTAATTCAGTTCGATTACCCTTGTGGAGGCTATGCAATATCGGTTCCCGCATTCACTTTACTAATCGATCAAGCCGCATGGGCCTGCGACCAGCGCGTTCGCCAACTTCCCAGAAATACGCTGACTTGGGACATGCGGCAAAGATGAAGAGCATATATGGTTGTGAGGTGATCAACCCATCACCCTTCCATTTGGAGGGACTCTTCCCAATGGAAATTAAAATGAACATGAAATTCACGCAATCGGGATTGTATTATCTTTGGGGAAGTGGGGAAATCGCTTCGATGTATTTTTATATTTCATCTTGCGAAGCCCACTTATCTAATCGTGATGGCTGTCTACGTGCTGAACTTTCAGGGCAGCTTTCCTTTCCTCAACTACGCTTTATTAGTCCGACGCCCTTGGCATCACCGACATCACCAGACGTGTCAACACATGTAGGCACCTCGAAAATACACTCTCGCTATGTTTCTTTCGGCTGTTCCTACGCCAAAAATCCTTTGCTCCTCAAACTAGTGTATACCAACGATAGTAGGCCGCCGTTCAATGACGGAGTTGCCAATGAATCTCTCAATATATCCATCACTGGTTGCACTTTTCGTAAACCTTCCACGGGGACGTCGCCTTTCCAGAACCAACATGAGCCCATTCTAGCTCGATTCGACCGTGAGGAAGTAGCAGCGTGGCTAACTGTGTTAAGTTACAACAACGCAGCCAAAACAGCAATACAGAGCATACGGGATAACTTTCCTGTGCTTCCTTCCTTCGCGCCTCCTACTAAATTCGTCTCTGAAGAAGTTAACTGCAATGCAGCCAAAAAAAATCGTCGTATATTAACAACAGTGCAATTCGCCCCTGCACTGCTTCACTTCCCGACGACTGGGCTAGCGGTCTTGCTGAGCGGGGGCCTTCGCCTTTCAAACACATCTGTTTTGAATGAGATGTGCATTCCCAGCGTGTCTTTGTTATACAGTGAATTTTTTTTTCACCAAATAGATCGCTCGCTCTTAGAAAGTATTATTTGGAGTACTCCAAGGCCATATGGACCGCATAGTCGTAAAAAGGATAGAGATATCCACCTCTTAGCTCGTATAGAGTCATTTTCCAGAGACGTAAAGGATGTTTTGGATACACACATAACCCAACAAATGAGTGCAATAGCAGTTTACTGGGCAACCTCGCAAAATCCCATCAAACCACATGATGACAAGAAGGACAGAACTATTGAAATTCAAGGGGATGGTCTCAATCCATGGTTTGCTTCCCAACGTCTTCTAGTTGGTCAGCTTACATCCAACATCGACGAATCACTGCTAGCGTCCTTCATAGGTTCGACCGCCAGGATCACTAATGGGTTCTACCAAATCAAACAAACAATGTTGAGATACAATAACAACATTTCACTCGCGGAGTGCGCTCGAATAAACCTTTATATAAATTATTATGGTCGTGACCGTAACTTGCTAGCCTTTCCGGACGGGGAAGGATTGTGTCAGCCCCAGGAGTACCATGACGCCGTGAACAATGTTGATGCAGTTGAGAGTAGGCCTCTCGCCAAGACGCTCCAGGATTCGGTTCTATCGCCACCTACATTTTACCTTTTTCTTGAAGCTATCCATATCGAATACAATTGGCGTACTCAGCTCTTAACTCCTCCAGCGTCGACTGTGAGCATAGTTTTTCGATGTGGACCTTTGCAGTATTGCAACAAACACCGAGAGGCAACCACAGGTAACGCAGACAACATGTGTCAGCTCGACGAAACATTAGTATGCGATACTTGTCAACCACCCCGTGGTTCTCTTGCGATTATTGCTTTTGATCATGTTCACGTGTTTTTTAAGCTTGACCTGATAGAAATTCCCGTCGATATAGATGCTAATGAGACTAACGGCTCTTTGAAGGCGTTTTCAAAAACATTTCCTCTTGTATTTCCCTTTGATATAACCACGATACAGACCCGCAAGGTTAGTTTTGTGTCACTTCTAGACACACAAGAAGAACCCTTTGGCATCCCAACAACTTTTCCCAATAACCACGTTTCTACGGATGCAAATAGCAGTTCATGCTTAACAGCTAAAGCAGCGGCTCCTCTTGCTCTAGAGGTATCGCCGCTGTTCATCTTGTTATTACCAACTTCTTACATGTTGCTATATGAGTTGGTTCAGTCTCTTACTGTGATGTTCTCAGTTGTGCCCACAAAACCTCACCTTCCTCCTGCAGTTGAGCGAAACGCGGCACCGCTTCACGCGGAGATGAGAAAAGCAGATAATAAACAGTCTGTGATGTCATTACGAAGCGATGTAGAACACTCACTTGGGGAAAGACCTAAAGAGCACTCTTCCCTGTGCTTTGTTATTAGTAGTCATCTTCTAGAACTGCGCATAATTAAATTTTGCACTGAAGAGGATGAATGGGTCTTCTTGCAGAGTCTAGGGGTTGCGCAAGGAACCCCTGAGGCAGCCCTTTCGCCAACCCAGGCAGTTTCGTCCACGGCTGTTATCTCCCAAGAAGATGAAGAGAAACCCTTGGGTCAATCTAAAGTAACCGAAGGACTTCATCATAGTATTGAGTTGGTCCACAAAGAAGCATTGAATTTTGAAGACAAAAATAGCGATGCTGCACAAAGTCCATCGGTTGTCGTGCCGACGAGATCGTTTCCAATGCTAAGCAAGGCTTCAGACAATGCGAATGTCTGTTTTCGTAAAATAGGTAATTTTTTCGTCATAAATATCGAGCTGGAAAGAGAACAAAAGCAACAAGTGCTTTCACAATGGACACGTGTCTGTGTTGCACACGCGGTCTTTGCCTGTGACTGTTTTGTGTTATCTATGAATCATACTTGTTTTACATCCAACATCGCTCATAAATGGTCTGCGACAATAGCGCACGCGGCATGTAGTCATTATGTACATGACCACCCTGATTATCCACAAAAATGGCAGCGTCAAGCAGCGCGAACCCATAGCCATGTGAGTTTGGTCTGCATCGACGGCTTAGCGTGCCGTGGCTCGGTCGCGTCGCCTGAAGCTGAACATCACGGCGTCGAAAAGAAACATCAGTGCCACGAAGAGGTTGGTGAAGACGGACCAGATCTGCACTGCAGCCGTACTGGGGACGCCTTTGAAGCTTTCTCTATCGAAAAAAAGGATTTCAGATGTGAAGTTGAAAGCATTGGGGTTGAAGTGGACATACCTTCTGTGATAACCTTGACCGAATTTCTTATTGTGAGCCCTTTGAAGAGGATCAACTTTTTAAACCAGAAAGTCAGCCAGGACGGGGCCAAAGGTGGGGATATGGGGATCGCGGCCACGGTATCACCTCAATGGATTCACATAGCACCCATCACTGGGGACAAATGGTCTCTCACAGAGGATGTGCATCTTTCACATCGTCGACACAGCAAAGTTTTGTACTTCCGCAGCCTAAACTCAAATCACTTGACAGTGCACATGAATGGGCACACTATTTTCATTGAACCCGATCATGGCCATACTGGAAGCACACTCAGAGGGAATGGCTGCCCTGAAGACAAAGGGAGTAAATCATCTGCAAATGCTCCTCACCGTGGATTTCAACTTGACCAAGCACTGATGATTGTAGAGGCTGGCCTTACGGTGCGCTTTGTGGGTGCTGGTGGGTTCCGTATCCCCATTCATCACTGGAGCCAAGGCCTAGCCACCAAAGTAGAGCGGATGGGTGTTGTAGCGGCGTTGCTGCCCTACACAACCTTGGGAGAGGCGAGTTGGGTAGAGTGCGAAGAGGGGCTACATCTCGGGTTTACGGAAGCTTATTTCAGTATGAACACCAGCAGGGACGACCCAACTACTGCATATGTTGAATCAAGCCCTAGTAGTGTGGCGCAACTTCCGAGAAACTACGGAAAGGTGGAAGGGGAACAGCACATTCGACAGCGTCAAGGACGACTTCAGTCGTTTGACGCTTTCTCTTCAAGCCTATCTGTTGAACTTGGTGATCAGGCGAGCCCATCTGGTGAAGAAAATGTATGGAGTATGCCTATGAAGGAATACAAGACGGATCTTGAGGCTGCCTGCGACGCGTTGAACAGCCTATTCATTCTGCCTCCCTTGGAAGAAGAAGACAAACGTGTGGTCTCTTCTGATGATGAGGTTAAGGAGTTAGCAAAACAGGTAAGCCCATGCGTGGCCGCTTACTCATCAGCGGATGGGACTAGTAACCTATCAGAAAATGTTTTTACTACAACATTTACACAGGGTCACGGAGTGTTAGAGAGATCATTACAGAACTCCTTGACTGGAATTATTAGACGTCTTACTGTGTGCTGGCGGTCGTCTGTGGAACCGCGCTTCCTGCATCTAAACACATCCTTGCATCTCCAGACATGCCTTATTGATGGTCAATGGTCAGAGGGACAGCTTCAACTGCAGCAACTCGCTATGCACTCTCAACTCGAAGGGGTGTACTCGAGCACGACGAGCGCCATGATTCTCGCTCCGACCAGTGTTGATGTACGCTTAAACAAAGGGTTTCATCATGCTGCGTCGTTAGGTCCCCTGAGTGTGGACATAACTAAAAATGACGTTGACCTGTTTCGCTCCCTAATTCACGAAACTCAATCTGCTATAGAGTACTTCTCATATCTTCGCCTCACACAGGAGGAAAAGGAAATCCTTCAACTCATTGAGGCCACCATTGTGTCGAGGCCGGTTCACACCTACCACATTCACAGTGATGTTCTCAAGGGCGAAGCGGAGGAGACTACCAACGGTTGTAGCAACACACCTGAAGCCCCTAGACAGACAAGAGCCCCTTCCAGGACAGATACATCACCCTGCTCGACATCGTTTATTCAACACGAAGGGACCGCGAAAGGTGGGAAAACACGTAATACTAGGGAAGGTCTTCATGAGGACGATATTGGATTAACCTCTTTCGCCCTGTACATCCCCTTAGTAACCGTCACTTTAAGTGATCACCGCTTTCCTCTCCTGCGTGCTACGGTTCGAGACATCGCCCTGCGGCATACTACTAATGCAGCCTCTGATCGTGCTATTTTCCTCCAAAGCCAAGCTTTTGAAGTAGATGTCTTTGGAAAAGGACTCTGGGACTCTGTGCTCTTGCCGACTGCAGAGCTTACCGTGGAATATATTCAGTCCAAGTCACGATACAGTAGTAACACTCGCCTTTTAGTAACCTGCGACGGGTTGCAGGTACAGTGCTCTTACCGTGTCCTGTCTAGCCTTTTCTATGCCACAAATCAAGCATCAACTTTCTTCCGGCAACAGAAGCGCGTCGTGCCGCCTGTGCCAATCAATTTCAACGTCCATAGGCGGTACTCATCGACTGCAATTACTAACGAGACGGCTCGTGATAACTCCGATACTGATTCCTGGTGGATTTCTGCCGCTAAAACGCACCAGTTACACTCAGAAAAATCTGTGGCTAGATCTCCGGCCGTGGTCAGAGATGTTTACTCTTTCCCTTCTTCCTCTCCACTAAACTTGATCGAAGCCGGCTCAGCTTCTACACCC
Organism: Phytomonas sp. EM1; assembly: GCA_000582765.1. Lineage (NCBI taxonomy): Eukaryota > Euglenozoa > Kinetoplastea > Trypanosomatida > Trypanosomatidae > Phytomonas > Phytomonas sp. EM1. Next base: position 58,274 of record HF955088.1, on the reverse strand, counting down.
CTTTCCTCTGCATTGCCCTCTATGTCAAGAGAAGCTCTGAACACTGAGGCCATCTTGTGTGGGGATTCGACTACCGTTGGACTTCCTCTCGCGGAGGAAACGCGTTCTGAAAAGTCGACGAGGGATGTAGGCGAGGTAAGAGATAGTTTCGTGCCCTCCAAAGCACATCCTATCCGATCAGCTGTGTTGATTGAGGGAACTGCAACGCACCGCTTCAAAAATAGCTTTAACTGCACCTTTTACCTTCGAATTGGATGCAAAAGCGGCGGCGCGGATGCAGATTGGCTGTGTGTGCCACCCTCATCATCTGTAGATATCTTGATTCCCTATAAGCGTGTGCATGAGCTGTTTGTATGCGTGTTTCCACAAGATTACGTAGTGTGGTCCGTTTCCAGTGGCTCCTACGTTCTCACAACAAAGGCTAAAAATAGCGTTCTGTCAAAAGCAGAGGTCGCGGTATCGGCTCTGCGTTATGGTAGAGCCACCGGACTGTTGGTGGGAGAGGATATGCTGGTTGTTCTTTCTTGCGTGGACCCGAGGCGCTTAGGGGCTTCCGCTAGCCGCGAGGCAGGGGTCAGCCCCGACGGCCCCTCCCCTGAAGTGGTTCCGATGGGCGTCACATGCGAGGCGTCACGGTGGGCGGGATTGCAACAAAGTGCCTTACCTTCTCCGCAGGTCGAAGGTAACAGCAGCGAGGCAGCTCCAATTCCAACTTCAGACGAGGAGGGTGACGTTGCTGGCCTAATTGTTGTCCAGATTCACGCAAAGCTGACCCTTTGTAATCAGAGCGGTGTGCCGTTGCTTGTTAGCCAGCATCTTGTTGGAGAACGGGTAGAAGAGACGGGGATGATATACAGGAACATGCAAGGAGGGAGGAACGAGGTGGGGGGGTCTGGGGATCAGCAAGTAAGAGGGATAGATAATACTGCGGAGTACGAGCTCCTCCCCACGGGCTACTGTTATCCACTAAAAAGTAATTGCTTTACTTTGCGCCTTCGGTGCAACACGAATAGAACATTTAACAGTGTCTACGCAGCTGAGATTGACGTGCTAACGTTAAAAAGCGGAATGCTGCTGAGGTTATACCCTTTTCCCGAAACAACTGACAGCAGCATTTGCAACAAGGACGATAAGCAACGCAAAATTCCTCGAGGAAGTTGTGGGGTTGCACAGATGATACGTCAAGATGCGTTTAACGACACTCGCCCCTTAATGTTCTTAGTTGCGTGTAGAGAAATCACCGAGAGTCAGTCTCGTGTCATTACACTGCTTCCATGTTTTAGAGTTGTGAATCACACAGGTATCACGCTGAAAATCTCCATATGGCAGAAGGATGGGTTTGCTGGCGCACAAACACCCATGGATTGCGCGCTTATGGAACCATGGCTACCGAGAGAGAGTGACAGAAAGTGGTGTGTCCCTGAGAAAAAAAAACATTTCTTCTACAGCAGTCTCGTCCCTCTTGCCATACATGATGAACTGCGCCACAATCACGCTCTGTCGATTCTTCAGTACACTGTCGACAGCAACTTGGCCCTTGGACTCTCTTTCGCCCAGTGTACTGGTGCCATGGTGCGTACTGAGGGTCTTGTACCTATCGTAAAGAACCTGCGCCGTGCTTTACATCATAATTCATTATGGCTTCCTTTGCATGATAGCATCGGTCGCACTTTTCATGTACATGTTGCAATTTTCCAGCGTGTCATTGTGTTGTCGGCGGCTGTATGGGTATACAACCTCACTTACTACCCCCTTTTGTTGACGGACAGCTCCCTTACGTGTCGGCTGACGGCAGGGCAGGACTCCAACACCGGGATCATCCCGTCACAAGGAACGCCATTTCTCATCGGCTGCAAGTTACAGGACTTCCCATACATGTCCTTCAAAATAGGGTTGGATGGTGAGTGGTCAAGTCTTGTTCCCATGGATGTCGGTACCAGCGGCGTCTTCGAGTCCATCCAAAAAGAATTTCGCATCACACGAAGTTGCAACTATTCGATCCAATTTCCAAACTTACAAATGGCCCGCCCTGTCGTCCTGTGTATCACATCCAGATGGGTTTTCATCAACCGCACCATGAAATCGCTTCGATTGTTCTTTGATTACCCAGGAATGCAAGGTGTGATTGAGAAGACTTACGAGGAAGCGCGAAAGGCAGCCTCGCAGACTGCGGGTGATACCACAAGAAGTCGAGGCATCACTATGGCATTGGCGTCCGTTGTCTCCATCGAACTCAATCCAGGTGAGTATCATGTCAGCTGTATCGGAACCGATACGGGCAACAAGCTCACACTTCAGGAAAAAGTCGAAGCCATACCATCCTCTCTGACCACCACTACCACCGCCATCACGGCAGGTGACAAGGATACTCCCATGCTTTACGAAAGCCTACGCACTGACAATGTCCCTATTGACCAGCCTGGGCAGGCAACGCTCAACCTGTGGGTAGTCCCACGTCCGCTAGTGGCTTCTTTACCCCCGCACAGTTGTGCCACGGCTGAGGGCTCGTTTGGCGGTCCTGACACCGACGCCGTTGTCACCGGCCGGATTATAGTGTCGGTGCAGAACGCGGAGGGAATGCTTGCTGTCGTCCTTAGCAGCTGCTCCGACCAGCACGTGTTGATTCAGAACCGTACCCAAGGGACAACAGTCATAGTCACACAAAAGGGTCGTCAGCGCCGCAGTATTATCCCTGTTCGGCAGGATCGGTTTTTCTTCTGGGAGGACAGTAGTGGCGAGCACGTGATGGGGGTCCGTGCGCAGGGAAACAACATCAGCTGGTTCGAGATCGACTTTACCCATGGTAACTGTCTGATAACACCCAGGCAAAGTGATTCCACGTTGAAAGGCAATGAACAGAGTCCGCGTGCAAGGGAAAGGGAAAAATACGGACGAAGAAAGTGTCCACCCCAATCACCAAGCAGTGAGGCTGCCAGAACACCACCTTTTCATGTCCGTGGCTATGTAAGCACTGAGAAAAAGCGAGTTACTGTAATTATCACAGACGCGCCGATCCCGAGATATGTGACGATTGATCCATGGCGAACCTCATTTTTTTTTGGTCTTAGAGTACCCTTTATGCAAGCACGCTGGTTGTGTGATGCCATTCAAGCTGAGGGGGTGGCACACGACATTCAACGTCCTGCGGCATTGGTGTCGTGCGCGGTAGAGAGTCTCTCGTTGGATTGGCTCGACACCGAGGACAGCAGCAACGGCTTCGCGACCATGCATCAGCTGCAGCTGATCGACGAGGTGCGTCAGGCGGTGTTTCTTTACCGTGCGCGGGTGAAACCCCCACCATTGTTGCGCCGCTCCACCGAATCCTCCCCTTATTCTTCTGTGGGGGACGAGGGCCTCGAGACTTCGCCCACCCTGCAAGTCCCAATATCACGATGTGCATCAGTGACTTTGCCGCGGCAGCTGCTGCATCGTGCATCCTCGACGTTTGGACCGAGTTCTAGTGCACTCGAGAGCCCTCATGCTGTGCATGTATCCATACCTTCATCTCATGAGCTTAATCGTTTCCATCGCACTGACTCTTGTTTACGCGAAGAATATCAGGCGAGCAACACTTCAGAGACAACGTTGACACTTAGTTTATTTGAGGCACGTCGAAGCGGTAGTTTGGCACTGTTCCCTCAAACTCACCGCTCTCCTGATACTTCCACCCGTGGTGCTGCGCACGCTGGCCGAAAACGCAGACTGAACGATAATCGTGGAGTGCAGGGCCTCTCGAACGCAGTAGGCAAGAATGTCTCCGCACCTGGATGGGTCTCGGGTTCTGTGTTTTCTCTCATGGGATACAAGACAGGTGACTGGGCCCATGAAACTATGGAGTTGGAGTGGGATCTCAAACTCGAGCTAAGCGTTGTTAAATATCCAGATGGTATGCGACGTGTGACGGAGCTTCATGGCAGTATTACTGCTTTAGTTCTGGTGATTTCCGATCTGTGGCTCGCGCACTTTCTTCGAGAGGTTGGGATGCTACGGACCTTGCTCGCACAGGTGCGTCGGTGCAGAGTTAAACAGCTATCAACCTATCATCGTGGCGGATTTGAGAGTGTCACGTCTTCGGGGACTGAAGATGCGTTGCTTGAGGGCGCAGATCGATACACTAGCCGCTCAGCTTGGCTTCATGATGGAAGAAACGAAGACGACATGGTGCGCCCCAGTGGGACACCGTCGTCTGTGGCCGCGACTCTGCAACCATCCCATATGTTCATCCCAAATTCACGTCATAGTAACCAGTTCAGTAACTATAATGAGGTACGACGAGAGTTAATGGACATGCGAGGCAGCTCCGGGGCAAGGTTGTCGTCTCCCCACAAGGCGATCCGAATGGAAAGTTCTGTGCCTGAGCAGCTTGCTTCTCAGCCTGTCCTGCATTTGCCCCAGCGCGACGTTCCCGCCGCGCCGTCAACGGAACTTGTTCCGCAGGCAATGTTTGTTGTACGGCTAGTCCGCGCAATCCTAGCGCAGCAGCCATCGACAGAGACGTCTGCGGACAACGACACTTATCCTGGTGGGAAAGGGCGCCAGGCAGGCGTGACGCCTCACGGGCGAGGTACGAAACTTCGTTCACCAGCAGATACGAGCTCGTTCGGTTTGTTTTATGTTGAGAAGATGCACTTCTCGCGTGTGACCTTTTTCATCACCTTTACGCGGCAAGACCCCGACCCATTATGGCCACTCATTGGGGCCTACGCACTGATGCTACCTACTGACCTTCGACAATGCGAATTCTACTTCAAGCCCTTCACGTTAGAACACTACATGGGTACGGTCAGTTCGATTGAGGCTATTTTGAGAAAGTGGTGCGTGCGCAGCCTCCTAAGACAGTGGACAAAGGTGACGAAGTTGGGCACTGTGCTGAACATGCTGCAGTGGTGGCGCACGAGGTGGGTGCTGCGGGGGCCGCCGATCAGACTGAACCTGGCCCTTGTTCGCCGCTTACAATGTACTATGGGGAAGAACACCAAGAGGGGGACCGCGCAGCACGCAGCGAATGCCCACCATTCTTTCGTGGTTCCGTTCATGTCCTCCGAAGAGGAGGATGCAGAGGAGAACAACCTGCTCGAGAAGTCAGCAGCAATGGACTCGGAATCCCGGCGGTAGTATCGACAGGGTACCGAGGTTGGAATGGCCCGCGCCTACAATTGCGTGTTTTCATTCCGTATAGCAATACGAGTCCTACACATCATTCAAAAGGGATCGCGTAATTTTCATTTTTGTGTTGAAAAGTTAATTTGAAACAAACTTTTTTTTGGCACTGCTTCATTTTATATGTATCACTTTTAGCATGTTTGTGTCATTACAAAAGTACATATAGTTTATTTTCGTTTGCGTGTCACCTTGGCTTTGCTGAGGGAACTTCTTTTACACTCCCTTATGGTACGGCTATATTGAATGCTCTAAGTTTCCACAACATCCATAGAAGGCAGCAGTCGATATATAAGTTGATGCCTACCTGCAATAGTTCTGTGTGTGAGGAGGTACATCTTCAATATATCCTACGAATTCAATTATTCGGAAATCCCCTCCTTCAGCTGAACGAAAAAAAATGTGTGTAGATGGTGTATATATATATATATACATACGCAGATATATTCATGGTCTGATCAAGGTCGTAATGGTGAGGTCCTTCCATAATATTGCTTTCCTCTTGTGTAAATAAGTGTATGCTATGAAGAAATATGAGTGAGCGTCTTTTCTAGTAAAAGTATTTCGTTCCTTCTCTTCTTTGTTTCCTTTAAGCTTATGATGGAAAACCTTACCAGTCATGATCAGGTCCACAACAACTCAAGTGGCGGCAATGGGGACGGCAGCACGCAGTCTGAATTAATTGGGGAACAAAATCAAGAGGGCCAAGCGCCCACCCTCAGTGCAAAAGACGCCACTCCTGAGCATGAGCTCAGGGACGATCAGGGCAGTGACGCGGCCCCGTCAGGTTCCCTCGATGCGAATACCATAAGTACCGAAGCTCAGGTGAAAGAGCTGCAAAAAGGGGAGAAAGAATTGGATGATTCATCAGGTGCAGAACACGAAAAATCCGAAGGGACTTTAAACAGCGTGGCCGGTGCTGCCGAAGATACCGAGGGTGCCGGATGCAAAGAGAAAAGCATCGACCCAGTGCAGGATGCCGGGGATAAGGACGCGACAAATGATGAAGACCCTGCGGTGGGGACAAAGGAAAAGAAGAAGCCATTATTGTACCCCTACAGGCCAGGGGACATGTCGTTCTGGGATTCCATGCAGAGGCATCGAGAGGGGACGGACGACCCGCCGAAGCAGCCCCCCGTGAAGACCACTCAGGTAGTCAAGAGGAGCAAATTCCATACCACAGCCGATTTGCTCGCGAGACTTCGGAGCGGACCAAGCGTGGAAAAACCCGCTAGGAAGGGGGCAGCAGCGACACAACAGACCAAGCGTGTGGTCATCGTTGTGGAGGGCTCTACCCCACCGGTGATGGATAGAAAGGGGACGACGCCTTGTGAAGATGGACTGCACGTACCGAAGGAAACCAGTCACGCCACCTCTACAGCACCCATGGGAGAAGGGGATGATAAGGAGGTGGCAACAAGATCCCCGGAGGCCATCAAGGCGAACAAAAAGAACGTGGTGTCTACCAATCCCCATGCTATCCTGGACACCGCGCCAAAGAAGGCCTCGAAACTCGTACCACTCGAGGGGAGGCCCGGAGTAACACCGTCTTCTGCTCCCACAACGAGTGCCATAGTCAAGAAACAACACATTACCAACACGCCTGGTGCCGTAGTGAAGCAGGGAGCCGTCCATAAGCGCATAAAAACATCGCAAAAGCCACCTAAGGACACATCGTGCGAGGCCCACATTACTGCAGTGAAAGTCGACCCTTTGATTCAGGAACTCCGCGCGCAACGGAGCAAACCGATTGGTGAGGATAAACCAGCAACGCTTCCCAGGGTCGCTACCGATGATAACGGAAGAAGCAGTTTACGTGAAAAGGAAGCGATAGGTGCTCAACAAATGCAGGGAAATGTGAATGATATTCATGAGGAGATCAGCAAGCTTTTGCTAGATTACTGCTGGAGCGGACCTCCACCTGAAAAGGGTGATGACGCGACAAAGCACCCACCAAACCCCACGAACGATAAACCGCGTCTTGAAAACATTCCGGACGACGGCGGGCACGCGAGGGGAAGGGAGGACGTGGTGGTCGAGTCGACCGACGCAGCGCCTCGTGAGGGCTCCAATGTGGAGAGGGGCAATCCGGAGATGCTGTTATACAATCGTGTGATTCAGCTTTGCCAGCGAGATGACGTGACGCCGACGATCTTAGAGGTCCTCTATGAGCTCATCAAACACACGCGCGTGATTAAGCTGCCGTTGTCATCGCCACCCGGGAAGGGTGGTGGCGACCAGGACCAGGGGGACCCCAGCTCGGATGCAAGTGGTAGCGCGCGTGATCTCATCGAAAAGAGGCGGCGACAATACGCCCAGCAGGTGATCCTCGTCCTCATCAATCAAATCCGCCAGCAGAAGCTGAATGATGAGTACCGACGCCAACTGCTGCAGGATCAGAGGCAAATTGCGGCCGGGAAGGGCGTCGAGCGGGCGGGTCTCGCGACGCCGAATTTACCCTCGTTAGCCGAGCCCTTTTCCGGAGGTCTCCGTTACGGCCAGCCACAGAAGACGTTCTTTGTTCCACAGGGGGGGAATCGCGGGGCCTCCTCGTTGAACCCCGCGGCGGCGGCCTTCCGGGTTCCCTCGGCGGGGCCGTCGGTGGATCCCGCGATGCCGCGGTCGCAGGCCTCCCAAACGACCCCAATGAACCCCTTCGCCGCGCCATTTCTGGCGAAGAACGCGCCGCAACCCCCGATGGCAACGGAAACCGCATCGTCGCCGCCCGCCGCGTTCCCCTTGGACGCCAACCTCGTTTCCCTGCTCGAAGATTTTAAGCAGCGCCTGCAGCATTGGACCTCCGCGGCGCCGCCCGTAACCGTCAATATCACCTCGCAGGAGCGTCAGGCGCTGATGGGCATGCAGCAGAGCTTCAAAAACGCGATTATGTCGGCGACGTCGCCATCGCCGTGGCAGTCTCCTGCCGCGTCGGTGGGAGGGGTCCTACGCGAACAGGATCACTCCTGCAAGCCGAACACATGGTCGTTCGTCGCCTTCGACTCGGGTGACGAGATGGGGCGCTCGGAAACTTATTCGCATCTTTCGAGGGAGATCCCACCGGGTGACGGTGCGTATACCAATCTACTTAAATTTGGTGGTTTGGATACCAAGGCAAGGACCCGATACCCCCCGGAACTTCATCGTACGGTCTTCACCTACAAAACGGTTCAGCTCTCATCTACCAACGAAAATAGTCCGTCAGTCTGGTCGCGTTCCGAAAACCACACGAACATGGACGCACACCCTGTCATAGCACCCAGCAGCCACCAGAACGTCGCCGCGTTAGGGCTTCAGTCAGGCCACCAATCTGCGCACGATGCACAGCGGGGCGTGGGCTCGCAGAGCTCATTCAACTGCAATGCTAAGCCGTTCATTCCAGGTGGTGGGAATGAGAAGGAGAAGGATGTCATGAAAGGCATGAATGTCAATGCCCCTGCGTTCACACCGGCCTCGCTGACGGCTACAGATCCAGCAAAAGTGGTTTAACAAAAGAGAAACGGGAAATTCACTCGGCGGTACCTGCCTCTGCCTCAACTCCCGCTACGACCTTCCTAATGTGGCTCTTTGGACTCTTCGAAGGGGAAAAGACCGGAGAGGTTATTATTGATTGAGGAAAAGGATATTAAATACAATACGGGAAGGGGGGAGGGGAGGGGTTATCAACATCTAATTTAAACGATTTGAGGAAGTCGAAATAAACACACAACACATTTCGAATAGGACAGCCCTGATATACACAGGAAGTGGGGATCCAACATTGCTCCTTTCGTGCTCTTTACCCATGTTTGATGTGTCACATAGGTTTATGCATCGAAAAAGGAGAGCATGTGTGTGTGTGTGTTTGCCAGAGGTGGCGTTAGGGAAGCTTAGTGGCGAGGAAAAATATCACGTATTAAATGTGATGCAGGGGTTGCCAAGTGTTAACTGATTGGTTTCAGTCTATTTTCGGCATTGTTATTTGCGTCGCGCGCATAAACATGCAGCTAGTTGCTTGGTTGACCTGATTTCCTTTCTAGTTGCAGATCGTAATATCAATACATCAGCTTTTTATCTCAACATCGTTTAATTTTTTCTAACTAAGAGTTTGATTCGCGTTGATGATTGTATTAAATATTTATTCCACTTCCATATTTTCGTTATAGATATTTGAATCGTTTATTTGTCGGATTAATCATATGATCATAAGAAAGCGGATTGTTGCATCGATTTGAGTATTGTTGGAAAATCCATTCCCCGTCACATTATCGTGTGTCACTATGAGCTTAATGAAACAAGCATATGGAAGAAAGATATTTAAATATTCATTTCAGTTCGTTTGATGAACTAGAATGTAGCTCTGGTGTCGTCGTTAGGAGGAAGGGGGAGGGGGGGAGCGCGGGTACTACACGTTATAAATATACATTCCGTCCAATCTCGTGGCGTCTTATTCTAGAAGTTAAAATGTGAATTTAATGATTGTCTGATGTTGGCCCACTTTATCTATGTTTCTTTTTTTTCTTTCCAATTATTGCTACCCATACCACTTATTGATTAACGCTTGTTTTGCGGAATAAGGATCCATTCAGCTTCTCACTTATTCATCAAGCTCACCAAGCAAGCATATCTACCTAAACACTTTTTTCTTACATTAACCAATGACCAATCCGACTCTTTGGTGCGCTACACACCCCGAGAACAACCGCCTTCTCAAGATTTTGGCGCTGGCGTCGTTCGCGAATGTCACTCTTGATACCCACGAGTGCCAGATGGGTGTGGAAAACGAGACCGAGTTCTTCGGCAAGAACTGCCACCCCTATAAGCGCCTTCCCGTCTTGCAAACTGAAGAGGGCTTCATCTTTGAATCTAACGCCATCGTGCGCCACATCGCACGGCTCGACAAGAGCGGGAACTCCCTCTACGGGCGCACACCGTTCGAAACCAGCCAAGTCGATATGTGGCTTGACTTCGCCACCACGGAGGTTGATGCGGCCACCATTCCCTACGTTCTGCACCTCTTCCGGCAGACGCCGATCCCGGAGGGTGCGGCGTCGAAACTCGAGGAACTCGTGAACGTAGACCAATGGCTGGAGAACCGAACCTTCCTCGTGGGCGAACGCATGACCGCGGCCGACATCGTCCTTGCCTTTTCTCTACGCACTGCCTACCGCCTGACCGGCAGCGTCGGTGAGGAGCTGTCGAAGAAATACAAGAACCTCTTCCGTCTGTACAACACCGTCATGCAGAACCCCCAAATGGTTGAGCTCTTCCGGAAGCTCGGCGCGTCTTCCGCGCCATTCAAGACAGCCAAGCCGGAGGAAAAGAAACAGCAACCCGCGAAGAGTGCGCCCAAGCCGGCCGCTCCTGCGAAGAAAGACGACGACGAGGAAGAGGAGCCGAAGGAGAAGAAGGCGCCGAACCCACTCGACGCGCTGCCGCCGAGCCCCTTCGTTCTCGACGCGTTCAAGCGGGAGTACAGCAACACCGACACCCGCACCGTGGCCGCGCCGTACTTCTTCGCGAACTTCGACGCGAGCGGCTACTCCTGCTTCTGGTGCCGCTACAAGTACAACGAGGAGAACAAACGGCAGTTCATGACGGCCAACCTCGTCCGTGGGTGGTTCCAGCGGATGGAGCACCTCCGCAAGTACTCCTTTGGCGTCGCGCTGCTGATTGGGGAGGAAACTCAGCACGATATCGTGGCGTTCTGGGTGTTCCGTGGCCAGGGTATGCCGCAGCTGGTGGAGGAGGTTGCCGATACGGAGCTGTTTGACTGGGAGCCGATCGCGGATATCAACGCTGAAAAGGAAAAGATCACGGACTACCTCTGCTGGGAGGGTCCAACAATTCCCCGCCCGGTTCTGGAGGGACGCACCTTCAAGTAAAGCGCCTATGACCATATCGACTAACCAAGAGGAAATGCACACTGGGAGAATGGTTGCACTTCAGGAGTTAGTTTCTTGTTAGAATGGACCTATTTCAGCGATTTATAAGAATATTGTTTGGACTTTATTTTAAATTAAGTAAATGAATAACTAAGTAAAATGTTTTCTTCTCGTTGAACAAGTGATTCTGAGTCTCTCGCCCAGCAGCACCTAAAGAGCTAAGTAACGGAATAAATAAAGAAAAATGAGGGTAGCTTCGCTACCAGCTGCAACCGATCGACGGCATGAAGTGTGTGGGAGGAAAATTCAGCTCTGTAAGCATAGAGACAAGGGAAAACAAATAAATATAGCACAATCTGAATATTTTTAAAATGAGTCTAAACATGCGTGTCCAAATGCATGACGTTGACTGGTAAAGGAATAAAATCCGTACGCTTGTTTAGAAGTGGTCTATATTTAGTATCAAGGATAGGAGTATTAAAAAATCCGGAAAAGCCTCACTGGTGTTCTAATATGCATAAATATTTCTACATGTGTATCGATGGGACGTTCTTCACTCGCAGGAGGTGCGGTTCCATATGACTTCCAATTGTGTTTTCTCTCATCGGTTTTTCACTCCGTTCGTTATTCTCCTTCTCTCTCCTTTTGCTATCCATATACCCATTTTAGGAAAAGGGTACTTACATTTATCTTATCACCAAAGACCAAACGCGCGTTTGGACTTCTCCCAGCTCGGACAGAACGCATTCGATCCACCAACCCCCGATGACGAGCCCGACTGGGGACCGCTTGAGCGGGGCGGCAAAGGTTCTGACGCGTGCGACCCCCCTCGCGATGCCGATATCGCGCATTCAGTGCATCCCCTTCGCCAAAGGTGGGGAAGGGGTGGTGGTAAGCGCGGGCGGGGCCGTGATTCGATCGATGCGGCTGCGAGATCTCGCCGGGGTCGCTGAAAGCCGCGGCGGCGCCGGGATTGGACCGCGGGCGTGGGAATGGACGGAGGGCTACACCGACGGGAAAGGCGTGGAGGCCGGCTCGACGATGATCGGAGGAGGGGATGGGGGGGATCCCACCCCTCCCGCGAAGGGGATGGGCGCGGTGGTGGAGTACCTCGCGGCGTTGCAATCCCGCGCGGAGGGGCGATGGATCCCGCCTGGGCAGGACCTCTTTCCCGGCGATCCCTCCCCTCTGGCGACCTCCAAGTTGGAGCTGCACACCGGGCACGTGGCGTCGCTCGCGGTGAGTGCGCTACCGGAAGGGATCTCCGCCTTAGGGGTGGTGGGGACCACCCAAGGGTCGTTAGGGGTCTTTCAGATCGAAGGCAGCGCGCTCTCGTGGTTGTGTGAGCGCCCTCTCGGCGGGTATTCGGAAGGGCGGATCGGCGTGGCGGATGTGGTGAGGGATGTGGCGATCAGCATGGATCCTGCCGGGCGGCCGGAGTTCGTGGCGGCGGCCACGGATCGCTGCGTCGTGCTGATCGACCTCCTCGATCTCGTCGATGGCGCCAACGCCCGCCACGGGAAGGGGAACGGCATGGAAAGTGGAAGCCCCCGCGAAGGGGGGGCGGCGTCGACGTCTTTTTCCGCCGGGGTGGGGTGGCGGTGGCCCTCCATCGCGCGGCGGGATCGCAGTCGGCCGCTCTGCCTCACCTTTGCGAACCCCCCACAGGCAAGCCACATCGGCGCCCCCTCTTCGTTGAGCGGGGATGAGGTCGGGGAGGTGGTGCGGGTGTTGATTCCGCAACGCGCGCACGCGGCTTTTGATTTCGACGTCGCCGCGGTGGTCGTTCTCGCGGATTCGACGGTGCGCTTCATCGAGCGTCGGGTCTGCGGGGGGGCCGTTCGTCTGCTTTGGGAGTCCCACCAGGCCCTCCAACACGCGGCCTCGCGATCCGCCGTGATGGTGAAGGAGCTTCTCGGGGAAGCGAGCCGTTTGGCGGGTCCGCGGGCCCCGGATGCCCCGCTTTTGACGACGCTGCCGCACGTGCAGTTTGCGTACGCCCTCTCGCGGTATTCCTTCAACGCCTGTCAGGGCGCGGGGGTGGGGGGGATGGGGCGGGGATGGCGGCCTCCCGGTCGAGGCCACGACCTCCGCGTGACCGTCAACGACGCCTCGTTGTTCTTCAATCCGAAGTCAGGGCGGATGGATTTGGTGTTCGTGGGATGCCAACACCCCCCCAATCCCGTCCCTTCCGCGCGGAGGATTTTGGAGGGGAAGGAAGGAGCGGGGGGGGGGCTCGCGCGATCGCCTTTGGCGGCGGCGGAAGCCACCTCTGAGGGGTGGTGGGGGGTCGCCCGGGATGTCGTGCTCGCGCGGCTGACGTTGCATCCTTTTAGCGCCTCCTCTCCTTCCCTGGCTTCGCCTCTTCGGGAGCGGCCGACCGTTCACG
>HF955087.1:155325-181239 GCA_000582765.1 Phytomonas sp. EM1 | reverse complement strand
CCGCACCAGAACAGTATTCTTGCATATTTCTATGAATCTCTAATTTTCTTTTTTGATATTTTGAGTTAGGATGATTTTTGTATTTATTTAACTATACGATGTATTTTGTGTATTTCTTTCCCTATTTTTTAATCTAAGAGTATTTGTTTTTTGTTTGATTTAAATTATGTGTTTTATACACAGGCGAAAGTAATACAAGGAGCTTAGATGTCTTTTTTTACAGCTTCATTTTTTAGTCTTTTTTGTAAATGTTATTTCGCTTAACTCTTTTTTCTTTTTTTCATACTAGGGTGTTGGTTTTATTTCTTTTATCTCCTAATATGTGTTCACTTTCGTCTATTTAAATGGTTGGATTTTGTTCAAGGTTTATCTAAGAGGTGCTTTTCCGGTCCATGAGGATGTCATCACGCGAAGCCTAATCATTTGTTTGTCATTATTGCGGTCACACGCAATTTTTATTTCTGTATTTTTTCGCCTCTTGTTATGACAACTTCTCGAGTTGTATTAATCGTTTTTGAAGGTAGAGGAGAGTTACGCTGAAATTATTCATGTCTCTGAGGTTCCTACTTGCGTTTAGTCACAACAATCTACGTCTGTGCATCGCTCCAGCTCCTGCGAGCAGGTTTAACTTGCCAACTAAGAGCGTAACATGAAATTGCCGCCATCAGCATGAGTACGATGAGAAGCATAAAGATGTTCCCAATGAAAAGAATCAAGTCGAGATCAGTATAACTGATTAAGTTCTTCGAGAAGGAAGTGGAATGTTCAGTAAGGTTAGGACTGCCGTCACAAGTTTAGCATTGCAGATTGAGAAGGTCGCCGCCGATGCAATATCAGGTACTAAGCCTCATTTACTGGAGTTCAATATAGTTCTTACTGCGTTTTTATTCGCCGGTTTAGATGATGAATTTCATTCTCGAAAAAGGCCTAGCCTGTCGAAAATCGAAATTTGACAGAGGAAGCAGAGATGACTCACTCGATCTACAGGTGTTCGTTTAGAGCCATGCCAGAATAAATGACATAACACTTATATTCTACGAAACGATCTTTTCCTTTGTGTGCGAGATCGGAGAAAAACCGACGAGAGCGCTCATTCGCTGTTTGGAACTTGATGTGGAGGAGGCCACGCCGTTGACTCAAATGGCTTCCATTCGGAGCTTTGTAGCTCTAAAAACCATAGAAGCCAACTCCCCGTATGTCGTGCGTACCCCAGACGATAGTGTGCTCATGACAGCTTTTGAGGCGCAAAAAGTATCAAATAAACACTTGTATCGGTTTGCAGATTTTAATTTTATTGTCTAGAGGGCAAGTGGTGTGACGATCACTATTATTATAAACACTGCAATCAAACACGTACAACTGTTTGGATCATGCATGAAAAAATACAATAAAAGTATCTGTTGATGGTATAGAATGTATCTGAATTGAAGACAATACCAAATCATGACTATGTCACGTATACTACTAATTTTAAGTAGTAGCTGTCATAATCCTTTGGCTTGCTTGTAAGGGACAATGCCTACCAAATTGATCTATTTTTAAGTTTCCTTCGCAATTTAGCGATGCTACAGAGCGCTGACCTTGATTTATTAGATAGTATGTACTGAGGTAAAAAAACTCTTGATAGTCTTTGCCACTTTGTAATTGATTTGTGCATAGGGATCAGTGTGATTTCCACGGTAACATGAGGTGAAACACATGCGTGTATGCATATATGTATGTGAAAATGATTCTCTGTGGATAATGGGGTTTTAAAAAGTAGTCACCAATGTGAATTTGGAGTCGATTGGAAATTAAAAAATATCGAAATTCTTGAGAAACAACGTAGCTAGGATCCTTGATGAAAGGAGTTTGCTTTTTCAAATGAGTTAACCAACCTTTTAGTGTTTCTTCACAATTCAACTTTTATTTCTTTACTGTTCAGTAAATTTATTTTTTTTCCTCATAAAATAGGAGCACATCTTTACTGTCCTTTCGATACCGTATACTTGAAACCCTTGGAGAGTGAATATATATTTAATTGTTTAATTTTTCTAGGGTGCGAGGATAAAGAAAAAAGATAACTGAGGGACTTCAATGGATAGGAAATAGCCCCCGGGCATATTTCTTGCATCGCGTCGTACCATTTAGCGTGGAAAGTCTAACAGTTTGACGCGCCCCTTTTCTTTAGTGGTAGCGCCTAATGATTGTACACTTTCGCTTTAATTCACATTATCACTTACTGTAGTGGGCCACCACTGTGGAAGGGTCTGCTAGTGAAGCTAGAAACGCGGAAAGTGTTCGAGATACATATTACCGAAGGTTAGACATCTAGGCGAAGTGTTATTTTATTATATGCAACAATCCTTCGTTGACATCAACACCAACACTTCTGGCATCTTCTATAGTGCATTTAGTCCTCTCTTACAAGGTCTTGCACGTGAGCAGCACACTTTTTTACTAACATTCTGACATGAAATTAGGTACGATTAAGACTTTGAGGAGGCGCTGAATAGGTCGACTTCTGCACTGGTTGCGAGCTAGGTGCTCCGCTGTCTTTCATTGCTAGTCCGAGTTGTCGACTATGGGTCCTTAGACAGTTTCTCTACCCCATCCCACGCTTCTTAGACGTCTTCACTCACCAAGACCGATGCCTGGTACACTTGGTCAAGCGCGCTCCTGCGAAGATGATGTTTCCATGGTTTCTTGTTTGATCGCAACACGCGAAAGATAGGGTCATGTAGCTGAATCGGTAACCGCAAAATGTAATACTTCAACTACCTTTGCTACTACGTCATCTTGTTGATTTCTGCAACACGACACTAACGGAGCTTGACGCTCAGACATCTATCACGGCGTGAAGATGGTCTTGATCGCTGGCAGCCTCAATGAAAGTTGACTAATTGTCTCTACCAAATATTTTGTGATGCTAACTACAAGTACCATTGATTAAGGTTGAAGCGAGGCATTGTTTGTTTCTTACTCTGGAGGAGCCACTTCGGTCATTGTTTATGACGACCCTACCGATGCTGCCCTATGCATTATCTCATCATCAGCGCAAGAGTAAGATACCTGACACCCTTTGTGTGGCACCGTCTTCAACCAGACATCATTGTAACATTGTTTAATTAAGATCTTAAATTTTATGTTGTATGCAATGATGCTTGGCTACATAGCCTGACAAAGGTAGAGAAGCGCTACAAAGAATCAAGAGGCCAATCTTAAATCTCATCTCAGGGCAAAGACGGTAGGTCAGATGTGGACGGCAGCTGTCTTTGAGATCGATTCACATCATCAAATAGGACTTGTATACGTCCCTCCCTGCAGCAGTACAACAGCTCTTTGACGCGAACCTTGCTGCAGTCTCTATATTATGCATACTGCATGGCTGAAGGACAGTGTCTAAAGTCTACGCTTTTGGCAGCCTATTATATGAGAATCGTAGGGAAGTAGATGCAGTCAGTCTCATGAGTTCTTCAGGGATGCTACCGTATGGTCTCTGTGCGCTGTATAAGCCCGGCGGTATGCTTACGACATTGCACATGGGATTTTCATTGTTAGTATTGCCACACATCATTTTCCTTCTGCTGTGGCAGGTTCGGGTGATGGTAACCTACATCTGCATCTCCGAAAACACAGGTTTCGACACCCGAGCAGCTTGAAACAAGTCTCTGCCCACAGAGAGTGCCATGCATGTGCTTTGATGAGAGGTAGCCTTGCTGTGGTCAGCATTTAGGTCTCATGAGCATGATACTTCCCCTCTCCGAGCGGCATAATCACTAACGCCTTTTATACCAGTGTAACTTGTAACCAAGAGCAACGAGGGCAGCAACGATCTCCACCTAGCGTTGGGGAGGGATCATCCTTGGACGACGGCGACAGCTGATACTACCCTGGCAGGAGTACATCAGGCTTTGTGAAACCAGACCACCTTAGGAATTTTGATAGTGTATCGCAGGATTTCATGACCGTTGGTAGTCACTCCCATTACCTAGGTCAGTTTACTAGAACACTTCATGATGCTTAGGGTGTCCCACGTTGACGCCCAAATTATAACTGGTTGGCGGCAGAATTTTGTTCAGAAACATTAACGGCTCTTTGCTAACGTCAGCTTTCAACCGACCTACGCTACGGAAGAAGCACTTTGGATGAGCTCCTTCCTGTCACAGGAGTGAAAGGATTGGCAAATGCCCTAAGAATCATTCCGAGGCTCGCGTTGCATGCACGCATAGTGTATCTTATAGGTAACGGAGCTGACAGTCATGCAGTAGTTGAGTCCGCGTTTCCAGCGAGTATGTAGCATACGCTACTGTGGTTGCGTCGCATGAACTAATACGTAATATGAAAACCTTCGGATCTATCTAGTGGAAAGCACCAAATATACACCATACCAATTGTGTGATACTTTGAACTTATTAGTGTGAAGCAGAGAATAATTGTTTGAAGATGCTTAAGGAAATGCACGGATGTGATGAAATGGATTTTCTTATACTGGCGCGCGTGCTTTTTACTGTTAATTGAATGCTACCGCACGGCATGGCAAAAATCAAGAAGATGATTGAGGCCTCAGTAAGAGAAAATATTAGAGAAAACAAAACTTGACGAGGGAGGATCAAACAATTTGGGAGTTCTATATATATTTACATAGATATACGTATGCATATAAACACATTATATATTTAGCTTCCACAATCACGAAAACACTGTTTGTATTATTCATTTCCACTGCATCAGTCTAAGGTGGCTGTATAAGTTAATTTTAGAGTTAAAATAGCATTTGATTTTTCAGGCCCAATAATGAATAGGAGTGCTAGCGTTAATTCCTTCAATGACGAAGTCCACATAATCGACTGTCACATCGCCGATGCACAGGCTTCCAAGGATGCTGGCGATGCCGCGATGATTCAGAACCACCTACATGCAGCATCCTTCTATTACAAGAAAGTTTTTATGTTTCTAGCTGAGTACCTGCCTACAAGGCCGGATATCGTACCTTGGCTTGTGCATTCCCTATCCCCGAGCGATGCTGAGCATGTTTTAGTTGTTAATATACTAAGACAGTACCGGCCTCGTTTCTTGAACCCATTTGTAAGCGGGTGTCAAACACCCAATGTTAACGGGGATCAAAATCGTTCGTTTAGTGCGGGTAGTCGTTACGCATTCAACCAAGACGGTTGTATTGATATTGAAAGCGATGGTAGTGCTAAATTGTATGGTTCTGAATGGTTTACTCTGACCAAACGGTCTCGGCAACAGAAGGTATACAGGTTGTTCAGTTTTACTATGAGCAACCTCGTGTTGGTGAACCTCAAGCTTGGGCGGTACCTCGAAGGCGTAGCGGTCGCTACATTTTTGCTGGAACGTGCTCCTTTTCTTCAAGATAACTCAAAAGTGTTGCTTCGCCGCGCCCAATGTTTCCTCAAACTCGGCGATTGTGCTGCAGTTGAGAAGGATCTCAATGCGCTTGAGCTTCAGGGCTTCAACCACACCAGTATAGCGATGCTAAGGGAGGAAATTGCGCAACTAAATGCGCGCTCACACGAATCTCAGGTGGATAATGTGACAAGGTATGTTTCCCCCGCCTCACCACTGCTTTGTTAAGGTGGTGAACAGGGGCATGCGTAGAAACTGAGCATCCATGAATGGTGTGAAGACTAAAATGGTCATTGAGAAATACGCTAGCAGTAGCACCATAGTCGCTAATAATTAATGCAAAATGGGAAGATAGGCATAAAATCTTATACACGCGTTTGGAGTAGTGGAAAAAATACACAAAGAAAATGAACACAATGGCTCACTACTATGGTAGGTAAGGGAGGCGCATAGAATGTGTCTGGCAGGATGAGTTACCAAATTACACTCATATATATATATACTTCACGCCCCGTGATTGTCAATAAAAATTCTTGACTACGGTGATGGTGACAGCTGTTTTCTATATGTGCCAATTTTCCCATCTCTCTCAATTCCTACAATTTGTCGTAGAGTTGAATGCTAAGGCACAAAGGCGTGAGCTTCTACTATTTGTTGCATCTACATTAATGCTAACCATGCATGCATATGTATGGTATAGATGTCGATAGTTATGTGTATATGTACGTAAAATAATATCTCATATTGTATACCCCTTTCCAAGAATCACATTGACAAGTCGTTTTTCTTTAAATGAAAGATAAGAGAGGCGTCACTATTGCTTTTGAAATGCACATATATATCTGAAGTTGATTGTGATATATTGTAAATGAGGGTAAAAGAAGTCTGTCACAACCAAAATGTGCAATTTGCACCTTTTGAATGATACGTACAAAAGCTGGTGTATTTCATGTTTGTTACCCTTTTCATATCTCTTAACTGAGTGAGTAAACGATGTGAAAAATGCGTGTCTTAAAGTTAACTTAATTCAATTCAAAAATAATAAGAATTCGCACAAAGCTAGGACAGCGGAGTATATTGTACGAAAAGAGGAATTACACATCACAGGGGCATCAAATTACTTAGAGTTTTGGGGAAGGTATAACGGATAATGATTTAACGTGAGGGTCTACAGCGGTCTGTACTGGCACACTTATTAACCTTTTCCCCCCTTGCATTCCACTATTTATTGAGTAATCTTTGTACTCAAGTGGCCTCTATTATTAGTCTGTATTAGTAGAAGCGTTTTGGAATGCTACGGTGTAATTTTTTACGCGTTAGGGAAACAGCTCTCTACGAGTTTGTTGACGCAAACCTCCTCCATAACAAACGTCCGCCTGTTCCAGGTGGTGCATGGCCGATTGGGAGCTTGCGCAACAAGAGTCTGGCTGATCTCCAGAAGATCTGGCAGCTTCTTGTGAAAGAGCTCAACATGCTTTCTAGTTCCAAGGAGCACTACCTTAGGCATCAGGAGGCGCTTGGAGCGATGCCGGCTCCATCACGGCTCAAAATGATCGAGGAATCCATGCTTAATATCAAATCGGTTATCAAGGAGCGTGATACCGAGGCGGTTGCGCGTGCTACTGCCATCTTCAAGGAGCGCCTCAGAGACGGTGTCTACCGATATCCGCCAGGGCCCCTGCCTCCGCCTGGGGCACACAACCCCTGCAGTATCGTGAAGGTTCGGCTCAGCAAACGCATCGACCCAAGTCGGCTTAGGGAACTCTTTGGGCGTTATGATATCTTCGAACCCCATAAGGGTATTGTGAATCTTGAGATCAAACTCTCTGATGAGACTTTGGAACGCAAGCGCGAGGCGGAGCAGCAATGGCAGCAGTACCAAATAGAGTGTAGCGACACAGCCGAATATCGCAAGTGGGAATCACTCGAATTTAGTGTGTATGATTACACCGCTGTGGAGTTTGCTCCGGGCGTCTCGCTAGCGGCAGGTGCCGGGTCCACACAACAAGGCGTCTCAGCAACAATGAAATTTCAGATCCCACATAAAGGTAACGAACATACGTCGGAGGGCGAAACAGATCTGATGTCTACCGACAATCCGATGCTGGCGGTCGACAGTGATGTATGTCCCATCTTTGTGGCTGCACAACTCCCTGTACCGGTGCCAAATCAAGCTCATAAGCTCAATGGCTCACGGAGTCACATCTCGTGCGAGCGGCGATCAGCCTTAAGTAATGCAGTCATCCAGCTTGGCTACTTTCCAAATATTACGTTGCAGCCGACTTGTAAGCAGTGTGTGTCTGATATCGAGAGGCCCACGCATACTGATGAAATTGAAGGACCCTGGGAAGCACTAGTTACTTACGACAGCCAGGATGGTCTCGAGTATGCGAAATCGCTTAATATAACTGCTATTGATGGCGCGAAGATTCTAGGGCTGGAAGCGGTGCCAAAGGAGCCGGAGCCCTATTCTGAAGCTGATCCGATGTATCAAGAAGCTATGCGACGCGAAATGGCACAGGAAGAGACGCAGCACAAATGGCCCCACGTGCCAACATGGAGATACAAATACGACTTGTTCACTAAGAAGAATCTTAGTGAAATAGTGCAATTTAATTATTCGAATGTAGTGGATTATGTTAACCGTGAGGTGCTGCTCACAGGGAGATCGGTCTGGGAATGCCCTATTGACATTGACCCAACATGTGGCGGCATGAAGTCAATGCCGGTGCACGCCCAAAAACCAAAGGAATGCATGACACGGGGCATTGATGATGTAGGAGTAACGGATCTCTAACGAAAATTCATACATGCATAAATAGAGGTTTATCTGACCTTTTCGCTTTTACCTTAAACCCTTTATTGCAGTGGGACCTTCTGCTGGTCCTTATGAAATCACAAACTTGGTAACTCTCTTACTTTAATGAAAAGGGTGCGTAGAGGATTCTCGATTTGAAAAGATAAAGCCCGTAATCCCTTTACACATCACATTATATGACCTTATTCTAATTATGAATGATTACAAACCTGCTCGACAGCTTTTTCTTCCACACAAACATATGGATCAATCATTGGTATACTATGTAGCGAACCCACAAAAAAGGTAAAGAACATATCTACTTACACTTAGTAAGAGGAGGTCCATCAACGTCGGAACACTTGACGTCTATCAAAGAAGAACGTGAAGCTTCGTTGAAGGACTCCTTTTTTCTGCTTCAGTCCGACTGGCTCAACCCCAAGCTTCGAAAAAACTGAAGCATGCGTCGCGAACCAGGCTTGCCGGATCTCGCACCGATGAGCTCAGCAAAAAAAGGCTCTATGAAGAGCTTGGGTAAAGAAGTGACGTTACTTACTAAATCTGCGACTTTATCGGATAACAAAGGAAATTCTCCAGTAGTAAACACTCTCCCCAGCTCGATGGGGCAGCGATACAGTGAACCTCATAGCAACATCAGTACCGCCCGATTGTTAGGGACGAATGCGCGTATTACGGAAACAACCCCAAACGCCGACAGCCGGGCCCCAACAGGGGAGCGTCAAACCACCTCATTTGCTCCAAACGTGGATATGGGGCAGCAAGTCAACAATGGCCTCTATCGTCGTTCACTTGCGCACTCCCAGAGACAACCGTTTCGTAACAGCGTCTGGGCCTCTTCTGCGGGTGCATTCACTGGTCCCCATGCTCCGTGCAGTTTCATTCCACCCACAAATTCTTTTAGTAGCGGGACAATTAACTCAAACAACGTATATATGGTGCATCTGAGTGGAGATGACGGCGGAGTCGAGATGTCCCTTGCACAGCCCTTTCTCCAGCGTGTTGCTGAACTGCGCGGACGCTACAAGGGAATAGATAAGGGACAGCCTGAGGAACCTCTTTGTTTGGAGCAGCGTCTAGTACCACCTATACTGTTGCATATATCCGACGGCGTATATGTCTTTGGCAGCCAGGCCACTACTCCTGTGACGTGGGAGCAGTTTTATGATGATTTCATGACTGTGTGCGAGTGTATGCAACATAGTATCTGTCAAAGCGCATGTCGCTACCGTCTTCAGGTGCTCGAAGAGAAGTATGACATGTATAGGCTATGCAACAATGCATTTGAGGAGAATAACGCGCACAACCGCCCCCATGGTGGTAGCGGTGGCGGTATTTTCAACAAAAGTATGAAAGTTGATAACGGTGTAATCTTAAATGGCATGGTTAGCGCGCCACGGCTCGTAGAGTACATTCGGGACGTGATCCGAACCCGTGGTGAGGACAACACTGCGGTGGTACTAGGAGACCAAAGGACCCCGTGCAGCCTGAGGATGGTGTATAGGATGCTTAACTTAACGGATTTGTCGTCCCTGACGGCCGACGACCTCGGTCTGCAGCCCTCATTGGTCGAGAAGATGGATCGCTTCTATGACCCTCTAGACACACAGTGCAACAATGCCGGCGCTAATGCATCAGCGCTTCTTCGCCTTTTCCTAACACACGACAATCCGAACCGCGGTACATATTTTGCTGATGTTGTCAGGCCGTTTCTAGTGCAAAATGCAGAGCGCGTGCGCTGTCCGAAGGCAGCCGAAGTGATTCTTTCTGTGACGGGGTTGATTCCGAATGAATGGGAGAATCTGGCCCATTGGCTGCAGCGCCACAATCTGCTCGAACCTTACCGCAATACTAACCAATACCTGATTGCCCTGACGCGTAAGCATCAGGGTTCGAGGGGTGTACGGCAACAACAGCAGAGCACTGGTATCGAGAGTGAAGGCGTAGCCCCCATGGAGGAAACGGAAACGCGGTCGTCAACTACAAACATTAGCAGCATTGGTGCCCAGCAACTTCTTGCATCGCCGGCTCAGCTCATGCATGAGAACCAACAACAGTACTTGGATCAACTCTTCCTACCACTCTTTATGGCTACCATTGCCCCCGAGGATCCACGCAACGCAGCCCTGGCAACGCTTTTAGAATGCCTCGGGGGCTTTGTGATTACTCCAGAATACGAGGAGGGCGACCAAAGTGTAACGATTGAGAGACAACGCCGGCGCCCTGTGGATGTTCCGAGCTCGGAACGTGTTAGTGATATATACTTCGCGTATTATGTCTGGGCGAACCTTACTTCCCTCAATGCACTGCGCCGCAGGCGCGGGCTGAATATTTTCCAGCTGCGTTCCGCGGGCATTGGCCCGTCCAGCGGCAGCAGCAGCACCACGCTTTGTCACACCTTAGTCTTTTCCTACCTCTTGTGTGACAGTGTCTACCACGCCACCATGCTGGAGGAGCAGCCCGTACTGCAGTATCTCTACGGTTTTCACCACATTGGAGTGTGCATGAGCCCGTTGTCCTGTGCTGCGTTTGGGTTCTCTACCTACGCGGCAAACCCTTTTATCACCTTCTTTCGGCGCGGGTTGCAGACTTCCCTCTGCACCTACAACCCGTTGGCGGTTCACCACTCCGATGACCCACTCGTTGAAGAGTATGGCATGGCGTGCAAGCTCTACCACCTTAGCGGGGTCGATGTGAGTGAAATCGCGCTGAACTCAGTCCTGACCTCCTCCTTCCCGGACCACATAAAAATGTCTTGGCTAGGAGAAGCATTCATAACCGAAGGCTGGCAAGGCAACTCGTATGAACTCAGTAACGTTCCGACGGCGCGGTTGATGCTCCGTCACGACATGTGGGCAAATGAGTATGAAATCATTTTCAATCCAACGAGAAAAAAGTCGATTTCACCGGCAGCCAGGCACATCGGTTGCACTGAGGAAGATGCACCGCGAGTAGCACCAACCCGATGCTGGCCTCCTGTTGACATTGCAATGAACGATGCGGTCGCTGCGGGTTCCACACCACAGTCACCACAGAGCGTGGCGCCCTCTCCGAGTCCCATGTCCTCACGTCTGTCCGTGACGGGGGGCGAAACCATGGTGACCGATGCTACAGCCAACCTACGGGCACCCTATGCTGTCACGGACCCCCGTATCAACTTTCCGCGTGTGCAGCTTATCGGACCATACGACCGTGATATGAAGTATGCATGGGTCGCTCAAGCTCTCCTACGTGCGTTGGAAACTCGCAGCTACTATGTGCGCCCGTACTCAAATGGAAAAATTACCCGAGGAGATTCTCATCTTCATTCAGCGTCGGTTGGAAGCACGAAGAATGCTCCGCGAAAATGGCATGAGGTAGTGGTGCAGCAATACTATGCCACACAAAATATCGAGCAGGCCTTTCGCCGTGATGATGATTCGTTTGAAGAAGAGGAATGGATGTTCAAGACAGTTGATGGGGTCGTGGTACCACACGAAGTTCATCAGATCCCACGGCTTCCCCAGGACATGTGTCAGTACGACGACTTCCGTGTTCACGTACAAGATCTTAAATCGCTTATGGAGAACTATCTTGTCAGCCAGTTCGCGCAGCGTCGTTTGCAGCTCCTAGAACATCGATTTCTTCTTCATCAGGCAGTGAACCACGGCCTGGAGGCAGGAAGGACGGCTGTGAAAGCGTCTCAGAACCGCGACTTCTATCAATCTACAAAGGTGGATAACACGATTCGTACGGAGGCGGGCATGACAGCACGGCAGCTCCTGCAGTTCATCCTGCATAAGGCACGCAATAGTGGCGACGACATTGTCTGGCATAAGGATGGCAAAGAGCCACAGACCCTCCGCCAGCTCTTGCATAAGCTTCGTATCTCGCCTGATTCACTCACAGTCGACGACTTAAATGTGCAACT
Organism: Phytomonas sp. EM1; assembly: GCA_000582765.1. Classification (NCBI taxonomy): domain Eukaryota; phylum Euglenozoa; class Kinetoplastea; order Trypanosomatida; family Trypanosomatidae; genus Phytomonas; species Phytomonas sp. EM1. The sequence goes on along the minus strand of HF955087.1, from coordinate 169,162 downwards.
TGACATGAACCTCGGCGGGGCTGCCGCAGAGGCTAGCAACGCCGCTCTCTACACGCCTGAAGGACGCGACGAGCTTCTGACGTTGCTTCTTAAGACTGACAACCACCTCCGCGGGCGTTACTTTGCGGAGCTAACCAAGCTGACCTTTGATAATCTCGAGCGCGATAGGTTTAGTTTTACGGAGTTCCGGCTGACAATTTATGGGGCGCGCTCTGACGAGTGGGCGCTGCTGTCGTCATGGTTTGACACACATGGCATGTCGTCGTCGCACAACCGCTGGATGATCCAGGTCCCATGCATCTATGGTTATTTGCATCGCAACGGCCGCGTACGAAGCTTTGCTGAGTACTTAGAAAATATTTTCACACCCCTGTGGTTGGTGTCACTGCATCCCAGCAAGGATCCTCGACTTTTTCACCTCTTAACACATATCTCTGGTTTCGACATGGTCGCAGATGAGCGCCGGCTTGACCTTCCACTAAACCTTGCGACGCGGCCGCCGCATGAGTGGACTACCGAGGATGATCCACCCTATAACTACTACCAGTACTACCTCTGGGCGAACATTTACTCCCTTAACGCTTTCCGTCGTCGGCGGAAGTTCTCGGTCTTCTCCTTCTGCCCAAGCAGTGGTGAGTCCGGTCCGGTTGATCACCTCATCGGAAGCTTCCTGCTTGCCCACAGTATTACCTACGGCGTGCAGTTAGAAACGGACCCCGTTCTAGAGTATCTATTCTTTCTTGCCCAAATCGGCGTCGTGATGTGCCCTCTTAGTAATAACACGAAGGTGTGTCCGTACCTTCAGAACCCTTTCCCGCGATTTTTTCAGCGTGGCTTGCGGATTTCCCTGGGCACTGATTGCCCTTTGCAGTTCCACCACACACAAGAGCCCCTACTCGAAGAGTATTCCATCGCCTCAAAGGTCTGGAAGCTTAGCCCGAATGATATGTGTGAAATTGCGCGGAATAGTGTTCTCCTTTCAGGCTTTAGCCCAGTCTTCAAGCAGCAGCACCTCGGCCGCCTTTATTTTCTTTCCAGTAGTCTCAGCAACGAGCCGTCACGGACGCACCTATCAGACGTCCGGGTGGCGTATCGCTTTGAGACCTATCACACGGAAGTTGGTTACTTAGAGTATGTATCGGGGCAGGTACTGCCGAATAAGGCCATGCTTACTCATCAAGAGGAAGACTACGAAATCGAGCAGCTGGAGGCAGCTGAGGAGCTTCGTCAGCAGGAGGAGCAGCAGCCCAGCGTTCTACTTGGCGTAGGTGGTGGTATTATTGATGCTGAGTCGGGTGCAGCAGACATCTCACAGCTTCAAGCGCAGCGCATGCTGCTACGAACTCAACTTGAAGACTTAACCCGCAATGTTGACGCTTTGCAACACCGCAACCACCAACTCACAGAAAAACTTCAGGAGGAGCGGCGGCGTACCTTGCAGGCTGAGTGTCTGAAGCGGCAGAAGCATCAGAATCAGTACGCTAATACATCTCTAGACTGCTTAGAGGAGCTGCTGAAGCCTTCAATCACTAACGTTGATGGGCTTCTTCCTCAGAAGGATTCTCTCTCAGAGGCTCCTCATTCCATCGAACCTCCTTGTTTGAACTCGGCTAGCATTAGTAGTGACAAGCACAATTCATTGCTTTTAGCTACCAGCGCATCAAAATGATCGTTTGTGGAAGTTGAACTGGGTGGTCCTGATAAGCCTATGTCGTTAAACGACGAGTTAGGGAAAACGGTGACTATCGATGTAGTAGTATCTCATTTAAACTATCAATACCCTTTAGGGATTCTAATAGCTCCAAGCAATAGGAGCCTCAGTCTTGAATACAGACATCTGAGATTCGCACCTCTTTTCCGCCACGGAGGAAATAAACTGTATTCCTCTCAGTTTAATGTATAAAAAGGGTGAGGGACTTGTCTTAACATTTGGCTGCGACTGTGCCTACTGCTGCTACTCTTATGTAATATTGTGACATCCTTATCATGAATTAGAAAATCAGGCGTGTAAAAAGGGGCACGTACGCACACTCCATGTATAGGCGTACCTTAGTCCCCATGGCAAAGGAAAAAAGGTGCCTTGATATTACTGAGCTACTATCGCGACACCACACACAAGGGGAATGCTTGCGGGTACGATCAATAAAAGCGAGTAAAAGACACATCCAAGGAATGTTGAGGAGAGGTAGGTCGCAGAGATATGCAAAATTATTTTTCTGTTTCTATGTCTTTTTATATGAGCAAGTGAATTTTCTTTTCTTAGGAAGAGTGCTGCCAATTTCTGTTCGGTCTGCTGCCTCGAAGCGGGAACATTATAGCACTCCTTACTGAGGTATAAAGGGACAAATTAGGGAAGGGCAAACATTACACACAGAAATACACATAAACTTCTAGTTTTAATAGTAATAGAAATATATTGAATCATAGCAAACTAGGCTAATAAGTGGGGTAGAAGATAGCAACACTATCAAAGAATCCTTTTTCACGCAAACTACTTTTATTAATCATATTTGATATTGAAATAGATAATTAGTCATCTGTTTATACTGATAGTAGTTAATTACACACATGTTTTACTCATCTATCCACCTGGCAGGCAACTTGCAAACAATCAGGACCGTGGCTGCAGCTGGCTGGCGCTACCATCGCCACGGTAAGCCCGCTAGGGTTTTGCGATATGAACGCTACCGTGTACCCTTTGACCGTTCGGGCTCTCAGGTAGTCGTAAAAATGCTTGCGGCCCCTGTGCATCGGCAAGACAAGAACATCATTGAGGGACACCCCGAGGTCATGAGCCTTTCCAAAGAACTGCATGAATTAGTTTCACTGGGACAAGTTGCTAGCGTAGCATCCCCTTTTCCACGCCTCGCGGGTGTCGAGGGTGTTGGTGTCGTCGAGGAAGTCGGCCGTATGGCAAGCTTGGTTCTGAAGGAGGGCGATTTAGTGTGGGTTAACAACCCTTTCGTCGGCACCTGGACGACACATCTTGTAACGGATGCAAGTAACCTCGACGTTCTGCCGAATCGTGTGGATGTTGAAATCGAGTACTTGGCCGCTCTCTCCCTGTTCCACACCGCGTACCATCTGACACATGACTTTGTCTGCATACAGCCTAATGACGTTGTGCTGCAAACCGGGGCATCATCCTCTGTCTCCCAGATTTGTCAAGGGTATTTGCGCTCCAGGGGAGCGAAGCTCTTCCAAACAATGCAGCTCGGTCGGACTGAGCATGCTCATTTGGTAGCCTTCTTCAAGCTGCGCGGCGCCTTCGCGGTGATACCTTACAACTATGCGCGGACAAATTATATGCGACGCTTGCTCTCCGACCTGCCACCACCAAAACTCCTGCTGAACCATACCTGTGGTGGCTATGCTTCAAATCTGGTTAACCTCTTGGGTGACGATGGCGTCTGCGTGACCTATGGCAACACGAGCCACCACCCAATGCAGATTTCAAATATGGATGCTATTGCTCGCGGGATCAAGTTCACTGGATTTTCTCTAGCGCGGTGGAACGCGCGACACACGCGTGAAGCCCGCATGCGGGTGCATCAGAACGTCATTGAGGCCATGACCATCTCACAGGGACACAGTATTTTCCGTGCGCAGCGCTTTAAGATGGATGGAGATTCGATCTTTGCTTTCAGCAACGCGTGGGATGCACCGATGGCATCGCGCAAGGCTGTGCTTCGGATGATTGGCGAGTACGGAGAGTGGCGCCGCCCGCGTGCGGACCAGGCGGGATGGAACATCGGACGTGCGGTCTGGGAAGACCTCCTGCAGCAGCTTTGGGAATCCGCGGGGACAACTGAGAATCCGCAGTCAATGAAGTATTACACTCCCTTCGCAGATATCTACTCCGAGTTCTACGAGAAGAAGCAGTCCAGACAGATGGGTCATCGCGAAGTATTTTTCCGACGCCCAGTGGCTCCCCGGCATAACGCTTCTGAAAAAGTAAACTAAGATAAATCTACCAGACACATGCACTTTTCTGTGTGCAGAGTTTATAGGCAAGAAATTTACGACTTTAAGTCTCTGGAAATAAGTAGTGTATAGTGTAGCAGAGTACAATGATAAAAAACAGGACGGTGCGCAGTGCATTTTCTTGGATGTGTTTCGTTGAACTTTTCATCTTTGGAAGGATAAAGTAATTAAATGTAAATGTTTCTTACAATCTTAGATATAGTACAGGAGTAACGATGCGTTTTCTTTACACCTCTTTCCCTTAGTTACGCTATTAAAAGTGGATTTTTTTCATGCGTATTTTTGTAAAAGTGTGCATGCGTTTTTTTTGAATTCTGAAATGTTCAATACATGTCCGCTTGTTCGAAAAATTTTTTAGTGGAATCTTGCCATTTTGCATACAATAATTATATACGCATGTCTTTATTTTATACCTTTTCTTCCCTTGCGCTTTATGCTTGTTCACCAACCATAGGCGGAAAGTAGACATCGAATTAACAAACTTGTGGTGGTTGAAGGAAGATAAGAAGTCGCAAAAAGTAAAAATGAAGCCTTTACTTCACGCCGGAAAAGTCTTCGCCCACCCGTTTTTTTGCTTCCGTCGAGTTCACTCCGGGCCGTGCACCCTCTCCTCATTAGCCTTTATCGGAAAAAATAGTCAGATGATAGGGCAACCCTTCCCACTAACGCTCGCTGTTCGGTTTCAGGCGTCAGATCAGTTTCATCGATACCTACACAACCCACACATCGTTCAGCCTGATGGGGTTGACAGTCTACCGCGTACCAAAGGCGGGCAACAGGAGTGGTTGAATACTGAGCAATGGGATGGCTACAGCGACAGCTACCTCGAGAGGTATATGCAGTACGCCGGCACGCCGGAGCACCCGAATCCGCAGATCAGCCACCGACATGATTTGCTTTATCGGTGTCTTGGATTGGTGTATGAGCTGTACGGAACGCTGGCTGATGACCTCCAGCAGCTCCATGATGACCCGTTTCACCCGAAGTTCCATCTTCGTATCGCAAACATCAAGCGTGAGCGTGAGAAAATCGCCGAGGCGCTAGACCACTGCTACAAGAACCTGCATCCGACCGTCAAGGCCGTCTACGATGCCTACCTCGTGCGCCGCTACTATCACCTGGCGGATTGGATCACGCACGTTGAGAGGAAACGCGCGCACATTCTGGAGCAACTGAGCCCGGAATTCATTCAACAAGCTGTTGAAATGCGTAATCTATCCCAGCGGCTCATCAAGCGGCTCAAATTAATGGGATCCAGCATTGATGTTAACCCGACCCTGGGCCTCCTATCAAATAATGAACTAGATCAGTATACCACAGAGGAACTGGCTATCCTTCAGCAAAAGGCATCATACTTTCGAAAGATGCGTAGGTTTGGTGTCAACCAGCTCGACTCTGATGTTCATACGCACTGAATCAAATGGAATGCCAAAAACAAATATCACCTTTGATTTTTGCTTTAGCTGGAGGTGTAACTTTCCATGAATCTTGAAGCGATACCCTATGTTGGTGAACGAGATAAATAGGACATAAGTTTCGCGCGTGTGGCGCGTTCATACTACGATTTCTTTCCTCTTTATTTCTTTATCACGCGGATCGGGTACACATTTTGTTTGAGAGTGTCCGGCACAGGGAAGGTTAAAAGAAAGGGATAGGGAAGATTTTCCATCCACCTATATACGCTTTGAATGCAGATTGCCAGGAAAGAAATGATGGCAAAGATTTGTACTGGCACGGCCTCGCTACCCTTTTCGAGGGCTGCACACAAGGAAATACTGTTTACTGGCAATTATTTAACCCGATCGTGGGCCCGTCGGTTTGTCCTTGGCACCTTGCTGCAGTCTTACGAGCCATCTCCTCCTGACAAAGACATCAACCACGTCTCTGATCTTCTGAAGGGCGTAGCTAGCGAGACGAGTGCGAAAAAGGTGTCCACAGCAGAAATTGAGGCGGCGCTGCTGAAAGCTCAGCGGGTGCTAAGCAATGCGTGGGGTATCCCTGTCAAGCCGTTAGATAGTGTTAGTGAGAGGCGTATTTTTCGGCTCTTAGCTCGGTACGCCTGTGGCGAGGGTCTTCTTTCTGATGAAGCCCTCGACGAACTTAACGCGGCTGTTAATCGTATACCTGGCGTGCTATGGCAGCTCGAGGACTTATCTAATATGGAGCGACTGCTTGAATGTGTTGGCTACGTAAAGCGTGGCGATAACCTTCGGCGGATTGCCTACGCTGGTGAGCTACACTACGTCCCGCAGGCTCATGGGATGATAATGCCATACCTAGCGGATGTTTTGCAGCGTGACGGTGGTGATCAACACGATGAGATTCGTAGCCTGTGCCCTGGTCCTGCCTACGCCATTGACAGTGCTTCAACCAGCGAAGTAGATGATGCCATCGGTGTGGAAATGGACCCGGATACTGGCAAAGAAATCTTTACAGTGTACATCTCTGATGCGACAGTGTACTGCCCTATTGATAGCCCACTGGAGAAGGTGACCGCGCGGCTTCTGTCGACGACAACGTATCTCCCTGAAGGAGTGTTCTTTATGCTACCAAAGAGCATTTTGGAGGTGGCAACGCTGCGTGAGGACAAGCCCTGCCGCACTTTCAACGTGAGATTCCAAGTTGATGAACAAACTGGAGAGCTAACAAAATTCTCCATCTCCCTGGGTTGGCTGCAGCGATTGCGGCGCATCACATACGATCAGGTCCAGCAGCTGCTCACTGACGACATGGGGCAGGGTGACAAAGGGCTTGAGTCGACGGCGAGTCTGAAGTCGCATCCACCCCCTGCGTGGCTGACATCGAGCGACACACGTGTACTCCGTCGCATTTATGACGTGGCCCAGATTCGCTTTCGTGCTCGTATGGCGCGGACAGCGGCCAACCATACGTCAAGCATCAGCAACTGCCTTCCCGATCCGCTGATCAGGGTTGATGAGCTAAGGGTTGTGTCGCACACAGACCAAATCGTCTGCACGCAGGACGCCCGCCTTGCAGTGGCGGAGATGATGATTGCAGCCAATGAAGTCTGCTCACGCATCGCGCAGGCGAACAAGCTTCCGATCCCATACCGCGGTACACGGATACCATCCAGTGAACATGAGCTGGCTCTTGGGTACACGGAGCCGGATGGAGTTCTATTGATGCCATCGCTGGATCCCACTCACACGTACACAGCGGAGCAAATACAACTCTCCATCAGGCAGCTGAGCGCCGTTACACGGGCTATTTACCACCATGTCCCGATTTACCACGTTGGGCTCGACACAACTTATTATACACACAGTACAAGCCCACTTCGCCGGCACGCTGACATGCTCGTGCATCACCAGCTTAAGGTATGGCTCTGGTCTCAGACACAGGAGCAGAGGATTCACAAGTTTTCATCAATCTTTCGAAATCATTCGAGTCGCTTCAACTCTCACCAATTCATTCCTGAACACGCAATGGCAACCCTCTGCATGAATATGAGTATCAAGCAAGAACAGGCAAGTCTCCTGCAGGACAGCACAACGCGATTCTGGACGCTATGCTACATTCAGCAGCTCCTCCTCGACTACCATGGCAAGGATGGAGAGAGGCAATTTATGTGTCTTGTTGGTGAAACTAAGGACGTGATGGCATCGCCAGAGTATAGTCGTTTCGTCCCTACTGCTGGCCGCAACTTTGCAGCGCTGCGTTCCCGAGAGCGCAATCCAGCGCTGGAAATCGAAGTGACCCACGGCAGAGGTTCTGATCTTCCAGAATCAGTAAACAGTCTCCATCAGTCGACGCCAGAGTATCGCTACATATCGAAGCTGTATCTTCCCGAGCTTCAGCTGGTGCACACTCTTTTCCACAATAACCCTTCTGTTTTGGTGGGCGCCATCGCAGAGTGTCGCGTCACGCGTGTGGAGCCAACACAGGGAGTTGTGGAGTTTGAGGTAGTCACGGTGCGGGAGAAAAAAGATGAACGAATTCTTGAAAATGTGTGGATGAGTGGGTTGGTGTCGCATCTAGACTCGTAGGAGGGACGCAGGGTCGGTAAAGTAGGAACTAGAATGAACAAATGCAGGAGCTAATGGTCAACGTCTTTTGGTATTAAAACTTCACAAGGTGAGGAAAGAGATCGGATGATGTGGGGAAACTTGTTCGAATGTGGATTATCATAGTCCCTTTTAGCGGGCAAACTCCGTCAAAACAATTTGTCCACACAAGGGAGTAAATCTATTCTTTATGTTTTGAGTTGTGTGCCCGCGTTGGAGCATTTTATTCCCTTTCTTTCAATGACAAAAACCAGAGCACAAGGCTTATCTTTCCCCTACATTCGTCCATATCCTTTCCTGACCATGATTTTTTTCAGTTTTTAATTAGCGAAGCACAACAAGGAAAGAGTCGAGGGAATGAATTGAAGGAAAACCACCAGTATTTTCGGGGGGGCAAGGCGAGCGTTTTCCAACGTACATAAATCCTTTTGCTTCCTTCGGAAACAGGTAAAAATGAAAAGATTCATAGCAAAGGATTCATTAATGGAGAATTAATAGCTTGTAGGCTTGATTGAGGTTGAGCAGGGTCCATAACCCAGACAGCATTAGCCCTATCTCAATGGCGCCGGCAAGATTTCCATTGATATATCACTTCCATCTGTTTCAGAGTATCGCCACGCAGATGACCTTGGGTGCAAATACGAGGCAGCTGATCATAACGAATCTACGTACTGGAAATCATATTAGCTTTACCTGCAGGGATCTAGGGACTCAGTCACAGCTGCATGATCCACCGCACTCATACGACGAGCACACGGACGTCGTCATGTTTCCTGAGGGTTTTGAGGGCCTCACGTGTTTCAAGACTGTGAGGCATGTCCTTCACCGCTTGCTCAACGAAGAAGTAGCGCTAGATAGCGTCATATTGCTGGTCACGGCAAGTGAGCAGGAGTTTGAGACGGCCATGCCACCAGAGGGTACGATGAAGGTGCTTGAGCTCGGCAAGTTCGAAAATGGGATATGGGCGGTAATGAGGCGTAGCTCGCCGATGGGAATGTCACTAGAATGTTGTTTAAACTGGATTTTGAACAACTTGAGGAGAGGTGGTGGAGAAAGGCGATCAGAAAACTATGGTACACATCTGGATGGATTCTGAAAAAAAGAATCATACTGAGTTCATGTGACGTTAGTGGATCAAGTGGCATCGATATCTGTTGCAAATTTTCTTCTTTTTCTTATTTTCTTTTCAGAAACACCAGTAAAGAGGAAGATATACACAAACTTAAGAATAGTAATTATTGTAACTCAATTTCTCGCTTGGGTCACCCTTTGCATCCTGGGTTTCTTTTCCACTCTGTCCCTTTAACTGTGATTGAGTATGGGGAAGATGTCTATTCATGGTCCAAAACGACTCCAAAAGAATATTAAACGGACCAACATTGTTGTTCAGAAAGTTCCCTCATATGAGGTCGAAAATCAAAGTCTTGCCATGCTCCACCTCATTGACACAGATGACACGACTGAGTTGTTGTGGTTTCACAACACTCTGCGTCCGCGCAGAAATCTCATAGCATCATCTAAGCTCTTTCTCCAGGGCATCAAGGCACTTCAACCGGCGTCGCAGTTCAACACGTTCGATCTGAGAAAGCTCAAGCTTCGCCGTCTAGCAAAACAACGCAAGGACACGCTAAAGGCCCTGGAGCGGCGCAAAGAGATAGCCCCGACTGCTGTCTATCGTGCTGCAGTGAATCCACACAAAGTACCCCGCACGGGTGGTCGCGCAACAGAAGACGAAGCGGGCTTTATGTTGCGTGGTAGAACACAAGGAAAACAAAAGGCAGACGAAGTTGGCGATAAAGGCTCACCACAATACTTCATCAAGTGGCGAAAGCAAAAGTTCCAGAAGATCGGTAAGGGTTTATAACATTGCTGTAGTAAAAGTAGGTCATGGGTCGTGTTTGAACAATCAAGCGATGGGCGGAGGCGTTAAGACTTGCCTAAGTGTGTGGGTTGAAAATTAAGCGTTGATTAACAACACATAGGAGGTGGAAAGCAGGTAGCGCTGTCTGCGTAAAATACTACACTTTCATACTTTCAAGGGTCGCAAAAGAAATCGTGACCAACAAAGGAAAATCGGGAGATGAACTTTTATCTGATTCCTATCACTTCCTCTATCTTTCATGTTCCTTTTGTGTTGTTTTTATATCACCATAAGTGCTTAAGGTGCCAAATATAAGTAGATATCGCCTTTGCTAGTGATTCCCATCTTTGCGGTCAATTCATTTCCTGTCCCACATTGTTGGCTGCATTTTCCGAACCACAGCTACTGCACGTGCCCATTGCTGTGTCTCGGTGTCTCTTTTGTGTGTTTATTATTCTTTTTATAACATAAGCAGAATGGTAGATAGTAGATTCACTATACAGCACTTCCAGCGCCGCTACAAGTCCTATGTGCTCAAGTTTATGAGGGGGCAGCTCCCACGCGATCTCAAGGATGTCCCTGGGGCACTTGGTTGCCTTTACGGAACGCTCCCAGATGTAGATGAGTACGCTCGGTTTATTATTCAGCCACAGACAATTCAACAGTATCACCAACTAGGCTATGTGAAGTTACCGAGGCTCGTACTGGACCCTCATCAGGTTGACATACTTGCAGACGAGGTTAACGAGCTGGCGAACAACGTGGAACACCATCCGAGACTGGAGAATCTTTACGCGACCTCACTGGCCGACCTGACTGGTGGACCGCTGTTTTACTGTCAAGGGCAGTGGCGGACATCCTGGGGGATGCATGATCTAGTATATTTGCCCGCTATCACTGTCGCCGTCTGCCAGGTGCTCGGGAATGTACTAGTTCGGCTATGGTACGACGAAGTGTTCATGAAGGAAACGAGAACAGGGCCGTGTGTACCATGGCAACAGCACTACGCCCGCTGGCGCCACACAGCTCCGGTCAATCACGCCACTGTCATGGTCGCGCTGGACAACCTCAGTAAAGACCGTGGTGCGCCGTGCGTGGTGCCCAGAAGCCACCGTTGGCGGAATGGCAGCGAGCTTCTACCGGTGGTTTGCGATACGAGCTTAGATGAGTCACAGCAACTCAATACTATCTGGACAATCACAAACGCGGAGGAGCGAGAGATGCTAATGGATACCCCACCGCTGACCATCGATCTGAAACGCGGCGAGGCACTTCTTATTCATCCTCTTACTCTATTTGCAACGCATGGAAATCGCACTCTGAACGCGGCACGATCTTGTTTTGTGCATTATATGGGTGACAAGACATTTGCGGTGCGCGATGGCCCCCTTCTTCCCCATACTACACTTTTTCGAGCCGGAAGGAAAGTCCAAGGACCATTTTTCCCAGTAGTGTTTGATCCTGCCATAGCGGAAGACCACCTTGCACTTGGGCAAAGCCTCTCTATTGATGAATAAGATGCTGAAGTGATCCAATTCGCAACTGAAAAGTAATATTCGTGCTTACATTTTCATATGGGTACATCATGAATGACATGCAGATCATGCTTGCATCTTCATAGAAATCATTTTTTACAGTTAAGCGAATGGGGAAATCATTCAAGCACTTAACGTTTTTTTTAGTGTCATCACGCCTGGGATGTTGTTCGCTCAGCGTGCCTCTCCACAAATATGTGCTTGCCCCCACTTCTTGCTTCCCATGTCCTATATCTTCAATAGGTTACTTTGCAGACTGCAGAATACATTCACGTGTGAGAATAATGAAACGCTTAGAACGGACTCAATCAGAGCACTGTGCGCTGATACAATTCCTCTGATGACAATCCGTCCGAACGAACCTGAACAACACCCCCAGGCGGGAGGCGTGCACGCAGCATTCCTCCCCCACTCTACTGATCAGCTAAAGTGATGCTAAAAAGTTGTAGTGCGCGACTGAGCCACCTGAGGAGAGTACACAACTAAGGGGCCCCGCTGGGGTACCCCAATGGCTGATTGTGCTGATCTTGAATCCCCCTCTCATCTTTCTAGGACATTGGGGTCAACAGAAACCGGCCCGCCGAATGGCCCCACAACTGTGAGGTGCGTGTGTGCGCGTGTAGATCGCGTGGGGTATGCCTCAGAACTACAGTGCCCACTTGGCAAGGCCGCTTCGTGCGCCGCGTGATGCCGGCTGCGGCCCCGCGCTGGATCGTATTCGTGTGGCGGTGGCAACGGGACCGGGACCTGACCCCCTCTTCGCCTAATGGGTAAAAAGGCTCGCTGGTGGGAAATCCATGAATTCTGAGAAGGAAAATCGACTGTTTTGTTTGAAAAGAAAAGTGAATAGTGACACGATAACAAACGTAATAACTAGAGAACACGGGCACCCCAATTCTCCGTTTAGCATCCCTCGTAGTGTAAAAAGCGAAAAAAAAGGATTAAAACAGCGTGCACGGGGGTGGATTCTTGCCGGCGTCCTGAGCCTCCTTCCCCACTTGATTTGGAAGAGCCCAAGGCGCACCTCCAGAATGAAATGAAATGCCCAAGCCAACCCGACCCGCAGCGGGAAACTAAACCCCAGACACTCGACAGACCAGCCCAAAGGGGAGAAAAGAACGGAGACAGCCGCTCGTATACAACCCCTATTCCTATGCAACCCTGATTCCCATGCAACCCTCATTCCTATGCAACTATTAACACCATAAAACGAAAGGCAGCCGCCGGCTGCACTTTGTCACGACCTTCGGGTCTCGGCCTGGCAGGCGCACTACCACACTGCGCGCATCCCTCCTCCTCCCCCTCCTCCTCACACACCACCCCCGCTGCCCCCTTCGGCTACCACACACGAACTCCAAACCCACGACCCCCCTAAAGCCACTTAAAGGGGCAAAGACCCAACAACGAGCCGTGTGGGCACCAAACGGCCCCTCGCCGAGAGGCGCTACGCTCTCACCCAAACGGGGATTGCGCTGCGCCACGCGCCAGGGCCGCCGGACTCTCACACAGGCTGGTTGTCGGGTCTTGTTCCCCCCCCCTCCCGCCCACACTCACACGTGCACGCCTTCCCTCTCTCCCTTTCTCTTTCTCCCCCTCTATTCACCTCCTACGCTTCCCATTATGTGTCCCTGAGCATGAAATTTCAGGCCTCAAGGTTCAGCGCCTCGGGACGTAAATGCCCCTCGAGCCCCACCGAAGTGGAGCATGCCGCTCATGCCAGCCCATGCATGTTCTCTCGTATGGAGAGGGGCGTAGGTGGTGTTGGTTCTCGCTCCGCTTTCCTGCTTCCCCCCGCGGCACGGGCGCGCAGCTGAAGAAAACAGCTACGCACACCGCGCCGCGCCCACAGCCGCATCGATATGTAACATTCCCACGCCCCATCCCTCAGCGCACGCGCACACCGTGAAGTATGCGCGCAGTTTCGAGCCGGGCACGGCACCAACGTTTGGTGTACCCCGCTGCGCATGCGTTTGGAGTGGCCGCGTGTTTGTAAGCGTTGTGCGCGCACACACGTTTTCGTGAGTTCTTCGTGTTGATGTCTTGTGATCATGAATATACTTGGCGCCTTCGAGGGAGCAAGCTCCAGTCGGTTAGGTGGCGATTCGATAGAGTATTCGTGAGGTAGAGAGAACCACGGGTGTGTGAATGCGACGACACAACAACAGCGCGACCCGCACGGACGCAGCAGAGCCGTTGGCACACGTATGTGCACGGTCTACTTCTGCCTGTGTGCGCACACGCGAGCACACACGCATATACACGTACGGTGAGGTACGAGAGTGTGCGTGTAGAATATAGCGAGTGCAGCAGCGCGCGAGCGCACGGTGCGGAATATACCTTTGGGTGGAGTGTTTTTGTGTGCGAATGCTGACGGACAGCGGGGGCCGCCACGCACGTGAGTGCGCGGGACCGGAAAAGAGGACCCCCCCCCC
>HF955087.1:120057-152557 GCA_000582765.1 Phytomonas sp. EM1 | reverse complement strand
TTCATAGCGTATACATTATAAAGGTGTTATTTATGCCATGGTTGTTACATGTGTATCGTTTTACTTCGACTAAAGCAGCAGCAGTAAAACAATAGGGATGAATCCAAATAAAATTTAATCAGCTTTCAAAAAGTGATGACAACGAGAAAAGAACAATAATATTTAAACGTTATATTTTTATTTCTGGAAAAAGCATTCTAAAAGGACTGAATGTTGCAAAAAAATATATTACCATATGAGTCGTACCGCTAATTCATGTTGATCAAATTCATAGGTATTTATCATCGTGAGCCGTTTATCAGTTGTGTGTGAAAGCTAAGTTAATTTAGTAACGAAAGGGTTCAAAAATTAAAAATGTTCCAATATTTTTATATATATTTGATTATTATTAATGAATTCTAATAATTTTATAGTTGTCTTCGAGTCTAGAATTTCATTACTCTTCTTTATATGTATTAGACTGTTTACAAATTAGGCAGCATTTGTATAGTATAAGCATACCATTTTTCTTATTTACCCATCTAGTTACCCTGCGAGGCTCCTTTTTTTTCTGGTAAAGCATGCGGCGCCTTTATCCAAAAGTGTCCTACGTTGTCCAAGCTTCTATCACTAATCAGTTATCATTTTCCACAGCATCAGGACAACGTATGGAATCTGAATCATCGGAACGAGAAAGAGAATGTGAGCTTCGAAGACAGGTTCTTTACAAATACAATGGAGTGAAGATTCCCGAACTAGTCAGCTTTAATTATGGACATTTTTCTTCTGTCAATATAAATCTTTCTGCTACCCAGTATGCGTTGCGTGATGCAGATGATTCCTTTAATAGTAATATATTGCCTAACAATAGTTCGAAAGAGATCCGAAGAATGATCTGGCTTATGATTCTTAGCGGGCTTACTCTGATTTATTTTCTTAGAAAAGTAGTTCTTCAAACCAGTCGTGGCTTAAATGACCTTGAGCTTCCCCTGTGGCTGGCCAGTATTGAAAGACAGTCCAAGCATATTATCTTCCTAATCCAATTTGATGAGCAAACCAGGATAGATTTGAGGAAAGAGTTTGAGTCTGTTCACTTCTTAAATCCATTTATTGACTTTTTTGACTGGGTCAAGACAAAGCGACCGGAATTTGGCCTTGGCATTCGGTATGATCCTGGCGTAAGTATAGGTATACTTTTGACTTTCTTGGCAAATACTGAATCACATGTGCTAACGATATTTATACGATCCATTCAAATGGCTTCCCTAAAAAGAAATGTGTCTCCTATGCAAAGGCTTGATGAATTCATTGATCATATTCGTTTCTCCGGTTCTGTGACTAGTGGAACTGATAATATGAAAGCATTTGATGGAGAAAATGTTGTTTGTTCTAAAGCAGCATCGACACATTTGGTTAAAAAATCCACTGCTTTATCAGAGACGCATAGTGTTAACACTGGCGAAATATTCAGCATTCCAAAACCTGACCCTCACGAAACCAATCCTTTCCGGTACACATATCCAGATGGGCAATGCACATCTTAGCAGAAACATGAATCTAAGGCTTTGTATGCGAGTGGTGCTTTTATTGTTTTTATTACTTTTTAGTAAAGTGATTTTTTCCCCTGTTAGCTTTTCCAATCCGTGAATTTAATGAGTTATTCATTTAGTCGCTTGAATTGATGCTGTTTATGAGCATATACAATGTGCCTCAAATTATCCATATCTCTCTAAAGCATTCAATGTAGAGGTTGCGGAAAGGGCTTATATACATTCCAGCAAGTATATTGTTGAAATTTCTTAGATACTTTCTTGCGAATGCGCTGCATGTATATTTGTTCAATTGTAAGAGTATGATATTTTGCTCTCCTTTCTATAAGTTTGCATTGTGGACTATATGAAAAACGATACCTTTCTACATTTAGAACTAAATGACACGTAATAAAGCACACAAACAGCGATTCCGTTCCAAACATATGTTGGCGGAGAAGATAAAAGGCCGGAAGCTGCAGTCAGTTAACAAGATTGCAAAGGTAATAGACATTACCAATTCCAAGGAGCGGTCACGTCAACTATCAAAGTCGTTGCACGGAAAGCGGGTAAAGGCATCCCTTGAACATAAAAGGCTTGGTGGAGCTAATGGTATTCCTCGAATTATTGGTGTCCTCCCAGCCAACGAATCTGGAAATACTGAAGAAGTAATTGTGAAATTATGCGAATTTTTTAACTGTACATGGCAACCTGGAGAAAGTACACGTACCGTTGTTTCACATGAAAGGAATACTTCCTTTACGTTCATATGCGAAAAAAACTGCAACGCTCAGGACTGTGTTGATGTTTCGAAGGTTTCTGATATTCTTATCCTTGTTCTAGATGTATCACAGATGGTACATGATGCAATAAGCGAGATTCGGGCCTCAGGTATTTATGATGACGATGATTCTGAAAAAGTCTCCACTACATGGTTTAGTGATGTGGGCCTTTGTATTACTGACTACACACGTGATCTTATTACAGCGATTAATTCTCAGGGTGCCCCTGGTGTAGTTGTGGTCCTGCAAAATTTGCATACCTTTCCCGAAAAGCGCCAACAGAAAATTCTAAAGGTTCACCAGCGTTATTTCCTTTCTGTATTGCATGCCTCCTCTAAAATAATGGTAGTGGATGATGAGAATAGCTACAAAACACTTACATATCATCTCCAAGTTATGAAAATTCATTTATTAAAATGGAGAGATCAACACCCCTATTTTGTAGTGGAGAATGGTGCTTATGATAGAGAGTCTCGACAGCTTACGCTTTGTGGGTTCCTGCGCGGTCAGCCCTTATCGGCCAATCAACTAATCCATCTCACTAATCATGGTACATTTCAAATTTCTAATATTTTTGTATTCAATGAGAGTGGTGAGAAGATTATTTTAGATATCAGCGATGAGACCCAACGAGAGTCATTAAAGCATATACAACCCAGCTCGACTCTTGAGGATGAGGGTATGCCAACAGAAGCGGATGTAGATTACATGCAAGAAATGGAAGATACACACAGGATCAAAGTGCCGCTTGGTTCTTCAGATTATCAGGCAGTGTGGTATGACAACAAAGAAAACACTTTGGAAGGGCATGGTACATCACATATTATGGATCCCAATAGGGATGATGATGCATTTGCAGAGGTTATGTCTCACCATACCACTCAGACAGATGGAGATTTTTTAAATGTGGAAGATGCAATCCGCTTGGACCAAATGTCATATGAGGAAAGGGAGCTTGAAATGCAAAGACTAAGGGAAGCGAGTGAGCAAGAAGCGTGGTCTCCTGATGTAATAGACACTCCTACTAACATTGCTGCACGGCAACGCTTTGCCAAGTATCGAGGGCTGAAAAGCTTCAAAACAGGAAAGTGGGATCTATCAGAAAATCTGCCGCCTCAATATGCGTACATTTATAAACTGCAGGGCTATTCAAAAATCCGGGCTAATTCTATTGAAAAATGTAAGGAAGGAGTCGCCCAAGTTGGCCAATTTATTCATGTTACGCTAGAAAATGTTGACTCAAATGTTTGGGAAAACAAATCCAGTTGCTTGCTGATTGCATCAGGACAATTGGAGCACGAGCAAAAATGGTCTCTACTCCATTTTCAGGTTCAACGTGCAAGCAACTTCACTGACCCCATAAAATCAAAAACACCAATGCTGGCTCATATAGGCTTTCGAAAATTTTATGTATCTCCTTTGTTCAGCGATATTAATTCAGGGGATCGCACAAAATTGTTGCGCTTTTTTCATGAGGGTGATAGATTTTGCATGGTTTCTTTTTTCGGCCCCATTTCGTATAATC
This sequence comes from Phytomonas sp. EM1, assembly GCA_000582765.1. Lineage (NCBI taxonomy): Eukaryota > Euglenozoa > Kinetoplastea > Trypanosomatida > Trypanosomatidae > Phytomonas > Phytomonas sp. EM1. Next base: position 148,742 of record HF955087.1, on the reverse strand, counting down.
CGTGTCCAATTCTTCTGTTTGAAGTACCATCCCTAGAAGGGCAGTTGGAAGGTAGTCCACTTAATCTTGCTTGCTTTGGTGGAGCTAATCCTCCTAATCCCGATATTCTCATCCTTAAGCGAGCGATTCTAACTGGTCGTGTGGCGGTCATTCACAAAAGGCAAATTGTTGTCAAGTATATGTTTTTCAATGATGATGATGTGAAATGGTTTCGACCGGTGGATTTGTATACTAAATTAGGACGTCGTGGAAATATCATAAAGGCTGTTGGTACGCATGGTTTATTTAAGGCAGCCTTCAATGATCAAGTGATGCAGCACGACCTTGTGTGTATGGATTTATACAGACGCGTTTTCCCAAAGTGGAATACGGCAGCGTTTAATATTTCAGACGTTCGCCTCCCCTCCCATTGTTGTAATGAAGAAAATGAGGCCTGAATAATCCATTAAAAGACTATTAATTGTTAAAAAACATAACTGAGTCATTTTTTCGCTATAAAATAAATCTATCACCACTTAAAAAGGGTCGCTCTGTCTTGATAATAACTTCTTTTTTATTATTATGATTCTATACTAGAGGTAGTAAACAAACTACAACTGCACAATATAAATGCCCTACGATATAAACATCATAAATTTACCGCCCCATTCGAAATTTTCCATTCAAAGAATTTAGTAATTTCTAGGTATTGACGTTATTCAAAAATATATTCTGACCTATCAATGCGTCGATTTCTACGCGACTTCACCGCACATAATGCCAGATGTGTTTCTTATGCTGCAAGTATATTTAATTATAAGGCAACAGTGGATGAACTGATTCCTTTTCCCTCTCACAAGCTGGAAATTGATGAGTCGGAGAATATTCAAGCACTCATTGAACAGATTCGTAACGGCGATAAAGAGTTAAGCATTCCAGGTGCTCGGATAGCTGTTGAATACGGTGGGCTTGGACTTGGGCACACTGCTCACGCATTGGTTTGCGAGGAGTTAGGGACGTGTGGAAATAAAAAGCTTCTGGCAACTATTCAGCATTGTAGTATGGCCTCGTATTTGCTTTCTACATTTAGCTCGTCCAAATTAAAGGGGAAATATCTCACTACCATGTCTGATGGAATTGTTATGATGGGTTGGGCGGTTAATGAGGGTTTTGGTACCGATTTTAGCATGAACGCTACCACAGCTACCCTTGAAAATGGTGTATATTGGATTAAAGGTGAAAAGATATGCCACTTTGGAGAGAACGCAACTCATTTCATAGTCATGGCGAAGACCATGACGCAGGTTGTTACCGAAGACGGACCCAAGGAAATGCTTCGAAACTCTTTTTTCGTTGTCAAGAAGAATAACGATCATAAGTGTGTTAGAGTGAATAAGAATCATGTGACGTTTGACAACGCGCCCGCTGAGGATGTCATTGGTGCTGTGGGTGAAGCCTTCAGGAACTCCATGATTACCCTTTTTACAGAAGAGTACGTCTATGCTGCAGCCTTACTAGGCACTCTGAAGCGAGTTGTGCAAGAGCTACGGGCCATGGTACCAGATCGCTGGGCAACAACAACCGTTGCTTCTTGTGCATGTTCCATTTATGCTATGGAATCAGCTCTGTACGCTCTTACTGCCTGTTTAGACCTGCAGACGGAGGATAGTTTGTTGGAAGTTGCACTGGTGAATGCCTTTGTGCAGATAACAACAAATGAGTGGCTGACGCTGCTTTCGACAGCAACCCCTACAACAGAGACGTTGGAGGAATGTTTTGCATGCGCCAGAGCTCTTTTAGAGATGATGGAGTCGAGTGATTTTCTCTATTCTACAGCTGTGTGCTATGGCGTTGAGGACTTTGGATTGAATTTTCAGCGTACAACAACGTTGCAACTAATGCAGACGCGTCTGCTACGTACCCTTAACCTTTATGAACGTCTTCCTATCAAGGAAATTGATTGTACACCTATTGACAAAGCCATTGTAAATTTTGGAAATGCAGTAGAAAGCGCCTTTGTTCGTAACACCACTCGACTTCCGTACCAGCAATTGATTATTAATCGATTAGGAGAGGCGGCAGGGCTTATTTACATTGCCACAGCTGCCGCTTCACGCGCCTCCATGTGTATCAATAAGCGCATCAAAACCGCTAATACAGAGAAGCAGCTCGCAACAGCGTTCATTACTTCTGCAATGGAGCGCGTGAATATTCTTTCCAATGAGTGCCGCAACACAGGGCTTACAGCGGATGATTCGTACATGCGTATTGCTCTGGAATTGTGTGAAGACGCGCTCCAGTAACAACTACAGGAAGGTGACAATAAGTCTTAAAGCATAATGACAGGACACAGGGACCCATGCTCTCGGCCAGTTACAAGCCAATGAATTGAGAGGTGTGACTAGCAAGTGGTGAAGTAGAGGATGACATTAATGATGATGATATCATAGCTTAACTTTTACCAATTAATCCCTTCGCGACATTTTTATCTTGAGTATTTTTATGCGATATGTTCATTTATACTTTTTCACCAATCTATACTCGCTTGACTCTACCGAGTAGCAACCTTGATAGTAGCGTTTGCCTGTCTCTTTTATTTTCCTAAAGCAACTACTTTAGCGTCTGTCTTTGCTAACACTTTTCATTAACACATCAGAAGAATGAATAACTCAATAATTATTCACAAGTAACGCTATTTTTATAGACCTTAATGTCTCACTAATTTGTTCATTCTATTTCATGACTACTTAAACTGGGATGTGAGAGCTATATTTCACGACCTCAATCGCCTTATACTTCTAACAAAGGTGCAGGAAATTGAGTAAAATATATTTTGAGTTTTGAATGCTAGCACATCTTAACAGGTCATGTTGACACGTAGTTCTCTTCTGTTGATACAGCATATTGGCCAAGATGTTCCCAAGCGCCATACGCACTTTATATTGGAGTCACGTCTTATGTATGAAAAATCTTTCCGTGACGAGTGGCTTCGAAGCTTATGCCAGGTCATCTCCATTTTAGACGAACCATTGGCTAAAACACTCTCTGGTACACGTCAGAAAATGTTTCAACGGAAGATAACTTGCTTTAGTTACAATCAGTTCGGACTTTTTACGGTTCCCTACTATCGTTTAGCAAATGTTGACCGTTACTATGCTGTGCAAGGGGTTCCTGGAACTCGAGAATGGGTGGGATATGCAAATGTATCATATTGGACCATGAACAAGATGGTTCGCAGTGGCCATATCTTAGTTCACCGCGTACATTATAAAGGGTGGGGTACTGATAGTTCGCTTAATCAGGGCGGGTGGGAATATAGATGGAATAAGATCATGCAGCGTAACGTTCTTCAATATACTTCTATTTGAAGCATTTTCTTGTATTTTCCGATGAAAACGTCACCGGAATATTTTGATTGTGCCCAATATCGATGCGTAACGGAAAAGCCATATATTTGTGAGAGAATTATACTTACCAAAGTTGATTGTTATATGCACTCTTTCCAGATTTAGTTTATATCCATATATCACTTTCGTTGATCTTCGCTCATATCTTGACATGTATCATTTTTAGGGTCAACATTCTTTTGTGTCTTGTTCATTTTTCGTTACAGGTTCCATGAGCTCGTCGATTAGTCATCGCATTATTAAAGTCGGATCTAAGGCAACTAAAAAATTTATCATTCGATCCGAAGATGTCATTGCGTTCGGCAATCTTATCGAGGATCACAATCCAATCCATTCGGATTCGGATGCTGCAAAGGCTGCCGGTTTCTCAGGAACTATCTGCCATGGCATGTTTGCTGGATCGCTCTTTTCAGGACTCATGGCGACGGAAATCCCAGGACCAAATACCGTTTATCTTTCACAAAATTTAAACTTTACGGCGCCTATTTTTGTTGGTGACGAGGTAGAGGTTTCCGTTGAGGTGACCCGATTCCGACGTAGCAAGGGACTTTTGGAGATGCGAACTGTTATACAAAAGAAGGATTCACAAACCGAAAGACAAGTTGTTTGTATCGAGGGGACTGCAGTAGGAATGAACAAGGAAGTTGAATTCGAAGGGGAAAGCGAGTGGAAGTTATCTAGATGATATATTGATAAAAATCGAATTATTATGATTAGTAATGTTTTTTTTTCGTATTGTCTTTCAAATTGGGAAGCTGTGCAGGGATAAAATAGTCTAAGAAAAATACAAAGGCAATATTAGCGGAGTGATAGTGAGTAAGGTTTCATGTCTAGTGGTGCCTTTATTCCATTTCTACTGTTTTTAGCGTTCCTTTCCGTGTGTTTCAATGAGCCTTACGTCTCGCCGATGGGGTCGCATTTTTTTCCCTGAATTCATTTCATCTTAGTTACTTTTTACTGTTTCTGCTGAAGGTGCTTCTTACTGCTATTTTATAAGGATTACACACACACACAAACAGGGCTGCATTCATTTTTTTTTCCATACACTCATACATATATCGCTCATATCTTATTTTTTCTTCAAAAATGAGCTGTTTGATTCAAACATTATATCGTCGGCTCCTAAAGCAGACTCACCTATTTGACCTTGATGCACGACGATGCATGCTATTATGCAGTCAAGTGGAGATTGCTAGGTGCAAGTTGCCATTCCCGTTGCAGACATGTGTTGAAACCACTATTCGTGACGTCTTTCATCGTGGTTCTCATTTCTACTTTCCTATCGCGAAAAGTGGGACTGATAAGGATATTTCCGCAGTTCCATCGCTAAAGGATTTCCTGAAGAGGTGTTTCGCAACATATCCCGCAACCTCCATAAATATACAAAATGCGTTTGCATGTCTACAAAGACTGCAGACCATTAATCATTATTTTGATAAGGAAGGCAACAAACAACTTGTTCTTTCTTCATTTCGAGAGTATTGCCGATGCGTGTCGTCTCAGTTGATGATGGCTGGTACATTCACTGTGGCTCCTTCTCAGCATCTTTTGCCCTTCAATTTTGACTTTCTGCGCTTTTCGGACACCGACACGCATGCAGCAACAGAATTTCAAATAAATGAGGGTTCATCTTTAGTGTCCATAAGAGGGACTTTTCCAAGCTGCATGAGAACCGTTATGACTTGTATCACAAATAAAGTTCCTGATCAGCTTGAATCTAACGTGAGTAGAGATATCGATCGCTTGGCTTGTCCTTCAACTGGGGTGCAGATCCTCTTGGCACACCCTAATGTACGGAATAACGAGATGTTCGCAGTGGTGCTTCTTGTATCCGTTTCATTATGTTGCAAAGAAGCAGTGGGATTCGTGCTGAATGCTGCTCCCCCTCTTTTGGCCAATGAGGTTGTTGACGCTTCCCCGTCGTGTTTCCGTCAGAAACTAGGGCGCTTTTTACAAAATGGGAAAGGGGGGGGCATTGGCCCCACGGCTGATGCTGACCCGTTGTGTTCTGCAAAGTGCATAACTAATCAAAGGGTAGCGGAGGGACATCCTATTTTTGCCGAGTTGTGCGGTACGGACTCAAGCATTTATAAGGAAATGGGTTCATCTTATGATAGAGCATTTTCCAAGCATGGACCGTCGTTTTTGACATCAGCGCATTTAATTCACTGCGTGCCCGACACACCAGGTGCCACCCCACTCAGCACGGGGATGTGGTTGGATGGAGATAAAGATTTTCTTCTTGGAAAGCTTTGTGATGGGACGGCTCTGAAGGAGGATTTCATCGTTGTACATCGTAATTCCATCAGGCATTGGACGCATGACGCTCTTCAGAAGGAAATTCTCGAGGGGAAGTGGCTGTTATTACAGAGTACTGTAGAGGAATGCGGAAACGATCATAGCGAAGTGGTGAAGGAGGTGGTTTTCACGCTGACACGAAACGCTAAGGACGATAGTGAGGCCGATAGTAATGCACCTCAGTTCGATTTGTTTTCACCTTCATTTTCTCACACTCATAGCAGTGATAACGAACACATTGTTGCTACGCCAGAGAATATGGTTGAGTACGAGGGAGATAAGGAATTCAGTGCGGATCTCATCGAATCAGCTGAGATCGACGACGGCAATAGCAATGCTTCGGTGAAAGAAGCAACTATCATCAGTGACAATACCGGCAAAGATGATATCATAGAGACACAACTTGAGGGTGCTGTACAACTAAGCAAGATTATTTCTGAAGATTCGGCCTGGTCTCGTTACTATATTTTGGATCAATTAGATCCTGAAGACTTGGAGGTGTGGTCGATTATGGCGGCCTGGTCAACCGCTGATGGTGCCCTTACTTCTATGGAGAAATCATGGCGCTTAATGTATTACATACTGGGTTCACCTTTCGATGTACTGGCGGTACAGCGCACTTTTGTACCGCTGCCTATGCTAGACGAGGATGAAGAAGATGTCGATGTAAGTGAATGGCATGCTTTAGCGCTTAGAGAATCCTGATTTAATGAGAGGGCAACGGGCGGCCGTGGCAACAGAAAGAATTGTGGTGATGATAGGGAATGTGTTTTCCGATGTCAAAGTACCCTCAAAGATATTTTTACATTTGTTCAACACTTCGGATAAGTGGCTTTTTGTTGCAGACCTTTCTTACGTCCTTTTTTTGACGTCATATATATAATAAACTTACGTTTTTCATTTCGATTTATTAATTAAAGAGGTTGATCTTTAATCCTGCTTCATACAAGAATTGGTGATGAGAGGAATAGAAGAAGTCAGCGCAAGGCACTAGGGGCAGTAATGTGATCCTTAATAATGTTTAATCAAAGAACTTATATATATATACATATATATATATATCTTTTATTTGATTTGGATGTTATTGTACGACCCCGCACTTTCTGTTAGCTTGTACCTGTGTAAAATATATCGATAAATAGAGAATAATCAATAATGATACTGAAACTACGTGTGATTTACACGTATTTTATTTTTGAATTTTAATGTTATTCTAAGTGAAAATCCGTTCTTTTTTGTCCGTGGGAATCCGCGCATTGCACTTTAAATGAATAGGGAAAGACGGACGCAACCTTCATAAAAACTTTGAAGTTTCATTAACGCGATGCAGCGGGTCCGAAGGCTTTGTAGCTCTTTTGAGCGTGGTTGGCGTGACAAAACCCCTTTCCTGAATGATCGTCAGGGACGATTCAACCTATTTGAGGCATCTGCCGAACTTCAATTAGATGAGATATATCTTGCATCACTGTACAAGCCATTGCATTATACGTATTCTGTAAAGGGCCAGCTTTACCCAGCAGAGCGGGGTCGTAGTAGTCGTCCAGGCTCGCTAGAGAGTTCTCGCAACCGAATGTTCCCACTGTATCGCCGTGACTACGGACTAGATCGAGAAATGCGCCACTTGAGCTGGCGACGCATTACAACTAGCTGAAGAAACCCAGAGATGTCAATAGGAGGTGTGATGGAAAGCCAAGAAATGCTCTTTAAAATGTACACCTTCATGCGACAATGAATAATGTATTTTATCTAAAGGCTTCTTCAAGCTGATATTCCGAAAGAGTGATTCTAAAAGCAAGCACCCATGATTTTTCGTAAAGCGTCATACCTCCCTTAATGCCTCTCTTAGCTAGAATAGGTCGTTTTTTCTTTCTTGGAGGTTTCACAGAAAAAGGAAGTAGACCTATCCAGAGCTCTGAACGTATCTATACATCTACCAGGCTGGAATAATGATGCGATGGTCTGTGGACATAGCAGGCATCGACATCGAGGCAGACTTGATGCATGAAGCAGGAAAAAGAGTTCCTCAAGAACCTGTGGGCTCTCTGAAAGCTCGTTGGCTTGCGCTTGACGATCAAAAGTCAAGTAATGGGGAACACATCGAGATCCTAGGGAATGTGTGGGTACCTACCCAAGACGAACTACAGAAGTTGTATGATGCACGTATCTCGAATCCGAGGCATCTGGAAATCCCATTTGATCTGCATCAGCAGCAGGTTTTGCAGAGCTCTTTGTCTAAAAGGCGAAGTGAAAGCACCAGTAATGGTGATGCAAGCAATATGCAGTTTAGCCAAGGCGCCAATACTCAGTCTTTCAACAATAACCTCGTGCCATGCAAAGGTAAGGAAATATGTATCTTTTCAACCTTTTTAAATCCACAGGGTAAGCGAACGGCTGTGACTATCGTCATAAACCAACCGGTCTTTAAGGCTGTTGACATCGTTAACGCTTTTCTGAAGCATTATGTCAATTCAGATGAACACTTATCACAGCGGTTCTCCGCTAATCCACGCATGTACAAACTTTTTTTTGCAGATGAACTCACTGGAGAGGAAGATATGGCAGTTCAACTGGATTTTAATGCCCAGAATTTTTCCTGCTACTTCATAAATCCGTTGCCGGCAGCCAGACTGTACCTGTTTCCCCAGCGCACAGGGCTTCTGCCTTCTACACCATATGATATCCATTTAACAGTGCAGATACGTCCTCTAGATCAGCAAGGAAAACCCATACAACGAAAATGCCTTGTGCCGGCCGATATGCTGGCGGAAAATCTCGAGACAACTGTCTCGAGTCGACTCCTTTCAAGCGCGATTGTGCAGGGTTCTCTACGTATCAAATATGGTCCGTTAGAGCTTAACATAAATGATTATTATGACTTTGGCCCAGGTTGTGGCCGACCGAATTGCCCTATTGCAGAACGTACCATACTTTCATTATACCGCTTTGGTGTGTCGGAGGTTGTGGTGAGTGGTCGTGCCGTTGAAGATGTTGCTGTCAACGGACTTGCGGAGGCTTCTGAAGATATTATCGTTGATATGGATGTTAACGAGGCTTTTTCATTCCAACAATTTGAAGTCATTCGCATCAGCCGATATGGCGCACGACAGCAGTGGCTGCTTTCTGTGGATGGTGAGAACCTGTACACAGTGAAGCCAAACTCGGATTCCATCAAGACAGTAGAGCGGCCGATTAAAGATATTGAGGAGATACGCGTCTTTTCAAGTAGACCGAGGTATATGGAGGTGGTCTACACACGTGCATCACGTCTTGAGGAAGATCACTTTGAGTGCAGCACTGCAAGCAATTGTGCCTTTCTAAATGAGAAATTGCGTATTATTCGTCGCGAACTGAATAAAAGGCAAGAAGAGGAAATCCAGTCTGCTGCGATAAAAGAGCGGCATGGTGTCATACATCGTTTATTAGATCGATTTAGGACTAGGTGGTTCATTTTTTGAGGTGCTGCTTAGAGCGTGAGTCACTCATTTTGCATCATTTTAATATCTACGCGCCTGGCAGGCGCAGGGGTGGAGTGGTGGAAGGTCATTTCGCGCTGCTTATGCATATCAACTTCCCTATACTTGTACTCTTGGTACACCAGGGTGTTTATAATTAATATTATTTTTAGTTCATATCTGATTTCATTACCAAGTCGCTTACATTAGCAGATTATCTACTAAAAAAATAGGGAGTTGTGTGTGTGTATGTGTGTGCAAATGCACAGATATCCTGAGTTATAGGCTTAAAATACAAGTCATTTCTTTTTTGTATCATAAAGTACTTCTTTTTGCCTTATGTCTTTGTTTTCCATTCTTCACCACCGTCGTTCCATGAGTAAAACGCCGAGATAAAGTAATATATATATTCTGAACTTGCATTTTCTATCTATTTCTGTTTCCATAAACTTTTTCAAACCGATGCACGTACTTTTTATAGAATAACTAAGACAGTATTTTATTCTGAAGCATTATGAGTGACCCTACGTGGCGATAATTTGATACATGGAAAATTTTCTACAGCACAACATGCAGTAACAGTGTCCCTCAATGATCAAAAAAAGGTTGTTAGCCTCATTTCCCAATTCTATCAAAATGAGAAAGTGAAAACTCACGATATATATTTTTTTGGTGTCGAAACGAGTGTCTTTGCTGGGTTTATCTTCCATTTAGGTTGAGGTACTCGTGAGGTTTTCTCAATGTTTATGTTGATATAATTCGTGTTGCTTCTTCCTTGAGGTTTGGTTTACATTTAAGGATTTGAATTATAATCCACTATACTTGACGTATTTCAACACAGTATTCTTCTCATTGTACAATTTTGTTTATCTATTCAGGCCATCCTGGCGATGCCTTAGATGGAAGGGGTGTGTTGACATGATACGACGAGTCGAGAGGCCGACTCCTCAGATGCAGAGCTAACCACATTTATGCAGCGACATAGCAAGGTGCTTAGAAGGTCTGCCGGGAGATTTATGGATGCCAGAGTCAAAACGTGGGATGAAAATGAAAGAGTATCTGAGCTTTACCGGCACAACGGCATTCAGTGTTCTCAAGGCCACTAAAAATGCCGGACGTCAAAACGGGAAGGGTTCACCTGGGCACTATTTCTTCACATGATAAGTTGTCCAACAACATCAACACATCAAATTTAAGGGTCGAATCAGGATTAGATTCCTTGAAAATCTTACTAGTTTTTGTTCCTTAATTCATCATATACCACGACAGCCAGATCTGTTGTCTAAGTTGAGTTTACACAGCAGGAGGGTGTAAAGAAGCCGCCGCCTTATGCAATGTACAAAATTTGGCACTGCACATCGGTTTTCTGCTTGTACTCGTTTGCGGCAAATTATCCTTAAAATCATTCTTTATCCTTTGAAGCCATCAACTCAACCGTGGTATTACTTTTAACATTAAATATCCGAACACTTCTCTTTTTAAAGTTAATTCTGCATCAATATGTGGAAATATTAGAGTGTTTGACGTTTGCTTTGTGTATAGGCGGATCCCTTCTTAATACAGTGTGCGAAGGAAAATGAGCTACATAAAGATCTAATAATTACGATGATTCATTAGCGGGCGACTTGTTCGCACCGAGTTCTGTTTTATCTTGTTTATTATACCACTGTTTTGAGCAAATGCTTTCGAGATGATCATCACAACTCCATGACTATGGCATTTGGTTCTGTTGGCGTCATCAATTTAGTTTGTTTTTGGCCTGAACTTGTTGCATTCAACCCGACTGGTTTTGAGAAATTTTAATGGCCTAGAAATACACAGTTTGGGCTGGTGCTTTTGAACTCCTATCTGGGTATCTATCTATCCGATGCTCTATAGGACCGTAGCGTTGTGCTAAGGTCCCCGGTCGTCGCGACGTTGTGCATCTCACTGATATCGCCGTTATCAATGATCATGGAGACAGTTTTTCAAGGCAAAACCTTTGGCGTGTTGTATGTATTTGGTGCATTTATGATCATACTTGGATTTGTGCTATCGAATCTTCCTAAAACTGAATTTATTCGCTTCAGTAAACGCTAATATTTTTGAAGGTAATTTCAATTTTTTACTATTTCTTGTATCTGAGGAATTCAGAGATTAAAGAGATTTAGCTGTACATGAATGTATGCATTTCTATTCATGCAAGCATTATTATTTTTCCATTTGATTTAGTTCTTAATGTGCGTTTGCACCTCTTCTTTTCACTATCCTCTCTCTGTTGCTACGTCACTTTTCTCGTGAAGAGACCTCGGTGCATATGCATCAAGGGTTTGAGGGCATGTAAAGTAAGAGGAGCGGAAACTGAAAACACCCTTATAAAAAGATTAATGATGGATTGAGTATGAGACTAGCAGATAAAGAAGACCAGCATAATTGGCGAATCGTTTCTGTATAAAAATGAATAACTTGTACTTTTTTCATAATATAATCAAAGGTGAGTAGAAGTGAAGACTAATGAATACAAATAGTAGAGGAGTTTACATTCTATGATCGCTTCGCGATTACCCACAGTTGAGATAATTTATACTTTTTTCCTTTGTTTTGCTGGTATTTCTATTAATTTATTTGTATTTCAAGCTTGTTTAAAGCTCCTTTAATTTTATTTTTTCTCTATTTAATATATAGCATTTGAGAAACACATGCATACAGGAACAATGGAAAGCAGGGATGAAGGAGGGTGGAGGAGTTAGCATTATTTATTATTTAATATATATGCTTTTAATAGATCATGGCGACTAAAGTTTCTCAGAAACTTGTGGGCATTTTTAAACTAATTCCTAAAAATATATTACAGAACAATCTAAGTTAAATTCCCAAATGTTAATGATACATCGGACATCACAAATATTAATCTTTGATTTTTTAAATCGAAGTGCATTTTTTATTGAGTAGTATGATTGCCACATTCTTAGAGCAGTGTTTTGAAAGCGTCAGATGAAATTTTATGATTCCGTATCTTTATTTATCTCCTTTACTTTGTATCTAATTGACTTTTCTTTTCGTACATCACTAGCAGTGTGTGCCGGGGAGAAAAAAATTGCTTTGACTTCGAGTACGACGCAAAGAGGCGAATATAAGACGACCTTCCCCCTCTTCCTACTTTCCAAGGATGGAGCTCCAAGAGGTCGCCGTGCCGTACCTTTCGATTGGCTCGCTTTTAGCGCCTGTCTCATGGACGATGGATATGCAGTCAAGCCACGTACCGTTCTCGGTTCCGATGCGATCACACACGGGGTCCTCTTTCCGTTATTCATCATGCTGGAGCAGTAATACCGTTCGTTTTGAGCGGTTCGATGGATCTGGCAACACATTATATATTACTGAGGTGTTTGCTTTCCATCGCGACACGACAGGGATATCTTATGAATGCAATCTAAAGGGTGAGCTCGGTGAGCTTGATTCCAAGAGGACCCACAGGCCCCAATATGAAGAGTCCACATGCACACAAAATCTCCAAGCCTTACTACCTCGGCGCTCGAGTGGCACACCTTTGAAGATTTGGGCTGTCAAGGTAACAGAAGGGGATATGTCAGGGATTCCTGAATCGCAAGCGAAAGCAACTTTTTCACCTCGATTCATATCTAAAGTGGCGTGGCTACGTTCACAAAACTACGAAGTATTCCTACACATCTCGTTGGATGCATTTGACAGGCTTCCCGAGTCTACTACGTGTGCCATTGAAAGAATATTCCAAGATGCAATTTGTAAATATCGAAAGCCACATATAAAAGTCCCTTATGCGCTTTTGCCCGCATTTTCGACCTTAGATTCCACGGCCCTTTGCGGGAAAGTTAGTATTCATAATAACAGTGGTGTCCCCATGCTTTGTTCTGACGATCCGCTGGTTGCTGATGAAAGGCTTAGTTGTTTTTTTTGCGCTAGTGCAATCTTCACAAGCCTTGGTAAGGCATTACTAGTCCTGCGCCAGCGCGGAGGATGTGAAGGCCACGGCGTATGGCAGCCCATAGTATGGAATGTTAGAAACCCGCGGCATCCATATGGTTCTGGCGATGCTTATCCACGATTCCATACATTACCAAATGTGTACGCGAGCGAGACCAATGATGGATGCCAGGATACGAAGACGTCTCAAAAGAGGCGACCAGTATCGTATGACCTAGTGGTTAATAGGACCGATCTGGATAATGGAAGTGACTCGATGCACGTAGTAGCACTACTGCAGCGTGTTGTTTCTCACACATTGAGGCTTAACACCACTGAGAATCTTTACATGGGGATGCCCCGCGAATCCGAAGGATTGGCGGCGGGCGCGGGGTGTGATAGCGATGTTGATTCCCACACGGCAGTGTCATCTGGAGGGGTCATGAGTTTGCGTGCAGTTTGCCTGGCCTCACTCCCTCTCACTACGGATGTGGCGTCTATTTACAATTACCGTTCGGTCGAATATGCTTTCGAGAGACACGTAGGGAGGACGATGCACGATCAGCGTGGTGCCGATAAACATAAAGGGGATTCACATGCAAGGGATTACTTGGACGATATGGAGCTTATAAAGATACACTCATTCGAACGATTTGTGCCATCGCATGATTTCCTTCACGTTGTTCAAGAAAGGTTGAGGGAGGAGACTGCATGGGATACTGCAAATAGGGTGTACACCTCCATGGATTTCAAAGCTGTGTCTCCTTCGCACGTGCCGCCGCGTCGTACGTTGTATGGGCTACGTAGGAGGTCTGTGCCGCACCAGGAGAAGAATTACCAGTTGCATGATAGGAAACTTCTGCTTTCACAGGGGGGGGGACGACCTGAGGACACAAGTCAAAAACAAATGGAAAATTTTTTGTTTGTGGTAGAGCTCATTGCCCCACGTGTGGACAGCACGCACGCTATCGTTCTGGTGGCGGCTGTCGAGACGGGGACCGTTATTGAACCTGACGAAGCGAGGGAGGGGACGGCCATCGCGTCTGTTGGCCAGCTGTTTCATCGGACCGTTCTTAATCGCTACAAGGAAGCTGCCGCGCTGCTCTCGATGACATTTTTTCTGGAATTTCCGCATCCCACGCTGTGGAAGTTGTCCTGTGCTACTGGTGACATGAGTGGATTCTTTTTCCGTCAAGGACATCTACTCCTCCGTATTCCATCAGGAGATCCGCGCTACTATGACACCACTGTGAGGCCTAACGCTGCAAAGTGCTTTACGTCTCTTGGTTCATTTCTCGTCCAAACCTCTTTCACGCCATCGTGTCAGAAAGGCCAGGATAGTTGTCATGGCGAAGCCCAACAGAACTGCTTATGTGCGCCTTTAGCTTCCCTCGAAGAAGGGAGCGCAGTCGCCATATCGGTAGACCATTCTGTTGGAGTGGGGAGTACTGCCGCCTGTACAATTTCCCAACCTAGTGTTTACAGTTCGAGTGTATTTAAGAGTATCTCTGCGGTATGGACGCTACTCTCGGATGGACGCAGTAGTGATGAATTTATAGATTTTTATATCTCAGAATTTTACTACCTCACCGGTGTGATGAATATCAACAACGTGGACAGGCGCACTTCTGCGGTAGAGCATGGCGAAACAGTGCTGACTGTTCGTAAAAGGCTCACTCGAAGTCAGGCATCTTCATCAGGCTTGTCGAGACGTGGTGAGGGGAAGGAAGCCATTGCGTGGTTGGATATGGGGCTACATCACCGGCTTTACGTGTGCGCACGTGAGTGTGGGGTTGGAAGAGTGCTCCTTATCCAGGCATCAATTATATTGAGGGAGGATCTTCAGCATAAGTGTGTTGGGGATGATATGTCAGAGCAAAGGATGAGTGAATGCGAGGAGGCCAGTCTGGAGGCATGGGTAGACAGTATTGCAGTAGGATCTATTGGCACATGAGGAACCGAATATGCATCGAGATGTGTTAAACTTACAGTGATGGTACTATACCACTAGTCAGTACATATAGAATTCTATATATATATATATATATATATGGCTGACTACATGATTCTCATCACAATCGTAAATATGATATAGAATCAAAAGAGGGATGAGCCTTTTCAATTTATTAGTCCCCTTTTTTCCATTACCATTCCGTGTATGACTTATTGGTGCCAGTATGCATCAGAAGGATTCGACGCATGCATCTACTTTGTGCTTGAGTTCCTAGCATTTATTTTATATTACTCTAGAGTTACTGCTATTATCATTATCTATATAATAATAAAAAAATATCTGATAACATCTCTATTCAAGCTTTCACTTTCCATTTACCTTTTTCTCTGCTTGTACATTAACTAGTGACAGCAGCAGGATCAATCGAGACCTATTGCGTCCAAAAGTTAGATTAGTAATGAGTAACAATGGTACAAGCTGCGATGGCGATACTCCCGCAACGAACGTCTTTTTTCCACAAACATGCACGCACATAGCTCATGACTTCAACATTAAGGGTGAGTTACGCACTGTTCTAGTTACCGGCGGCGATCGTCTTGTTTTTCTCAAGGATGGTGTTCGTGTTGCGGAATCGGGGCCTCTACTCAAGGGCGATTTGTTACTGTGTGGTTCTCATCCTATCACACAAACTTCAATCAACACACCGCCAGCTGAGTTTCCTCGGGTTAAGCATATTTCAATATGCCCGTTTTCTAAGGATACGATTCGCGTTGTCATGGTGACGAACAATGTTGCGTGTTTGTTTGAGGTTGATGATTCCGATTGTATTCGGCAAGATTCAGTTTTACCATTGAATAAGGGAATGATACCCAAGGAATCGCAAACAGCACCACTGCAATCTTTACAATGGGCTTCCCACCACGGACGTTTCGTCGGTAGTGGAAACCCACAGTCTTCGTCAGCGGATGCCTCTGCTCCCGTACTGGGGCCCTCTCCAGTGGTGCCGAACTGCGCTAGTGAGTTCCGTGTGCGCGTGCGACGACTGGGCATATCTGACCCTACAGAAGAACTCGATCCTCTGCGTCCCCTTTTCGATTCCCCCAGAGATGATGGTGAGGCAGGCCTGTCTGCAAATCTCTGTCGGAGTACGCCCATATCGAATCAACGAGACGCACGTACTGTGAAATTAGGCTTCCCGAGGCTATCGCATGAACCGTATCAGATGCTTGTTAAGCGAAAGACACGTCGCACAACAATAGTTACAGCAGCTTTCGTGACGGAGCACACTATATGCTTGGTCTACGATGATGAAGCGATTTTGGTGAGTTTGAGTTCATCTGTTTGTGATTTCTATGAAAAGACTGAAAATGCGACAGCCATGGTGGCGGACGCGCAGGTTCGAACCGTTTGGCGTTCTATGGGTGCTTATACTGCCCTTGCGGTCTGCCGTTTCAGCAACTCAGTTGCCCTTTCTCTGCAATCCTCCACGATTGTCGTGTTCCCTACCAATGTCAAACAATATCCTATTGATTCGTATGACTTTCCAACGGTGTCGATGAAAAAAACACCAAGTACAAACAAGCCACCGTTCGTTTCGCTCGCCACCACAATGAATTCCCTGCCGAATACTTTATTCACACATGGAGGAAAGCCCACTGGTAGGGGAAGTGATTTGCCTACGACGTCACTTCCATTGAACGGCACATCCACAGATCGCCGTGAAGATGCAGATGTGGTGGCGGATTCGTTGACGATCCTGTCTGAGCACGGTCTGACGGCCTTCCTTGGAATTTATCGTATCCATTGCATGGAATGGCATTGTGTTTCAACTCACACTTTACTTTGTGTTACCTGTGTGCACCCCCGAGACGGCGGGATGTGCGTGATGCTCTACACGATACACTCGCTGCCAACCATGCCTCCCTTCTCCAACACACTGCACCAGGACGAGGACATCAGCTATCGCACGAGCCCGTCTGATGACGACCAAAGCGGTTTTGACATCAGCAGGGGGTTGTTTCCCTCTGTTTTACATCAAAGCTACATCCTTAACAACTTCGTACAGCTGGTTCCCATGGGCGTCATCCCCTTCATGCATACCCATGGCATAGAGCACTTCTTAGCGTCGTCAAGGCTTTCTGAGGCCACATCGTCTGGTTTAAAGGGCTCATCCGCTTTGACATGGCCAGGCAAGCGGGACGCCTCCACAATATTTGTTAAGTACTCAGTCGGCCAATGCAATCCCTCAAATCTGTTTCCTCTTGGCGGGCATATGACAGGAAGGGTTCCTTTGAGATCCAAATCATCGTTAGTCCTTCGACACACAGGCCTCATACCGAGCTTCTCGTGCAGTTCAGAAGACTCTTCACTGAGTGATACTCTACAGTTCCTGAATGTTGAGGCGGACGGTACTGTGTGGACTTCCTGTTACAGATCTGGTATCCATCGACATTCGAGCTCTGTGATGCAGAGGGCTCAGGGCTTGACATGCATGAATCTCCTTGCCCCGCTCTTCAAGCTTTACGGCACGCTCTACCGCATGGACGTGCTGCCAATGTACAAATACCGACCCTTGGAGATGGGGCCGGTGACCCCACATTCGAAGCTGCCTATGAACGGCGCACGCCGCTATCGGTTTGTTGGTCATTTTGACATGAGCGGAATTGTAGCTGTCATCATGTTAGACCTGTCGGTCTCTACCTATCGTGTTGAGTGTTTCCTTGCAGCAGGTTCGCGTCCAATTCTCTCCTTGTGCACGCTTGCCCAGCCCTTCGTCGCGTGCAGGGGTTTTGGTGAAGAAGACAGGCTTGTTGCTGCTCTTTTGGCAGACACGGATAACCTCCCTGATGGCGCCTCCCTTGCCGGTAGTGGGGATAGTGGTCAGCCCCATTACACGGGACGGGGGGGGGGGGTACGATCGATCGCAGAGAGTCGGACTGACGATGTGCATGGATGCTGGGGTATTGCGATTTTTTCTCAGCGTTGGACCTTCAGAGGATTTGCTAGCACGTTGCTCATGGTGGCCCCGTTCACATCTCTGCAAAATCACCAGGCGATGTCGTTAAACTCAACGCAGAGTCGTGGCTCTTCACCACAGGCTCCGGAGCCGAAGTCGGAGACATTCCCACCTGTGAACGATTTAGAGCTAGGGCTTAAGGCTGGAATGGGGGCCAGGCATTCTATGCAGCGCAAGTATTCAGACAGAAGGTTGATATCCCCGGCTTTGCCGGAACCACTCAAGATTGATGAGGTCCAATTGTTCAACCAGCAACAGAAACAATACGATGTTCACCCTGATGCAGGAAATTTCATACTGCCGAGTGAGCTTAAAGGACAGTCGCCATGCAAATTTGGAAGCCCAAAGATAAATTCCAACCTGACTTCTGACGCAATGTCGCAGGATACTCCTTGCAAAGATCCCCAATATGTCCTTCGGGGTGGTTGCGTCATGCCTGATGGGGAATGCTTGTATCTATCCGCCTCTTATGACCTTTGCTATACCGGAGAAATGGCTACCACTACTTACCCTGATCATACGCAATCATTTTCACCTTGTAGTGATGTTGTCTCGCGTACAAGGACCACCCCTGCGGGCTTTTTAATTCTTCTTCCACCTGCAGAGCTTGAAAGTCCCGATTTGACGCATTCAAACATTCTAGTCGGTGGCGCCTGCATCGTGCGTGCAGGGCCTGCTACTTTCATTCCGATCCAGAACCCCTTTTTCCACCTTCAAGAACTCGTTGGAGACCCAAGCAATGACGGCGTTGGTGAGTTAAAGCAAGCTGAGGGCATGCTTGGGGGTGGGGTCGATCCTTTAACATCTAGATTGCGACGTATCATATCTTACCTTCATGAAATCAAGGACAGTGCTAAAGAGGTGCAGTGTGAGGTGGTAGCCCAGAGTTCCAGAACGGAGGAAGGGGTTTCGACTCCAGCGTGGGGGGTGCGTGTGCGGAGCCCCGCACTTCCCTCTCAATGGGTTCAACTTCCTATTGAACATGAGAGGTGTATGACTATTACACATATTATAGATCTCCAAGGGCAACTTGTGATGAACGACACGGTGATTGGCGTACTTGTTCGAAAGTGCCGTTCTCCTCTCCTTGAGCCTATCCAAGGACAGGAATCCTCGCTCAGCCCGGGGAAGTTGATGCGGGGATTCGAGGCTTGTGATATTGACGACACTGAGTTGCTTCTGTACGGGATTCCCGCCATGCAGCCTGACAGAGGCGGTGATGATCCTGTGTTTGATCTAGAGGCGATCATTACTAACGTTGATTCTTTTTTTATGGGTCCACGCGGTGAGGTGCTAGTGAAGCATCGACACAGGCTATCCCGTTGGCTTCGAAGCTTCCCTAGCTTCCAGAGTAATGATGGACGCGTCACAGGCCACTGCTACAGTTATGTAGAGGATGTGCAACATCGGTTGGAATGGTTCCAGCCTTCATTTCCGGTCTCACTGGCAGTTCATTCTTCAGTTGTTCCTTCTGCGCCCCATCTGAGCACAGTGGCCTCGTGCAGTGTGGAGAATCTCAACAAACCCAATGGAGGTGACGGCGGCAATTTTCTGGCGATGACTTACATAACGGAACCAACTACAAAGATGGGGGATAATACCGCTGACAGCGAACAATCCGAGCAGCGGTCCCGAGTTTCCCCTCGAACTCATCTTATCTGTTCCTTTTCTGACACTGACTACCTCAGAATGTTGCCCACCCCATTCGCCTCGGAGGCCGCCAGCTTTGAAGACAGTGTACGACCCGTTCCTCAGTACCATCCTGAGTCTGTAATGCAGCTTATCGGCATGGAGCGATGGCGGGCGCTGGGCGCAATATTGGGCGCGGTAGCGAAAGCTGCTCGCGCATGCGTGGTTGCCAAAGACAGAGCTGCGCTGGGCCATGAACTTTCTGTACGTGGTTCCTCGGAGTCTTCGACTCCGTGCATGGCTTGCGGTGGTGCAGGGCGTGTACCTTTAGCGCCTACCCCAGGGGTTGTCAGGGGGTTATTTCCCAC
The DNA here is from genome assembly GCA_000582765.1 of Phytomonas sp. EM1. Lineage (NCBI taxonomy): Eukaryota > Euglenozoa > Kinetoplastea > Trypanosomatida > Trypanosomatidae > Phytomonas > Phytomonas sp. EM1. Next base: position 128,718 of record HF955087.1, on the reverse strand, counting down.
AGCTATTCAGGCAGCCACCCTGGCGCACGAGCTGTGCACTCCTCGTCATTATGGATCTCACAGGGGGAGGGATCCGTGGACCTTCTGTGCGCCAAGACCTGTTGCCCTTGATGTTGCTTGCGAAGAGGAAGCCGCAGGCGGCACACCGTCGGTAATGACCAGTCTCGCAGCATGTCATTTCTTTGATACCGCCATGAACGATGACCTCATACAAGACCTCAGAGTACTTCTCCCTAAGGTATCCCTCCACGGTCTCAGCAGTAGGGCTCAGCTTGATCTTGTGTGCATCGTGGAAGCCCTGGGGGCAGCGCGCCGCTTTGGGATTAGTCTTGACGAGGCTGCCTCGCGCTTTTACTTCTTTTTCAAGTTGAACGAGCTGCGTGGGCGGTTGCAACCGGTGGGACTGAGCCCGGCAACAACTGGTCCTGAGGGGGGGGTCACCATCTTGCAGTTTGCCACTGACCACACGGCGGCACGCGTCGTTGTAACGATGTCGTATCTATGGGCTGCCATGTCGGACTCCCAGGCGTTGATCCTGCGGGAGCTCTTACCTGGTCTGCCCATAGATCTGTCGTATAAATTTTCAGGGGCCTTGATTAGTGGGGCGGCTGGAGAGGTGTTTCTTCCTTCCCCTAAAGCGATAACTTGGGAATTTCTGGAGAGATGTGGCGTGGCGTATTGGCTGAAGGATCCGTCACAACTCCGGGTGCTGGCGGATGCTGTTGCCCGGGAACAGTTCCGAGCTACTAAGAGCATACCAGACTGTGCTTTGATGTACTGCATCTCGGGGAATGTGAGTACCTTGGTGGCGCTATGCAAGGAGCGAAAGGAGAACAGGTTGCGTGACTTCTACAGCCGAGACTTCAGCGAAGGGGCCAATCGCCGCGCGGCGGTAGCTAACGCGTACGCTGCGTTGGGCAAGAACCTGATCAGCTACGCTGCCTCCTTCTTTCTATTGGCTGGGGACCTCCGCAGCGCTGTCCAGATTATTCTGCAGCGACAACAGAACCCTTCTTTGGCGTTGTTTGTGCTCCGTTCTAGTGTCATTTCGCAACGTGACAATTCGGGCGCTGCAAAGGTAGCGACTACGCACGCTGAGGACTTACAGTGGTTCCTCCAGGTTTTGCGTGCAGAGTCATGCGGCGTGCAGATGGATCTATGGCTCCAGGGATGTCTTTACTGGGTAATGGGTGGTCAAGAGGGTAAAGTTACCGCACTTCAGTGCCTCGCCCGACACCCTACAGGGCATCCAGAGGTGTTGTGCGTACTGCGCCACGCACGCAAGAGGGTGGCGGAATTGTCTCAGCGCGAGAGGGACTTTCTTTTATTTGAATGCGAGCTCTTATGTCTTCTACGTTTAGGGCGGTATTGCCAAGTTCATCGACTGGATCTGAATGCTCAACTCCACTATGCTGATGTACAGAGGTTGCTCAAGGGCTACAGCACTGAGATGGTGCTGATGCCTCGTAGGAACCCCACTGGTGCATGGACCGAATTTTCAAGTTCGCAACTTATCGAGAAGAGGCCAAGGACGTCAGCGAAAAAGTCTCGACTTCAGTCAGACTATAACACGGGGACATTGATGTTTGAGGGATTCGGCAATAGGGCGAGTGATGATGATGAGGATGAAAGCGTATCTACGGAGGCAGACTCCCACACACTCGTCGGGGAGCATTGGAGCGAACGAAAAGTGTCAGTATCGACAAACACTATAGGACCTGCGTCGACAGCTATTGACGCTTTGAGGGGCCCTGTACTTGGCATCTCGAAGCGTTTCGTTGACATGATTGAGGCAGAAATTGCATATGCCACTCTGATTCTGCGTGGTGCTCCGTGCACCGAACATTGTCCACGGGCCTATTCCCCACAAACAGACCGAGATAGGGGTAGTTTGGCTCATCCAATGTGCACATCTACTGTGCTTTCCATAACGGACACGGGACTTTATAATGTTTTGTATCCACTGCTTCTTAGCGTGATGCGAGAGAGTCCGTCTGCGGAGATAGAGCGCTGCTTGACCAACTTACTTACTTACCTCCTGCCTGATCTCGTGCAGGTGGCGTGGTCACCTCCGCTTCCTATTTTATCATCCCCACCGCATTCGGACATCTCCCAGACATCACAATTTGCTTCCCCTTTTCCGAGGAATCCCACACATGTGGTACTAATGATGGTACTATTTCTTTCACTCAGTGAAGTTGCGACTAGGTCACAAAATCAACCATTAGCATGTGTATTGGTGCGGGTATCGTGTTACTCCCTTAATGATCTCGAGCGTGGGGCCACTTTCGTGGGCCTCCCTGCCGCGACGCGTGTGCACCCTGTGGTGGCTTTCTGGAGCTGTCTGCATTACCACCTTGCTGAATTTTGCTTCGACAACCACAGGGATAGTCACGTAACGAGCGGCCCGGACGACACGGTTGTAGGGTCGGAGGCTGTGGACCACGCCACCGCCAGGTCAGGTGACAGCGACCTGGATGGGGGGGGTAGCCTACCGGTGACGTCCTCGGAATACGAAGCGTTTTACCAAACTTTATTTGCTGCTGCTTCGAATGAAAAGTGTATTCCGATGACTTCTCAGGGTTCTTCTACCGCCACCACCCCCGATCCCGAGCGGCAGCTGTTTGCGCGTGAGGTGGACTTGATTGACTGGCACTTCGCCTGGTCCAGCTGCTACGTGAGCGCGCACGTGCTTCAAGTGCTGTGGAGTATATCAGAGTATGGCGCTGAGATGGCGAATCCGCAGTCGCCTACCACACAGTTAGGGGTCCGGGCTGAGATATCGCATTCATTTAGGGAAGGTACCCCAAGATCTAAAGGGGCATCTTATGAGGCAGAGTCGTTTGAAACCCAGCACAGCTTTCGAATATGGGTGTTGCTCTGCTGCTGTATGGCCTACGCGACTCTCCATTTTGACAGACTGGCAGCGGATTGCTACACATGCCTGCAGCGGTTCCACTTGAGCTACAATGACGACAGGCAGACAGCACCAAACGGTGTGCTCGTGGAGGTGAGGCATGCGCTTAGCCGCACATTGGCAGCGCTTTGTGCGTTTCTGGAGGTGGTGTCTGCATCCCGCTGCCGAGCCGTGCCGACCTTCGCTTTTAAAGCAGACTCTGCCTCTGGTTGTTATGAGGGAGATATCACGCAGGAAAAGGTGGGGGCAGAGGAAGGTCTAAAGGAAGAGAACGCTACAGAAAGTACTTTCGCCGATTTTTCATCGCTGCATCCTCCTCTTTTGGGAGTCCCATCCACGAACATCGCCGCTTTTCTGGTTCGGCTTTGCGCAGCCCACGCGGAGCTCTTTTTGGGACTTCCGTCGGTTGGGCAGGCCGAGACCCTAGAGCACCTCCGAAGACGACCGGTGCAAACCTTTTCATTGCTGCCCGGCAGCGAGATTGGTGTCATGACGGGGTGCGGTGGTCGAACTTGTGGGCAGGGGGGTGTGAGTGTGAGCAGAAACCCCATTTTCCGTATTTTTGATGCGCCCGCGGGAGAACATGGTTGCGAGGGTGGAGAGGGTTGTGATGGTGGGTACGGGTGGGAGCTGGATCGGCGTGGTCGCGCGGTGCTTCAGCGGATGGAATTGTACTGGCAGCGACTCCATCATACCTACAGATCCTTTCGAAACCAGCTTCTAACGATCTCAACTAAAGGGATCCTTTCAGATGACCCCCTAGTGACGGAACGCCTTTTGCTCAATCACAGCAGTCACAGTATCCGATGCCTGGACTTTGATTACTCAAGTTGCGAGAGCTTGGTGTGGGCCACCGAGGCTGGTCTATTTGTGAGCCACGGCTTTCGTGAGCTTCTTGCCAGTGACAACGAGGACGCGTTGAAGACCCAAGCCCTAGAGAGGAACATGGCAACAGCGGCCTTCTCACGTGGGTTTGAAGCACAGTTGAGGTTGTTGGATATGCTTAATTCAAAAGGCGGTTCTTTAGCAACGACACCTTCATCGGCGGCGATGACACTGGCAGGCCGTCCACGGGCTGCCATCGCCGTTAGCATGTGCTTGGTATCACACCCACATCTCCCGTTTTTTCTCAGCAACCACCCAGACGGGCACCTGGATTTGTATCCTTTCGCCTCCCCCGAATGCATAGCATCGTACTTATGCCCGGGAGGCTGTTGTGCGACGACGCCAGTGAGCTTCAGCACCAATGGTTGGCAGTTCACTGTGGGCCTTCAAGACGGCTCCATTGTGGGCTGGCGCTTTGCTACCGTGGACGCAGACAAAGCACTAATGTTTTGCCTCCCATCGTGGTTCCTTCCCTCTGGGGTGAGGGCAGTATTTTTCTGTGGGGAGCAGACTTCGAGGGTTGTGGCTGTGGGCTCCGTTTTGGAGCCACACCGCACAAATCCAGTCTTTAGGGGGGTTTCAGGGGACGGTGACTACATCATCCGCTCACACGACAGCAGACCGCAAGCGCCCGCAGGTGCTACTCATCAAGAGAGTCGTGACCCTTTCACGGCAACAGCGACTTGGCTTCCGTCAGATGAAGATAGCATAACCGAAAGTGCCCATTTAGATGCCTCCCTCCAGGAATCCGTGATGAGGGCCTCGCTGACTAGCGCAAGCAGCATTCCGACTGGTCGAAATCGTCACCCACATCCTGTTACGGTGCAGGTTTCAGAGATTCTCGTCATCGATACAGCATTGAAGGTCGGGGAGGTTGTGGTGCGCTGCGCACTGCCATTCACGGCTGAGTTCGCGGTCTATCTGAATTCTCTGGACGTTGTGTTGGTCGTCTCGGTGGAGGGTTTCATCGCTGCCTATGAGGTTCACTTGGGCAGGCTGACGCTGCTTAACGATATGCCCTTGGCCGAGATGATCCAGGGACGGCGGCTGGGCGGCTCAAGATCGAGTGAAGCGCATTTGTCCGATCTCATCGACAGCGCCTCGACGGAAATGATCACCGCAATCGCTGTCAGTCCCTACGATCCTATCCTTGCGCTTGGCACCTCTTCCGGTTTCGCTCTCCTCCTTAGGGTGAATACGGTGGCAGAGACTATCCGTTGCCGCAACACGGGAGGTAAGCCACACAGCAACATAGCGAAACAGTGGACTTTTACGTATTTCCACCCACACCGCACGCATATCAGTCAACACGGCCACAATAGGGCCGTCAACCGAGTTCATAGCCTTCCGTCGCGTGTTGAGCCCCCGGATAGGATAGGTCGCTTAGTCTACTATTACGAACCCACAAACCACCACGGTGGGTGCCTCGCGGACTATGTTTTGAAAGCGGAATCCGTTGGTAGCGACGGCGAGTTGGCCGTAGACGCGCCTGAGGGTGAGTCAACGCGATGCCTTCCACTTCTGCAGCATGCCACGCGCGTGCAGATGGCGCCCTTGCAGGGACGGCCGAACTCGTCGGTGTTAGACCTAAAGTTTGCTCCTTCTGTGCTCCTTGCAGGCCTAAAAGATGGTTCGCTGATGGCTGCACGACTGATCCCTGAATCGCTGCGACGGTTTTTTTTACATCGCGTACCGTCCAAAGTAGATGTTTAGGGGAGAATAAAGAAGAGCTGTTATGTTTTTTCAGAGTGGTGGCAAAGATGGGCTAGGACGACGGAAAAAGGGCGCTAGATGTGTGCTTGTATGCACTATGGTGTCTGATGAAGGTTGAGAAATCTTTTTCCAGCTTTCCTGTACCCCACAATGCTTACTTATGATACTCGTCTAAAGGTAGAGAACCTCTTAATCTCCAATGCAAGGTGGAGCTGCCTGTGGGCCAATTGTACACCTCAATCGATACCTTCGGCATCAAGAACAGTATGTGAATTTACGCGCCTTTAGGGGACGAACCACGAATTCAGACTGAGGAGGAGAAGGCCGCTCAGGTACATGCAAAAGCATATTTGTTGTCTTTTTTCTTCCTCGCCTCTACATTCCTCCCTCTGAAGAAAAGAAAAAACAATGCCTTTTGCAGATTATTTTTATCCTCCCTTTTTATCACTGTATGCAACGATGCTTAGTAGTCAAGCTCATTCACTGTGAGCATAGGTGCCCCTAAAAAATGATAGAATATGGCGGAAGGGAGGGGCAATTCAAATACTATACCTGTAAACGATGGAGTATCACCCTGTGATAAAAATTACAGCTCATAACTAGTGCGGCTGATTTGCAAACATTCAGATTTATGAAATCATAAATCAAGGAAAGGTAATTATTAATCCTTTCGTTTTAGTTCAAATTTATTTGTGTAACATAGATTTGATTCGGTATGGTTAACTTGGCTGTTTTGGGTCTTATATTGAAACTTTCACTGCACAGCTTGGATCTCAACTTTTCTTCTCCTAAAGACCGAATGGAAAATAATCTTGAATTTTTTCTTTTGACCACATTAGGAATAATCAATAAAATTGTTCAGAAGGGTAATAAAGGAGAATTTATCTTACACACACACACACACACACACACACACATTGCTGGAGGAGGGGTTTGTGCCATATATTAATGGGTCAAAATTCATATATTTATATATTATTTTAAAAATTATAGGATTGAGGGGACAAAATTACTGTTCATTTATTTTTTATCGTCATTAAGTCCTTTCATAGGTTATATTTGTACGAATCGCTTTTATTTCCTTGAGACAATAGTTAACACCACCATTAGTGAAGGAAGCGATATGATTCGCCGCTGTGGGTTCCTTTTCATAGGATCTGAGGGGGGTGCCTTCATCTCTCGCATTCATGACAAGTGCTACCTTGAGCACCGCTTGGCAATTCTGGGCAAGCCTGACGAGACACTACAGTCTATGAAGGAAGAGGACATCAAGCGATTTACAACGTCAATGGGCTCTTCAGAGGCGTTGTTTAACAAGCTTGCCGGCACCATCCCCACGAACGTCGTTGACGAAGAAACCGGACTGGTGATCGGGTGCGCGCAGCCAGATCCCACAAGGTATGGTGACTGGGAGGTGAACGGACGCTGTTATGATTTCTGAAGATATTCCTAAGTATAAGGTACTCTGTGGTATATTTTTACATTATTAGCACAAAATACTGCTGCGTGGATCGGAAAATTGTCATATGTCTTGAGAAACTAGAGAGTAACATGGTGAAAATGAAGGTGAAGCATTTGAGAGGATGGCTAGGTTTAGATCGAGTCGGCTGTGAATGATGTCAACATGTTGTCTTTGCTTACTCTGTATGTAGGAACTTTTTATTCTTTTTTTTCTATCTTTCCCTCCTTGCTTTTGCTCCCTTTTTTTTGTCCTGCCTTGTTTAGGACCGTAAACACAAAACAAAAACAACGATAATACACAAATTAGTGCGTGTGTTTGAACTCATATTGACTGTTCATCACATTATTGCTTATTTTTACAATAAATTCCACCCTTCCATATAGGTCTCCCTTTTGCTCTACTTTTTCCGTATTTTGACACTTTCTAGTAGGGTACTTCTACCAAAGACTAGTTAGCCTCTTCTTTTTTTTCTCTCTCCTTCTCCATATATCTGTCTGTGCTTCGTGTTCTTGTCGCCGCAGCCTAAAAAAAGGAATTCATTGGTTTCTTTTTTTCTCCTTTTTATTTGGTTTCCAACACTGCTTCATCAAAGAAAAGCCAGTGAGGATCAAATATAACAAAAAGGAATAAGATACGTGTGAGAGCTTGTGTGTACCTCTTCGCGTCCAAACGCACGTGCACATCTGTAAAAAAGAAAAACGCAAATTAAGTGTGATATAGCTGTTGCCATCTTAATCGCGTAAATGGCAATGCAATTATTTAGCTTTGGCCATCCTTGTGAGCACCAGCTGAGACGTAGCTGTATAGGAGGTTCTAGCTGCCCCTTGAATGGGTACCCTGACAACTGGTGCTGTAGTTTTATCAAGGGTAAAATAAATTTCAAACGGGATAAGCCCTGTGAGGGCACACGGTGTCGCTGGGGCTTCAATCACCCGAGCCAGTCGCAGTTTGATGCTGTTACGCAGGTCCTTAACGAGGGCCGGCTCATTGCCGCGAAGATTGACGAGGCTGAGGATCACGAACTACTTACCTTTAACATAGAAAACCCCCACGTTGTCGATACGGTGCAGTGTGCGCTTCACATGATGCTTCACCTTCCTAGTAGTTGTGCGCGTCGGGTTGGTCAGCTCTTCGCGTGGTCAGCCGTCAAAGTCGGTGACGCAAAGGTGTTTATGCAGTTTCTCAAGACGATGAAGAAGCCCGTAGATGCGTATATTCTAGGAGCGTACACCTTCCTTACGCGGGGAAACCTACCTACACCCTCCATTCGACTTCCAACGACCCCGCAGCAGGCCTCAGGCAAAGGTAAGAGCAAGGGCAAAAATAGTAGCTCTACTTCACCAGCTACTAGCAACAACACTAGCGGGAAGGAGAAGCGCGAGGAGGTGATTGAGAAACTAAAAAATGCCATAGTGGATCTTATGAACGCCGCGCTTAGTCAAGGCGGCCAGCTTGTCGACCGGGAGGACCAGCACATTCTCCAGGCCGTCTTTATCCAAGCCCTGCGGTGCTACCCCAAGAGCAATAGGAAGCGCCAGGAGATGCTTGAACTGGCGATCAGCAAGTTCGGCAACCGGCAGCTCCCGAAGGAACCGGCGGCGGAGCCCGCCCCCGGTACCGCCGCGCCCGGGAAGGCCGAAGGAGGGGGGGGGGGCAGCCCCGCCGGCGCCGGGGTCTCCCCGCC
>HF955087.1:85993-100255 GCA_000582765.1 Phytomonas sp. EM1 | reverse complement strand
GGGCGGTACCTGGGCGAGCTCGAGCCGCAGTTGGAGCCGCGGAAGGGGATTCTGCAGGAGGCCGAGATCCTGCCCGCGCCGCCGGAGCCGCAGTCGGTGCAGGAGCGCTACGCCTTGGTCGGGCGCCAGCACACCAACCGCAACCAGCGGCTCAGCCGGCTCACCTTGGTCTGGGGCCGCGACTACCTCCGGTTCTGCGACCAGTGCTACTTCGACGAGGGCTGCATCGTCACGGTGCACCGGCGGATGCTGACGCTGCCGGAGCTCTGGACCCACCTCCGGCGGCTGCCCATCGCCGCGTGTAAGCCCCCCACGACGGGCGGCCGCGGCGGCGGGCATGCCGACGGGGTCGCCCCCGGGCTCCGCGCGGCCGCGATCGGGCTCCTCCACGCCGAGCATCATCACCTGTACTCGAGTACCCCGACCCAGCTCCAGCAGATCGAGCGCGTGCGGAACACGCTGCGGGACTTCTACGGCGTCAGCACCGGTCGCGTGGCCGCCGTGAACCGCGCGTGGCCGCTGCTCGACTACTCCTTTATCGCGCTACGGAGTGTGGAGCATCTGCTCGATGTGGAGCCGGTGAGCGGTCGCCCGCATGTCTGCCGCTCGTTTCGCCCGACCGGCGACCCGGACCTCGCGCAGGGGGTCTTTCTCAACGCGGATAATGACCCCACCCACCCCCCGGCCCCCACGCGCACCCTTATCAAGGCCAAGAACAAGCGGGGGGATGAGGAGGCCTACGAGTTCGACTTTCAGGACAACCGCCTTAACTGCTTTATTGGTCAGGCGGCGAACCTCGCCACCGGCCGCCTAAAGACCTCCACCATAGGCAGGCTTAGCGCTACGAACGACTCCTACCCCAACCTCAACCCCGGCACCCCGGGTGAGGGGAGAAAGTCCGTTGTGCAGTCCCATACGGTTTCCAATCAGCGCAAATATGACGCCAACAGTGTCCGTATTTCGAGCTGCCAGCTGGACGAGGGCGTGGATCAGTATCTCGTCCCCGTTCTTCGCGCCCTCGTCGCGAATGCGTTGCTCACGATCAACTCGCTCGACCTCAGCTGTAACCAGATCTCACGCCTTCCGGACTTCTCGTTGCTGCCGTTGCAGCGGCTCTATCTTCACGCCAACCGCATCGTGGACTGGGCGCAGGTGGAGACGCGGATCTGCCCGCTACCTCTGTTGTCGAGCCTTACGCTGCACGGCAACCCCATCGCGGACCATGACCCGAACTACTGGAGGCAGCTGCTTAGCAAATTGTTGAAGCATCCAAACCGCGTCGTCAAGCTGCGGCAGCTGGACTTTGTAACTTTGTCAGCGCAGGATTACAACCTAGCGGGGGTGCACATCCACATCAACTAGGAATCGAAGAAGAAGAGGGATCGGGGGAAGGAAGTAAAAGAACGAAAGAAGGAAAGAGAGGAAGGGAGGTGAGGAAGACATCCCTCCTATGACCTCTAGCGTCCCTGCCCAAGGGATATTGAGTGTAATGTGTTGTTTGGAGTTGGGAGGACATCACGGCGACGATGAAAGGCTCTTTTTTTTCCCTCTTTTGCTTGGTTAAGCGATGGGGAAGTGTGAACTTTCGGGATGCGAATGAGTGTATGTGTGTGTATGTGTAGGCAGTGGCTTGCATTTTGGGACGATGTAAATGAGTTGCATTACTCGATGTATGATCTATCTCTCTTTCTCTGTCTATATACACGTCGATAGTTTCGATGAATTAATGCAGATATGAACTTGATATCCTTTAAAGCATGGTAACAGGAAGGAGTTAAAACTCCATACACACATATATATACATATATATATATATATATGTATATGTGTGTGAGGTGCTCCATCTCTTTCGCTTGTATTATTCCCTTTTGCATTCTATTCCACACTTTCTTTCGGTTCCATTAACGGGATGGCGCTTTTGTCCGGCGCAGGTCCATACAACATCCGATCTAGCTTTCACCAATCCACCCAAGCAAACAACAGCAGACAGTCCTCGACTCCTGCGGTGTTTTCTAACCCACCCGTGTCCCCCCCTTTTTTAAGCGACCATGACCGATGTTGTAGCCTCGACCGAGGCGTACACCAAGGCTCTCCTGCACTGCTACAAGTACCCCTCCCACGCGGTACTTGGCTTCCTCGTGGGGAAACGCACGGGTGCCGGCAATGCGTCGCGTTACGTGAGTGACGTCTACCCGCTCTTCCACACGATCCTCATGGGGTCCCCCCACCCGATGTTGGAGGTGGCCTACGCGCACTGTCAGTCCTCCGCGAAGACCAACGGCCTCTCCCTCCTCGGCGTCTACCTCGCGAACGAGCGGCGGACCGATCGTATGCTTTCCCCATGCCAAACGCAGCCCCTACTGGGGTATTTTGCGGCCCGGCTTGGGGGGTCGCTCCTGGTGTGGTTTGTCGACAACGACAGCCTCACGGGGCCGCCGACGGCGCGCTCGATCACCGCGTTTGAGTACGCGGCGGGCACCGGCGCGACGGTACCGTCGCCGGTACCCCGGCCGAGTGAGATGCCCGCCGCGGCGTGGTTGTCGTTTGGCGAGTGGAACTCGGATACGTTGTCAGCAGATAAGCCCGTCGCCGAGGAGGCCGCGTTGGAGTCGGTCAACAACGCCCTCGAGGCGTTTGCCCAGTTCAAGCTGGCAGACTTCGAAGACCACCTGGAGGATCCGCGGCTTGATTATATTGTCCAGCCCTTGGCGTCGCTTATGAATCGTCAGTAAGGTGAGGTGCGTGCGTGTGTGTGTGTGTTCATAATAAAGGAGGGTGCAGAGTTGAAAACGTTGTTAGTGGAGTTCAAGTGAGAAGGAGCGAAGAGGTGATCCATGGGAGGTTTCTATATCGAGCGCGGGCGAACTACGAGGAGCTACTTTGAACACACGATGCGATATACATATAATATGCATTTAATGAGTAAATAGTATCCCCCATAGCCTATATATATATATATATATATTAGGTCTGAGAAAGGAAATTTGATACGCGTATGACGCTCTAATCACTAATGTTTGCTTTGGTTCGTCGTTTTCGTCGGCTTTAAATGCATCCTTATCGCTCTTTCTTTCCATCCGTCTTTCATGCGAACCCTATGTCTTTGCTGTTGTTATATCAATATCTGCGCAGGAATAATTTTTTTCTTCTTTTAGTTGTTATCACTACAACAAAACTCTCTGTTATCGAGTCTTTTGTCATTTTATTCTCTACAGAAAGTTTTTTTTAGGGATAGTTTGAATATCTACATAGCCATACATACATACGTTCGTGAAGCCATTCAACACAATTTCCGTGAGTGGGATTCTGTACAGAGGTTGGGTTAATATCTTGATTGATAGTATTCAGCTCAGAGGTAAGGGGTTCTTTACAAAGGCAGATTAAAATTTGAAAGATTGTGAATACTTTTTGTCTCCAAAACCACACACACTCAGAAATATATATATATATATATATATTGCATATTCACTTTTTAATCTATATTGTACATACCCATTTACCACACAGAAGTGGTATAACCATTTACATTCTACACTAAAAACTACGAATATACACAAGCAAATACATTCCCTCGATAGTAGAATACGAACAAAATAAAGGTAAAAAAACACATAAAAACCGCCACTGCTACTACTTTTTGTCTCTTTATCACTTTAGCGATTCAATCTCGGAAAGAGAGGAGACTCAAGGGAATACTCTGCCGCACAGATTAGTAAGGTTGAATTCCCACTACAGAAAAAAAAAACCCCTTTCACACTATCGCCTTCTTGAAAGCAAAGAGGAAAAGGGTCTTTTCTGTAAAAAAAAAAGGATAGTCGTGAAGAAAGAAGCGTGGTGGACTACATAAGTTACCAGGAAGAAGGGAAAGCAAAATAGCTCTTTGAGTAGAGTTCTAACGCAGACAGATATAGCACGAACCTAGCAACTAGTATAATGAGCTCGGGTCATTATCCTCACAGGATAGAGGTTCACTCTAGGTCTTCGCGTAATTTCACTGAGGGCAACAGACTAGTAGGGTTGGACAGATTAGCGAACGAATATCTCTTGCAACATCAACCTCAAGGGTTGAGCATTCAGATCAGTCGGGGTAATCCCAACGACATCAATTACATCAATGCCATTATCAGTGCCTCCACCAACCCCCAAACGGGGCCCACCAATTCGCTTGGCGCCCCGGTTATAGTTGGCGCGGCAGGTGGTCCGATGCTTTCCCTTAATTTTGAAAACAACCCAAGTAGTGCGCGCTATCTATTACGAGATCCTTACGTTTCCCTCCCCGCCGTCTGCAGTGCGCCGTGCATGGCGTACTACACCCAGAAGCTGCGCGATGTCCGCCTACACGTCTCGCACGTCCCGAGGTTGCTACGCCAAATTCTCCACGACGAGAGCCTCTTCGCGGTGGTGGACCACGTGCCCTCAAACCTCTTCGGGGAAGCGCTTCGGGAGGCGTCGAATAGGTGGTTGTACCGCTGCGCCCGTCCCTTGTTAAGCGCCAAACTGCAGCGGTACCAAGCCGACCTAAAAGGGGAAGGGTCGATCACGGACCCCAAAGCGGCCGAGGGGGGGAACGAAAGCGGCACAACCGACGCCGCGGGATCCCCCCCGCTCGACGTCCCGAAAGGGGGTAAATTTGACGACATCCGCACCGTCCTCACGCTGATGTTGTCTTTTAGTTCCGTGTATCGGACCACGCGGCCGTCGAGCATAACGTCCAACTTATGTCCGATCCGTCTGATGCAGTGCCGGGACCCCTCCGTGATCTACCTCGGGCTCCTCCTCCAACACGACTATTATTATATGATTAAGAGGAGCGATCTGTCGGGACCGGTGCTGGAGGTCATCGTGTATGGCTGGCGGAACCCCATCTCGCTGTGCGACCTCGTCGAGAAGAACTGGGCGGCCTACAAGGCCCTCAAGGCGAGGCTCCAGCGGCGTCGTGAGGGCGGGCAAGGAAAAGGAGAGGCAAAGGGAGAAGGAGAGGGGGAGACGGCGCCGTCATCGTGGGGTGTCCGCCTGGAGGCGCCGCTCGAGGCGGGGGAGATCATCCCTGACGAGGCTTTCACCGTCTCGCCGGATAGGAGGGTCCAGATCGGCCTGAGGGCCGCGGCGCAGGCCTGCCTGGATAGCATCCGCGGCGGCCGTGGCGGCGTGGTATCGGCGCGGTGGGCCCTTTGGTGGGCTCGCATCCGGCTGCTTTGCTTCAAAAGGTTATCTGCGGACGCGCGGGACCGCATCATCGCGTCCGGCGCGTTGGACTTCTTCAACTCCATCTGGGATTGCGAGGAGATTTTCCTTGAGATTCTGCAGGATCAGGCGCTCGAGCGCCCCTCGGCGGACTCCGACGACGCCGAGAAGGAGGAGTGGGAGGAGCTCCAGGAGGTGTACGCCTCCCTCATCGGCACCATCGCTGACGTGTCGTATTTTTGGGTGACCCGCGTCACAGAGACGCACCTTTCCTCGGAATGGCTTAAGATTCCGGCGGTGAACACGATTTGGAATATCATCAACCAAGTGGTCCCTCACAACCCCCGCTTCTTGCGTGAGAATTTCCGTGACTACGCGGAGTATTGGCAGTACGCCTTGCTGGTCGACCACCACATCACACAGGTGCTCTACCTCAACCCGTTGAACACCGGCCAGTCCGCCGTCGTGCAGCTCGTGCAGCTGCTGAAGCTCCGGCCGCGCTACTACCCGGCGCTCGTTATCCGAACCTTGACCTCGACACACACGAATTCGCACATCACCGCAGCACTTGATGCGGGGTTGGTGGATGGTATCGTGCACTGCCTATTTTACTACATCTCTCGGCTCTTATCGGACGATCCGCCTTTATCTGGAAGGCGTGCCGGCGCGTCGGGTGGGGCCGTCGATGTGCAGAAAGAACGGGATTCACCCCACAGAACCGCCGCGAGTGGTAGCTACGCCCCGCTTTCGTCCAGCCACCCCGTCGCCGATGACGACGCCTCCTCCACCAGGCTGGGGTCGGCTGATCTCTCGGAGGGATGCAGGGGGGAGCCGCAGCGCGCTGCTTTTATGAACGAGGCCGAACCGCGAGAGGCGACGCTGCCCTCAGATCAGATTCGTTATGAGGTCAAGGATTCCGCGACCTTTGCGGCGGAGCAGGTCCGCCTGTACCAGTCCGCGAACCAGATTGATTTAAATACCTACAACGCGTTACTATCCGCGATGGAGATGTTAAAGACCTGCGTAACGAACGTCGTGCACCCTTCCGTGAATCCCGTGCAGTTCTTACTGACCCCCTACGAGGCGATGGTGAGCGATGGAAGAAGGGGGAGACCCTCTGTGGGGGTTGAGGCGGGGGAGGGGAATTTGGCGGATGGTGGTGCCCCCCCCCCTGTCGTGAGCCCCCCTCTCCGCGGGAAGGTCGATCTCTGCTCACTGCTGCATGCCGTGATGCAGCAGACTCGGTACGGTTCGGTGGCCGCAGGCGCCATCGCGCTGCTCGCGGCGTGTGCGCACCACAGCCTCCGCGATATCGTTCCCGCCCTCACGGAGCGGGGGATCCCGCAGACGGTGTTGGATCTCGCCTTTCGCCCACTGCCTTCCTGGCAAGAGGTGAGGCGGCATGGGATGGAGGCAATGGATGGAGCGGCCGCCGCGAGGCCGATTCGATCCTCCTCCCCCACCGCGAAGGAGCGGGATTGCCCTCTTTGCGGCGGCGTTGACGACGGCGAGGATGCGAAGGGGCTCTTCAATTACCCCCGGGAGTCCACCTACCTCAATGGGGTGCTCCCGAAGCTCGCGGTGCCGTTCCTCGTGCAGGCCCTCACGGTGCACGACTCGACGAAGTCGATGTTTAACGAGCACAGTGGTTGGGTTGAGGGCTGTCTGAGGGCGCTGTGGTTGCCGTCGTGGGATTACGCGATGTTCTTGAACTGTGGGGTGAGATACGCCGCCCACGTGAGCGCGACGAGGAGGCTGGGAGGGGAGGAGGGGTCTTTCGGCGATGGGATCGATACGTTTTTCGATTCAAACCCCCCCGTGGGGGGTCATGTGGCCTCCACACAGCTGAGGATGCCCCTCTACAGGGGGTTTTCTATTGATACCCAGATCGAGGTGGTGCGGCATCAGTGTTATCATGTGCATCTGCGCTGCTATTACATGATAATGACCAATGCGTTGCGGGATTTCCTCCAGATCTTTCGGGCCTGCCCCTCGCTCATTCCCGTTTTCCGTGAGGCAGCGGAGACGATTTTCCGGGAGCTGCACGAGAGCCTACCGAGTCTTTCCGACGAGGGGAGTCTTCAGGGGTTGACCACCGAGGAGGTCGCCGCGGTCTTGGTGACGGCCGTCAACTTCATGCGGCTGATTAACGCGGGGGAATTCCTCACCGCGCGTGGCGTCTCGGCGCTGTCGGCCTCACCGAACGAACACCCAAACGTGAAGCTGCTTAACGTGGTGACGGGGTCGATCCTGCCGCGGATGTGCGACCTCCTGCGGTGGGTTTTCCAGGTCTTTCTTCGCAGCGAGCGGATTCCCGAGGAAGGGGAGGAAGGGGCGACGAGGCAAGACGAGGGCGAGGCCTGCGCAGACGCGCGTTCGTTCCGCGGCGAACGCGTCGATCGCGGCGCGGGGGCGCGTCGCAACGGCACGTGCAACGCGATCGCGATCGCCGACGTGATGCACCGGCGGGTGGTGAGCAACTTTCTCCACAGCCTCCCCTTCACGGAGATGGGCCCGTTCACCGAGGTGGTCTTGACGTACGTGAAAGGGGTGGAGGCCATGCTGCGACGGTCCCCGTGCGGGGCGCGCGACCTCCCCCCTGGCCACGCCGCGATCCTAACGCAGCTGATGGAGCTCATCGTCCAGGTCCCCTCGCGGTATGCCGCCAACCTCAACAGCACTGCCGCCGTGGGGAAGTATCGCCAAGACTTCAGCGACGCCTTAATGGATTTGTTCGTCCGCATGAGGTCACCCCGGCGCCATCCATCCAACCCCCCTCCCGCTTCCGACGCGCCCTCGCCCGCGGTGGCGCCCGCGCAGGCGGCAAGCGACCTCCGCGATGCTTCAAGCCGGGAGGCGGGGATCACCGGGGGCGCGGTGGCCTCCCTTTCCAACGAGGAGGGCCGTTCTTCCGGCGGGACCACCGAGACCAGGGAGTTTTCGTTTCCCTCTTCTGGAGCGCTTCTTCCCCCTGTCGGGGTGGAGGACAACACGCCTTTGTTGAGCTTGGTCCACCCCGTCTTTTTCTTCACCGAGAAGATCACGCAGCTGCTGAGTGTGAGGTCGCCGGACCTCATCGCGGAGGCCCTGACGCCGCCACCGCGCGGTCTCGGGCAGCAGCAATCCCACCGCCGGCTGCTGCCCACCCCTTGCTATCAACTCAAGGAGGCCCAGGAGTGCGTTCGGCGGTTTCGAATGAAGCTCATGGAAAGGTTGGAATCGGAAGGGCAAGGGGCCGATTCGCCCTCCGCGTTGGAAGCCGGGAGAGAAGGAGGAGGGGGGGCCGCGTTTGTTGAGGTGGAGGATCTGCACGAGGCCGCGCAGCGCCTGGCGTTGGTTATCACCACCGGCGGCATCGGGCATGTTTTCTCCGGCGTTTCCTCGGCGGTGAGCTTTCGGTCGGTCTACACGGCGTGCTATCACAGTATCGCGAAGGATCTGCACACAATCGCCGCGCAATTGTTTTCACCCACCGTGAAGGCGAGAAGGCGAGGAAGGCCCGCGCACGGTGGCGGGGATGGGAGTCCGCTGGAGCTGAGCGGGGCCCAGGTCGGACGGGTTGACAATTCCGACGCCGTCGCTTCCTTCCTTACGAAGATCATCGATTTGCTCATGGAGGTCTCGATGAGCGTGAAAAACCGAGGGACCTCCACGCGAGAAGTCTGGCTACACAGCCTGACGCCGATCCTGTGCTTTGTGTTTGAAGTCTGGCCGCACTTGGAGGGGTGGCCGGTTTCCCCACGCGTCATCATCCGCGCGCTGCGGCAGGTTTCCCAAGTCGAGTCGGATTTTTTCATGGAGAAGGCCTTCTACCACAAGGGCATGGAGGATACCCCTTTCGTGGCGTTTGACGAGGAGGCTGAGGTCGATATCAATCGCATCCTGGGCGCGCACGCCGAGGTGGCGAACCGCGACCTTCTTCAGTGGGCTCGCATGCAGGAGGAGGCGTGGCGTCGACGGGATGCGAACTACATCCCTTTTGCTGAGCTACATCTTCGAGAGTTCGCCGGTTCGGCGGTGGCGGGCTTGCCGCTTGAGGGCGATAGTGGGGAAATGTCCTCGATCTATTGGGTGCAGCACAGACACAAGATCCTGCTTCGCGTGCTCTCGTGGATCTGCCGGGCGTGTTGCGGGGTGTATTTCCCCCTCGAATCGCTCCAAGATCACGAACGCGAGCGCCTTCAACACACCTGTAGCCTACTGCTCTGGGGCTGTTGGACGAGCGCGCAGGTCGAGCTCCACCCTTTCCTGCTGCGATACCTCTTCTCCTTGGTGATGCGCGATCCGAGTGTGTATTGCCATCTTCTCGAGCATATCAGCGTGCTGCTCACGCAGAAGTCGACCTTCGGGGTGGGCGAGGTGATCGCCCGTACGGTGATACCACGAGCCCTGACGGAGCGTTTCGCCGCGGTCCTAAAGGAGCTCCGCGCGGGCGCCCCGCAGCGACCGGAGCGGGGTCGGGTTCGACATTTCCGCGAGAAGTTCATGCACGCGCAGCTTTTTAATTTCCTCTCGTCTTTCCAGCATTATCGCCCGCGGCAGGAGTTTCATCTTAACGTGATGTCGCGACAGCAAACGGAGTGCCGCCACTTCAACAGCCCGACGGGGTTTTGTTGGTTTGGGCATCAGTGCTCCAGGATGCACCCGGGGCCGCAGATATCTCCTCTGTTAAAGGAGGCCGCTCGGAATGAACTCCTCACCCCATCCCACCGCTGCGAGGTGGAGCAGGTTTTGGATCTCTTCGAGACGGACTACGGTTATCCGAGTGAAAAACTTCACGTGGCGGGTGAGGGGAAGGATCCAAAGTCCTCTCCCGTGGTAGGATCCCCTCGGGAGAAGGACGCCCCTCTTCACCCCCCTCCGCCGCCGCCTTGGGGCAGCCCCTCAGAGGACGTGGAGGTGGGGTTTGACTTCAAAGACGACGACGGGCAGATGCACGAGGCGCTCCAGGCGATGCGCTACCCGTGGACTGCTCCGCCACCCGAAGGGATCGCCCCGCAGGAGGATTTAAGGACCGCGTCTCTTCGCGGCGCGGGGGGGTCGTCGAATTTTCTTCCCCGGCCGCAATCGCAGCCCTGCTTGGAGGATCCGGTGGGAGTGGGGGTGGGGGTGGAGGTGGAGTGGGAAGAGGGGAGGCGAGATTTATCCGGTCTCACCCCTATGGCTCCGCATCCGCATCCGCGCGCGCCCGCTCACACCGTAGGGGGGGAGGAGGTCTTATTCTTTCCCCACCTCCCACCTTTAACGAGGACGAAACGATCGGGCTTGTCTTCTAATCCCTACCCTTCCTGCCCTCGGCTGGGGGAGAGTCGGTATAAACTCCCCACGATCGAATCGCAGACGGCGCCGTTGTTAAAATTGATGATTGACGGCTACTCCTACCTCTTGGAGGCGGCGGCGTTGCGGGGGATGGAGGTCCTCCTGATGTTCCTCCTTGATACCCACCTGGATGAAGAGGAAATGCGAGGGAGCGAGATGGCGGAAGGAGGGGGTGGGGGGAGCCCCGCAGGGCCCGCTGAAGGCGCCCTCTGGCGGGCCGAGGATCTCCTCTTTAAGGTGCTCAACCGACCCCTTCCGTATCTCGGGGCGCAGTTGTTCACCCTATTCCTCAACACTCACCACGCGGCCTGCCTCGCGTACTTCTACCGCGTCGCGCAATCCCGTAGGGATCTCGGGAGGCGGCTTTGTCGGTATTTCCTGGCTGCGAGCGGCGTGGAGACCCCTACTGCGCGCGGCTCCAACTTCCTGTCGAGCGCGCTGCGTTTGCTGCTTGAGGATATCCCGAAATCCACGCAGCTGGTGCGTCGTCGGTTGACGGATATTTTCGTGGAGTGTGTGCGGCGGAACGACGGCCTGCGGCTCACCGACGCGGCGTATCGAAAGCTGCTCGCCAAGGAGGCCCACCCTGCGGGCGACGATGCGATCGGCCCCCCAAATCGCGGGCATGCGGCCATCTCCTGCCCTTTATCCCCGTTGCCTGCGTCGGCGTTGGTGGCGGGGGCCCCGGATTACACGCGTTACGTCGTCGACGTGGCGTTGTTTTTTTGCGGTTTGGATTTGAGTTTGCTGCGGCTGCACCCGAACGCGGTGGCGGATGTCCTCAGCCGGGATGTTCGCGTTGTGTGGGTGGTGGAGAAGGGGGGATCCCTCGCGGAGGGGCGGCTGTGCGTGTGGATGGCGCCGCGCGAGGGGGAGGGCCCGGCCCCCTCCCGGACAACCGGCGGAGAACCCAACCGCCCATACGACCACACCACGGAAAAGGACAAGGCGAATGAAAGGAACAAGGACAGGGAAAGGAACAAAAACAGGGACAGGAACAAGAACAAGAACAAGGACAGGAACAAGGACAAGGACAGGGGCAAGGACAGGGACAAGGACAAGGACACCCCGGAGGAGGCCCAGGGAGTTTCCCTGAAGGCGACGCAGCGGATGCTCAGGGTGATGATAGAGGGGGTGGTGGAGGCGGTGCGGTGGGACCGGCTGTCGCCTCCGGCCGCGTCGCGTCTGCTCGACGACATGGGGCAGATCCCGCGGGTGTGGGCGGGGATGGTGGGGGTGGGGCTCCCCATCCGCCCCCCGCCCGCGTACAGCGGGATCCTCTGCTGCGGAGAAGACGACGAAGACGAAGAAGAAGGCGGAGGAAAAGGTGGAAAGGGAGACAAAGGAGAAGAAGGCGAAGAGAGAGGTGGAAAAGGAAGAGGAGGTGGAAGAGGCGAAGGGGCGGGGTCGAATCGATCCGGCCTCCCGGAGCCCATCGAGGATGGAAGGCGGAAGGGAAGGGCGGGAGGGGTCAGCCAGGGCGCGATTTCGATCCCCCCGTACGTCTCCATCGCCCTCCATTTAAACCGCGCATCGTCCCACCGCGGGGAAGGGGGGTTGCCGTTGGGGGTTTTGGCGAAGCTGGCGACGCGGCACCCCGCCCGCTTCGTGCATGAACTCATCGCCCTCCTGACGAAGGCGCTGACGGCGATCCGCTTCGGCGCCACGGCAACCGCGCGCGAGGGGGAAAAAGCGGCGAAAGCCACCGCCGCGAAGGGGGGCTCCTCCCCATCACCCGCGCGCCGGGAGCGGCTTCTTCGCCGCTTTGTTTGCCTGCTTCTCCATCTCATTCGGGAGGTGGTGAGGTGCGTCGACAACCCCGCCACGGCGCCGACGAAGTTCACCGAAGAGCTCGTCCGCCGCGGTCTTTTCGAGGTCCTCTACGAGGTTCTTCACCTGCGGTGCTACGAGAATGAACAGGATGGCGTCGTGATCCTCGTGCTGCTGCAGCACCTCGTGGAGGCGACCTCCCGACGAGGAGTGCAGTTGAATACCTCCCCACCTCAGCCTCCTGCACCTTCTATGCAGAGGGTGGTTCGCACGGTCGCCGAGGCCACAGCGCAAGCCGACGGCAAGGAGGCCGACGAACAAAAAGAAAAAGAACAAGCGGAAGAACGGTGGGGAGAAGGAAGGGAAGGGGAGGGGGGAGCTCCTGCCGATACCGCGGGAGATCGCTTCGCTCCCACGACGACGCTGCCCTTTACGGCGATGAATCCCCCTCCGACGCCGTCGCGGCAGCGGGTGAGTGCGGAGGAGGATATGGGGCCGAGTTTTTTGGTTTCCGAGCTCTTCAGCGATCGAGATGCCAGCCTCGAACAGGAGGCCAATCTGTTTCGTTTTACGGATGAAAACGGCAACGTCGTCGGCACCATCATCGGGATGGGCGGTGAGGAGGAGGAAGAGGTGGAGGAGGAGGAGGAGGGAGGAGATAGCGCAGGCAACGAAGAGGAGTGGGATGAGATGTGGGAGAACGTCTTCAGTAGAGTGGAGGGGGAGCAACCTCTCCCTCCCCCGGAGGAGACCTCTGAACCGGTAATCCCCCAGCCGACCAACGCAGGTGGAGGAGGCGGCGGGGGGGGGATGTGGCAGGTCTCCGGGGTCGGGAGTGACCTCCACGCGGATGCGCTGCCCGGCGTGGAGGGCATGAACGATTTTGAAGTCGGCCACGACGTGAATGACGGGAATGCGGATGACGAAGATGACGAGGATGATGAAGATGATATGGACGAAGAGGATGATATGGATGATGAGGATGACGTGAATCAGGTCGTGGGAGACGACGATACCTTTCAACCGGATGGCAGCGGTCAGGAGGAGGTAGCCACGATCAGCTTTTTCAACCGCGAGCCGTGGGAAGAAACCTCTTACGACGGTTACGACCTTCCGTCGGAAGAACCTTTTGATCTCCAAAGTGACGACGACGACGACGGCAGAGGCCGAGAATCCGGGGGATTAGGGCCTCACGGTCGTAGCGGTGGCCTTCAAGTGAATGCACCTCGCTTTTCGGTGAGTAATCGATTTTTCGCCTCGCCGGCCCCGGCATCTCAGGTGGTCACGCGGGTTCTGGCCGACGAACCGCGAGCCGGTGGGGAGGGGGCTGGGCGTGAGGTGGTAA
This sequence comes from Phytomonas sp. EM1, assembly GCA_000582765.1. NCBI lineage: Eukaryota > Euglenozoa > Kinetoplastea > Trypanosomatida > Trypanosomatidae > Phytomonas > Phytomonas sp. EM1. The sequence continues at coordinate 86,637 of HF955087.1, read as the reverse complement.
TGGGGGCCATGGTCACGAGCCCCTCTGGTGGGGAGCTTTGGAATGCCCTGCAAGGCGCCTCGCCGTTTCCACGCGAGACGTGGGGGTCGTTTTACATCCCGATGAGCATTCGAGGGGGGGGCGGGGGGGGTTGCGTCGGTCTCGCGCGGGCGCCACGAACCCCTCCGCGGCGCCCTACCGGATCGATCACGTTGTTTTCCAGATGATCACGGGGATGGCGTGTAATGCGGGGGCGCCCGCCCGCGAGGATGCCCCCTTCGACGACGCCGACGAACCAAACGACCGGGAAACGGAAAGCGAGGCGGCCGGGGTCGCGAATGTTCTCTTCGTGGAGCCGACCTCCCCCCCTCCCATAGGGGCGGAATCCCAAAAGGGCTGGGAGGAGGATCGCCCCGACGAGCCCTCCGAAGGCGAGGCCGAGTGGGAGGACGAACTCGAAGACGGCGAGGAGGGCGCGGGCGAAGGCGAAGGCGAAGAAGGCGACGGAGAAGGGGAGGGGGCGTCCGGGAGGACGGCGGAGCGGGCGGTTGGAGCGGGCGCGGCGTGGGCGAACGCGCCGGCATCCCGCAGCCTCAGCGAGGCCGTGCGTCTCCTCCTTGACCTCTTCAACCTCGACGCGCGGGAGGGGGGATTGGAAGCCGCCC
>HF955087.1:5976-58008 GCA_000582765.1 Phytomonas sp. EM1 | reverse complement strand
GCGCCGAATCCACCGTCTCTCATCTCCGCCTCGGGGGCGGCTGCCCCCCCTTCACCTTCCTTTCCACTCCTGGATGCTCCCTATCTTGTTTATTGTGTGGTTTCACTTCGGAGGGCGAAGCCATCGTCCGAGAGGGCCGCTCCGGGTGGACCCTCGGCGCTTTTTATCGGCGAGGCGTTGGGGGGATCGCCGCCCGGATGGTGGCGGCAGCGCCCGCTTCATCGGCCCCACAACGCCACGAGAAGACGAGCGGAGAAGGCCTGCCCGAGGGGAGGCTTCTTCCTGGAGTCTTTAGCTGATGGCAAGAGGGAGGATCCATCGCTCCCCGCGTGGGTTGGTAGTGATGCGCGTGGGCGAAAGTTCTACCGCGTGGAGGGCGGCGACGCGCTGCCCGCGTGCCTCGTAGCGACTCCCCGACCGCGGCAGGAGGGCGGTGCCGTTGGGGAGGTTCGTGGCGAGAGAGGAAAAGAGGACGAGGAAAAGCGGGGATCCACCACCGCGTCGGGGATTCGTTGGCTGGCAGGGGCGAGCGGCCGCGTCGAGCGGTCGAGGTGGCGGGTGGAGCGCTCGAGAAGTCCGCCGTCCCCCCTCCTCGACTATTTTGTGGCGCCGAGGCTGCTCCCGGTGGTCGTCTGCGTGGGGGGGGCGCGAAGGGCGGTGGCGAAGGGCGGTTCCGCCATGTTGTGCGCCGACGCGCTGCTCCGCGAGGCGGGGTGCCCAACGGCCGCCCTGCCAGGCCTTTTTCCAGCCACCGGGGGGCGGCCGCTTGCCATGGCAGACAACGCCCTTGAGGGGGGTCCGTCGGTGCCGTTTCGGCCTCTTTTAAGGAATCATTTCGAGCGCTGGCGTCGTGGGGTCGATCGGCCGCTGCGGACGCTTCGCAATTACGCCAGGGAACGGGTGCAGCGGTGGGTTGAGGTCGATGGGCTGCGTCCGCACTCCTCCTCCCCCAGCTCCCATTTCCCGCCGCCGTCTGCTCGATGCATTCCCGCGCGCCACCGTAGGGGGTGTCGTCGACATCAACGCCTGCTCGACAACATCCTCCGACGTGAAGTCTACGTGTTTGCCTGCCCTACTCAAAGGGGCGGCGGCTCCCCTCACTTCGGTGGGGAATTGAAGAAGGCGCTTCTTTATCCTGAGGAGCTGCGTAGCGGCTCGATGACCGTCAAGAGGCGCGCCGTGCGGGGGTTGTTGCGGGAGGAGGGCATCGAATGGCTTTCAACAGGCCGTGCCCCGCCCTCGGAGGAGGTCACCGCCATGAGGGAGAGCGGCCCGCGAAGGGGGGTGCTCTTTGCCCGCATCGCGCGGAAAACTTTCCACGTGCCTTTTTCCCAGCCTACATGCACCCCGGACTCTTCTGCGGCGTGGGTCGATTATCTGATCCACTGCGGTATGCGGCGGGAGCGGGCCCTGGTGTTTGCTTTCTTTTTCTACGAGGCGGTGGAAGAGGATCTTTTTCATGACGAGGGGGAGGTTCCTGCCGCCGCCATCCCCACTGACAGCCTATTCAGCGACCGTCATCCCATCCTTGGCGGGGATGGGGCGGCCTACCGAAAAAAACCCGACGGCGAGCTGCCATGGTGCCTGGAGAGCGATTCGGACGAGGAGTCGTTGGAAAAAGGGGGGGGTAGCGTCGGTGAGGGCATGGATCCGGGGCACCATGCCGCCTTCGATGAGGACAAGAGGAGCGGATTATCGCCATCCCGCGTGGGGGTTGCTGCGGACGACAGCCGACGATTGCTGCGACTCCTACCCCCACCCCGCGTGACCTGGGAGGCGGTTGTAAACAGCACCCGTTGGATGCTGTGGGATCCCGCGCCGGGCGGATCCGTGGCGGCGTCCGGCCCCTCCCCTGCGGGGCGCGTGGCGATCCGCCGGGCCGCTCGTGCGCTTCTCCGGCGCCCCTTTTCGACGAGCGCGCGGCGTTGCCGCTGCAGCCGGCGCGTCTTCGGCTACGAACGCGAGGTGGCCGACCTCCTCGCGGCGCATCGGGCGGCCTGGGAGGGGGCCCTGGCGGATGCGGCGATCCGTCGCGTTCTGGCCCACGACGCACCTCCCCCCGAAGCAGATCCGCCGGGCTCCAGGCAGGATATCACGCGACGTGTCTTTCTCGCGTGCGTGCCGCACGCTTGGCGCCGTTCCGCGGGAATCCAAGACGATATGGAGTTGCACTGGGCCTATGCCGTGGCCCTTGAGGCACGCGCGCGGCAAATGGAAATGATTGGGGAGCCATTATCCCCTCAATAGCCTGCGTTTTCGTATCGCTATTCTTTAAGATTTAGTTGTACTGCTATTTTCTCTCCTTTTTTTTCCCTTTCTCCCTTTTTTCATTGCACCTATGTGTTTATTGCTTTTCTCTCTCCCCTCCCCTCCCCCCTCCTTTCTGCATCCCTCCAGTGAGGGGAATCGGAAGGGATTTCCATAGGGGAGGGTGGAGGAGGGTGCCCCGATCGCGTGTTTTTGCAGGGGTGTGTATGATACTTTATGCACTTTTTTTCACATGTTTCTTTCTCATTGCACCACTTGGTTTAGGACTCAGTTATAGTCCAATTCGTCTCTTTTTTCCCCGGGAGAGGGAGCTTATATTATTTCACATACACACACAAAAGTGAACGCACCAAACGGTGGTCAGTTCTCTATAAAGTTGTTACGGGGACTGAGTTCTATTACATTATAGCAGTTACAATGCCACTAGATAAAACCTTGAATGCTCCAAAGTACAGCATTATTGAGAAAATGGCCGCGGGTAGTTTTGGCGTTGTTTTCAAAATAAAGCGCCTCTCGGACAATACCACGATGGTGATGAAACGCATTCCGCTTGAGGACCTCGACCGCGACCAGCGCCATGAGGCTGCCAAGGAGCTTTCCCTCATAAGCGAGCTTCACCACCCCTATATCGTAGCGCAGCGGGATGCTTTCCTGTTTGACGAAAACGACTTGTGTCTTGTCATGGACTATTACGATGGCGGGGACTTGGACTATCTGCTCGCACGGCAGCGAGACAAGGACGAGTACTTTGACTTTGAGCAGGTCATGTTGTGGTTTGTCCAGATGCTTCTGGCGTTGGACTATCTGCATTCGCACGGTATTGTTCACAGAGATGTTAAGACACACAATCTGTTTCTCAATCAGGCCAGTAATACCATTGCGGTGGGCGACTTTGGTATTGCCGAGAAAGTGGACTTTAGCAGCGCCAAAAAGGATGCTGGGGGTACCGCGGTCTTCACCTCGTCCCTTTTGCCGACGACCGAGAGGCCACAATGGCGGGAGAGCGGTGGTCCTCACCATTATCACACCGTGGAGCATCAGCACAGTGGATTACCATCACCATCCACTAACAACTCCGAGGGCGTTGTTGGTAGTCCGCATCACGTCGGCAACGGCGGCAGCCGTCGCCCAGAAATCGACATAACCCTGCCGAATCATGCCGCGGACGACGCCGCACGGGGGGGTGCCTCGGAGTCTTCTCGAAAGATGGTCCGATCGCCCATGCGGATAGCAGTGAAAGGCACCCCACTTTACATGCCACCAGAGGCCCTTCAGGGTATGTCCTACGGCCCCAAGAGTGATGTCTGGTCGCTTGGATGCATTCTTTATGAACTTCTCTCGCTAAGGCACCCGTTCGACTCGACGGACATCGGTGGGCTCATCGTACGCGTCATGATGGGCGACCGGGAGCCGCTACCGAGCCACTACCCACGCATCGTATCGGAGTTAATCGACGCGACATTAACACTGGAGTGCGCGAAACGTCCGTCGTGTGATGAATTACTGCACACGCCGTTGGTGAGCGCTTACGTGAGTCGCCTCTTGGAGCTGCGCGGGCAGGCTCGCCTGCGCGATGCCGGGTCCAAGGGAGGCGACGATGGTACACCAGAATGCGCTTTTAAAAAGACGCTTACCGGTTTGCAAGACGCAAAGGAAGCAGAGGACGCGCTCCAGAGCCAGCTCCGTCGTATCTACGGCTCCCTACACCACGACTCTACGGTGTCTAAGGAGGGACCCCATGCGACGATGTGCTACCTCGAGTGCGCCCAGCAGCTCAAGAAGCCGCTGCACCCACCCTCCTACGACTGCGAGAGGGTGCACCGCGGGCGTCGCACCGCCTCGATGCTCGTCCAGCTCATGTCCGGGTCGTCGGCGTGCCCCACGGACGTCCTCAGCAACCTCGACAACACCACCCCGAGGACCTTCCCCACCGGCAGCACGCCGCCATCCCCGGAGTTGATCCCCGGCGTGGATCCCGCGCGACCGCCGTCCGACCACGTCGAGGGCCGCCAAACGACCGACGCGGGACCGCCCGCCCCGCGGAACGCATCTCTCGCGGGCGGAACCCCCTTGAAGGGGAGGGCCGCGGATGACGAGGACGGCCGCCCAAAGAGGGCCCCCTGCCCGGGCCCAGACGCGGTCGCGCCGACTGCCGGCAAGTCCTCCATCGGCGGCGTTTTTGTCGAGTATTCCAACGTGGACGACATGCGGGATCAGCCGCTGAGTGTGCTCGCGGCGGAGGTGCTTTGGGCACGCGCGCTCCTTCAGCGCGCGCTCTTTGAGCGACAGCGGCGGAGGGACGCGGAGCGACTGCTGTTAGACGTCGGACCCCACCTCGTCACCGCGATGCCGCAGACCTTCAAGGGGGTGACGACGACCGTGAGCGATACCGCCCCATCCCCCGCGCGCCGCCCTACCGAAGAGAGCGGGCAGAGGACCGCAGCGCCGATTCTATCCTCCGATCTCGCATCAAGCTTGAGCGGTGCGGAGCTGAGCAATCCAACACCATCCGAGGCGAGGGGGTACTACCACCCGGGGGAGATGCGGTGGGAGGTGGACCTCGCTACCCGCGCCCGTGCGGCCGCGGATGCGAGGCTCCAAGCCTACTTGGATCGGCGTGCTGCGCTACTCAGGCTGATTCTCGAGGAGCTTCCGGCGACTACCATGTCGCGCGTGTACGCGTATTATCGCGAACATAACATATTCGTCCGTGACCCGAGTGTCGTGCTGGGCTTGGTGCCGACGCGCAAACAGTGGAGGGTTTTGCCCTTGATCGAGGATGTCGTGGTATTAGACAAGTTTCTCGAACAGAGCGCGAATCACAACGATGATGAGACCGGTACCGTCCGAACGGTGTCCAGTGGGCAAGTATCTTTTTGAAGTGTGCAAGGGCTTGTCCATGGCGCGGGGACCCTCTACTTTCAAGAGCGTTTCGCAACCACGAAAGCGGAGACTACAGAAGGTAAATGCAGAAAATTATTATTTTTTAGCGCTTCACATCCCTCCACCCCGCATGTGTAGAAATTCCAGAGACAACGCCGAGGCGTTTCATTCTCAGCATTTTCATGTTCCCCTTTGTATGTGTATGTAGGAATGGTTCCTTGAAAGCACTGCAACTGCTATCTCTCACACGGTCGCCCATTTCACCATGGTGGGTTGGGACTTCATACGCCGGGCTGAGGGAAAAAGTCAAATGCCCGCGCCATCTTCCCCTCATGAATTCGGTTGTGAGTGCGATGGCTATGCCAAATGGGCTGACGAGTAGAGTCTTGTCTGGGAGGCTTGAAAACAAACTTTCTCATCTAGCCATATTTCGTTACTTTATGCCCCATCATGTGGTTGGATAGACCTGAGTTAATGAATGATGACTCCCGCAAGAAGGGTTTTGTCTCATTTAGAAAATAACATGTTATATAACATCTCAGAAAGTAGTTCAATTTCCGAATACAAATAACATCCACTCCACCCATTGTTGATTCTCTATGTTTTTTTTTCCGGCTCACATAGTTACTCTAAATCGCATCAGTAGCTGGGGATACATACCTGTATCTCCCACGCTGTGTTTTTCCACGTGCCCGGTATGGTTCTCCTACTGTGCTTTTTTCTTTTGACCATATCTCCCCTGAGGGAGTGTAGCTGTGTGTCTGTGACGGGAAGGGATCATAGTTCTCTTTTTTCCGAGATTCTGTTGGTCGCTCGAACCATTGCAGCTCCTTTGCCTTCATGCTTAACTTTCTTGCCTTTTTTTTCTATGTGCGTTCAAGCTGCAAGTTTGAATAACAAACGTTTTTTTTTTGATTCAACAAAGTAGAAGGTAGAATATACAAATTTAAGCTTCAGGATGGGCATGGAACACTACGTTAAGGTCAGGGACCTTGGCGGTAATAGTGGAGCCTTCTTGGCCATAGATAGGCACACTCCGGGCAAACAGGTCGTCATCAAACGCCTCGCTGATGGTGCTCAGGGTATGGAGGAGCTTAAAGCCTCACTCTCCGTGCAGCATCCTAATATTATTCATTTTCTTGAGTCTTTTGTGTACGATGGGAATTTGTACGTCGTGTTGCGCCACGAGGCGGGTGGAGACATGGACAACCTCCTCACACGCCTCTTACAACTTCATAAGCTCCCCACGACACATACCTTGCTAATGTGGTATACGCAGTTGCTTGAAGCCTTGGCGCACTGCCACGCACAGAGAGTCATTCATCGCGACATCAAACCTAGTAATATTTTTGTTTCTGAGGACACAAAAACGCTGTACCTCGGCGACTTCGGTTCCGCCAAGGAGCTCACGAGTAGCAACCTGACGAGTACCTTTGTTGGCTCACCCCTATGGATTTCGCCGGAGGTGCTTCAGGGAAAATCCTACTCTTTTTCCTCCGATATATGGTCACTCGGGTGTGTCTTCTACGAGATGGCATGCCTACACCGCCCGTTCACTGGTAGTTGCTTCGCGAGGCTTGTAAATGAGATTACTACGGGCAGCTTGGCGCCGATGCCGGATGAGATGCCGCCTATCATTAAAGAGGTGATCACAAGAATGCTTGTGCTGGCTCCCTCTGAGCGACCTACGGCGGCAGAGATGTTGGTAGTTGTAAAGAGCGCCCTCAAAGCGGAGAGGGAAATGCAAAAGTCCAGTTCTAGTGCACCCCCACGCATGCCGAGACTATCTCCTCGAAACTTGCAGTTGATGTCACCGCGGCAGGGAGTGCAGGAGCCCGCTCCAAAGGTCGCCAAACCCCATTCAGTGCTGTCTCCTAAAATACCGTACAGTGTTGTCAAGAATAGATCCCAATCCAAAGCAAGGGGCAACTTTTCACGATACATGACGACGTCTGCCTTGTCGCGTTCACAGGAGCGCGTGGATGCTCCACCTGTGACCGACGTAACGGTGAAGTTCCGAAGTCCTGATGACCAAGCGTCGGCCATGAGAGAGCGGGAACACTATGTAGCCATGCCTGCGGCCGTCTCTCCCGCACGCCATACGCCCCACCCTAGTCCTATAAGAGTCAGGAGTGCGGAGCCCTTTCAGCCATCGCGCGATGTCTGGACGCCGCCTGATACGGTGAATCTCCATATGGGAGGTAGCGGCAAAGCGGGCGGCCGCTCGACTACACCGAATGACAGCAGCGAGGGGTTACGCAGTGGTAGGAATCAAAGAGCTGCGATGGTACACCCCCCTCAGATTGGACAGGGCGCTGGAGCTCGCGGTGTTGAAGCAAGAATAGCATTGAAGAAGGAGCAGCTCGCGGAATCCAGTGAAAGGTCCTCTGGCCATCACTGGATGTCTCCAGTGTTGCTTGTGATACCATCCTCAAACAAAGCTCGCATAGGCCCTCCACGCAGGAAAAAGTCTCAAGCCAAAAAACACGTTGTCCCTGCCTCTGGCATCATCTCATCGCGATCGCATCGGAGCGCGTCGGGGCTAGCAGCCGCCACGGCTGCTGCTGCCGTACCCCTCTGCCCGCCTGACGCGCTTAGCATTGGAACAGACAAAACCCCAAAGAAGAATCGAGATCTAATCAAGGGCCATAAATGTCCATACACAAGGCAGGCACCAATCACAACACCAATCAACGAGCACCTAGTGGCGCAGCTGCCCATAGAAGTACTGGGAACGGCAACGCCGCCACTGCGCCAGCACACGAATGAGAAGGCAGAGCCGAGTATGCCGGCAAAGATGTTGGCCTGCCAGCGGAGTGGGCAGCCTCCCTTCGTGTCCCCGGAGGGCAGCGGCGTGAGGGAGAAACATGGCATCGTCTCCGCCTCGGCCGAATCCCAAGGTGATGCTCCACGAATCCAGGTTCAACCGCCACCAGTTGCCCGGCGCGCACAGGCCGCTGCTGAGCGGAATAAACAACATCCCGTTCCGCACGACCAGAATGTGATCCCCCAGCCACCGAGGTTGCAATCTTCGCCTAGTCTTCCTGCCCAAGCTGAACGAGCAACAAGGGCTCATGAGGTTGTCCGATCAGTGCGCCAGCCCCAGCCAACAGTCTCGACAGTAGATGCTCGGAACACGAGCAGCGAGCTCCAGAGGAAGCTCTGGCTTTTGGAACTCAACCACAATGTAACCGACATTGAAAACTACCTTTGCCGATTTCGGGAGCATGACCAGCACGTCCTGCATGCCAACGGTGCCGCAACCGGCGAGGCAAAGCCGCTGCAACACATGGAGCGATGCGAGAGCCGCAGTGCAAAGCCCTCCTTCCTTCGACAGGCGTCGTTGTTGTCTGTTATGGAGCGTGCGCAGTCACCTCCCCCAAAGGGCGCCTGTAGTGGGAACCCTTCCAGCAAACCTGATCGATCCCCTCTCTCTAAGCCCAACAAATCGACTGCTTTAAGAGAAGAGGCACGAAGGATTGCAAAGGAGAAGCGCGAAGCACAACGAGCAAAGTTAAAGGAGTTAATCCGCGAAGGACGTGCAAAGGCGTTTGAGGGGAAAGCCGTGAATAGGAAGAAGCTCAATGTCGAGATCAAGATACCACATCAATCTGGATCTAAAGGCAACAAATTGGGCTGTCGGGCAAATCGTCTCGAAGCGGTGTAAACTTCTTTTGTTTGCTCATATTTTGTATTGTATTGCCTGAAACTAGTACTAAAAATTGATTTGTAGAAAATCAAGACTGCGAGAATAAAAAAAGTGCCTAAATGATGGCTTCTCGACGCGTTACATCAGTTGCTCGTGAGATCCATATCTTTTCCCTTTCATATTTTTCCAGATTCCCGACATCTTTAGAATGTACCGGACCAGGAGAAGTATCGGCTTCCCCTCGACAATCGCTTTTGGGGACTCTACCCCATATCTATAAAAAATACTCATTACGATTACTTAGAGAAAATATATTTATCCCCATTGGAAAGTTACACGACCTTTTTTCACAGTTATAAATAAAAGCCGTGCCTGAATGTCTCGCGCTTGGGGGATGGAAAGTATATAAGCTAAATAAGATGAATATAATAGAATTGATATTATATAGATATATGTAAACACATAATGGGACCGTGGCTAAAAGGAGGCCGATGCATTTGGGTATAATGTGTATAAAATTTGCATGTATAACTGCGATGATGGAGGGTGTATCAATTTTTTAGTACCTGTCGCAAAACAGGGCTTTCATTGACTTGACTAAGTGTATACAATCGTAAAGCCTAACAAAGTGTGAAGTTGGCGATACTTTTAACCCTAGGATTACCTTCACACTTGCGTACTCAGTGAGCTTATTGATCATACAGAAACGGGCTATTGTCAAAACGTGATAGGCTTTCCACTGCAACGTGCCTGGAAGACCGCCAGCAGTGTGTACGTAGTGATTCGATACATCCACATACCATTCTCGAAGTTCGTTCTCACCATAGTCCATAAAATCACATTAAAGTTGTGTGTATAGATAAATGTGAAAAAATAAAACGATTATATGTTATACTCAAAAGAAAGACGTATACATTTAGACAAGGATTTTGATTTTAGGAGCGCAGAGATCCGGTAATTCAAAGTCCCCCACGATACGCCATCCATTCATATTCACGCTGCGTAGTTCCTGACAGCACGCGCAGGGGGAGCAGCACCAGACGCAAATGCAGTCGCCCACCATGTTGCCCTCGGTACCGGATTTCTTGCGGAGATTGTACCGTGTGAACAAACGCCCCACGGGACAACACAGGATACAGCAACAGTGAGGGCAAATTGCACATTTTTCGTCCAATGAGGTGGCGTAGAGTTTGGATGCCGAACACCACGATAGGCAAGTCCAATGGATGACACAACAGAGTGCATTTATCAAATCCGGTGATCCGCAGAATGGGGAGCACTTCCAAACCTCGTAGCAAGCGCCCGCGCTCCCCTTCCATCTGATTTGCTGCAACCCCAGCAAATCCAGTGGTGTTTGAGTGCATTCAGATATTTGCTGGCCCATTTGCGTAGTTTTAGGATGTTGTATAAGTGTATAAAGGGATATGCAATGCTCTTTGTATTGTTTGTAAAAGGCTTTCGGTTTTCTACTAGCGGTTAGAAACTTCGCGCAAAGTATGGAAAGTAAAAGTAATGAGGGTCAAACAGAGTTGCTCATATTCATCACACTCAGAGTTACCAACACTCAACGCCTGGTATAGACCCACACGCCATGTGATTAGGTACAAAAAAATGAGGTTAAAATATTTTCAATGGAAACCCATTCTACGTGCAAGGGCCAGGGCACGGTGTCATACACAAGGGTATAAAGAACGCTCGTTGTGGATCACTCCAAGTCTGGTTAAAATGGATAAAAAGGTAATTCAACCTAGTGCGCACCCATGTGCCAGAGACATCGAGACGCACGTACAATAAAAAGGAAATCTAAACAACGGTGTGATCGTTCCGCTCCATGCCGCCACGCGGGGTCGTTCAGATGATGTACTACAAGCCACATCATGAGGGGCGGCGGAACCTATACAAGCGGTGTGGACGGAGGAACAATGCCGCTCCAACACATACACAACCCTAGGGTAGCGATGTCGAGCAGGTAGGCTCATTAAAACTGATGCACTTCGTGTTTTTAGGTGTAAGACCATTACTTGTGGCCAACAAATTCTCAGCTGTGGCTATATCTGAGCCAAGCTACCACTATAATATAAGCTACTGCCTCTTAGAAGCGGTGGGTAAACAACACATAAAAACCCACGTAGAAGCCTTAGCAGGCGCTCCTCAGTGTCTTTTGAGGCAATAGCCTCTAACGTGAAGTTTGTGTCCCCTTTAAAAGCAGTCATGAAAATACTGTTCTAGCATAATTCAAACGTGGACCTGACGTAATTAACGACATTTTTTCCCACAGAATGATCCCATCGTCGATGGTCATCCGAGGCACACGCAGTTTTTCATGCACTGTATCCGCATCACTACCAAGAAGATTATGTTCAGCAACTTGATGGTAATAGTTCTCAAGGACATCGCACTCTCTATTGTGTGAGAGAAGTTACCAGTAACTAGAGTAAATATTGATCCTACATTGGAAATAATAATGACACAAAGAGTAACTATGTAAAAGAGACAGCAAAGCGCGAGGAGGACAAAGCCGAACACCGAAGCAACGGTACTTCCAAGCAACTGCCCATCACCGTTCTAATTTGCTTCGGCGGGGGCATCAATTTCTACTCGAATAAGGGATTTCGCTGAAACATATGATGCTCATGGGTGAAGGTGTTTTGTTGCGCCGCCGCCTCTGCGGCACTTCCTTTTAATGTATGAGGGACGACTTGACTCGTGATGTTGATAGAAAGCTATAAAGAAGCCAGTACAGCAATCTTGTTCAGTGAAGATAGACATACACTAATCCTGCCCTAGAGGCCAGAACCTTATCTTTGGCGTCGAATGGAAGCTTGTTTTGTGGCACATCGCCGAGACATTTTGCTGCTGATATCGAAGGGGGTTTGTTGTCTTAGCAGCTACCGTCGTCGCATCGTCAACTTTGTAGTGTGTTGCAATATCGAACTGTTAACATAATGACATGCCTCTAGTTACTTGATCCTACGTGACGAAGTATTGAACAGAGATGGACTAATGATATTGTTGAAGCTTTAGTTTTTTAGGGTACATACTGTCAATAACTTTGAGGGGACGCTGCGCTTCCATGCACGGTGACAAAATAGAAAAGTAAGGCGCCCATACTCGTGTTCCAGTTTCTTAGTCCTGTACTATGTTACGATACGCCCTTGAAACCAGAAAACAGGAGTGCGAGAATGCATGTGAAAGCGTTACCCTGATGTAAAACTATATATACCGATATCTTTCTTCACTTTATCTTGCTTATTCTCCTGAATACTCTCACGTGCCACGTCGTCACACCTTGCTCATGTCACTATCTCATCCATTCCATTCATAGCGCACATGGTTGCCGTACGTACCCACCTGTGGGGACGGGGAGAGAGAAAAGGATATGAAAAGAGAGACATATGCACCTCCAAATTTGTTCACGTATTCCATTTTCTCACATTTCATTTGCTTCATCCTTGCTGACACGCACTTGCTGAAGGCGAGTCGACAGCGCTGCGAGAGCAGCAGCGCGCCGCCGCTCTGCTTCCTCGACTGTAGAACCGGGCAGCAGGGTTACATTTTCAGTTGATGTGTTTTCGTTGCTAACAATAGAAAGCATGTTTTCTACCTTGCCATTACCAGATGTTGACCAAAGAACCGAATAGATTGAGCGCACGGCACGCGAGCACAAGTTTCCAAGCCGCCACACCACGCGGCGTAGTGAGACCGGATATACCAATGCGTCAAAGGGGAAATTTATCTGGTGCTGTACATGCCGCAGATACACCCAGGCAAGCCACATACTGCATAGTGATAACAACGTAGAACTGCCGTGTGTGTGTTTAGGGATAGTGCTGGTTGCACCATCATTATTGCTCTCCGCAGAGCCCCTAGCCCCTAACACTAAGTAGACGATGTCCTTGATAAGAGCGAGAAACACAACAGCCTGCGGCAGGTGCTGCACACGAAATTTATTTCTTCGAAGGGACCACTTGGCCTGCACACTTTCCCTTCGACCAGTGTCAAGATTGTATGCTGTGTCGTCATTCGTCACTCCGTATGGCGACTTTTGTAATCCCATCGATGCTGATCCATCGATTTTGCATTGAGCAATAAGAATTGCTTCCAGTACTGGCCAAACTCCGTAGTACATGCGACGGCTTGTCCCGCAGATCACACTTAACGTTAGCTCGATGACGAACAAAGCGCAGGCAGTCCAAAGGGCTGATAACGCGAGAAACGTCGCATAGGCCACCCTGTTGTTCATAACCTTTTCTAGCACAATGCCGCACTTAAGGAGAACCACAATCGAAATGAGCGCGATCAACAGATTCGGCTCCACTGTGACGTACAAAAATATTGCCCAAACATGCAACTGCATTGGCATCAAAGTAAGGTTAAACATAAAATCATCGAGACTATATATTTGACAGATAAGCCAAGTGATGGCTATGACCGCCACTAGCACATAGTTCACCGAAAAAGGCATCTTGGTTTGTCTTTTAATTTATAAATTCCTTTGCTCTTGTTTTTATTGTATCAACGACTTATTAGAGAAGAAGGGGAAATGGAAACTGAAAAATATACCCTACAAATATTCAAGCAAGCAGACCACACCTATAACTAAAACATGGAGGAGCAGGGTATTTAGTTGTCATAACGCATAACGTTTATTATGAATTTACTGTGAGAAAAGAGGGGAAAATGGCAAAATGATAAGTCAATCCAGTCCCCCCTTAGGAGCATGTTGTCATGTATCCAAAAAAATATTAGCCTAAGGGGGTCGCATTGAATTTCTTGGGAAAAATCAAATTTTCTAGATAACAAAGACTATTCCTACACACACGCATCTACCCCTTTCACGTCATCATTTCAACCCCTCAGATACAAACTTCAAAATGGAAAGCGAATCAAGTTATGTTCGACCTAGCGTAAACCCCTCAAAAGAAACAAGTAAATAATTTATCATCGCGCGCTTGGCAATCCTATAATAATTTTGCGCATGTAGTCAACGATTCACGCAGACTTCCCCCCTCGAAGCGTCAGCAGTCACAAATAAGACGCCAAACGAAAGATATATCATTGTTGTCGAGTATTGAAATAAAAAGTAAAGAAAAAAAATAAATCCTTATTAACAATAATCATAACAGCAATAGGAATTTAGACTGCTTCGCTGTGTGCATGACTGCTAGAATTGTTAGCTCATTGATAGGGCTATATCAGTCTTGCGATAGATTAACCTATTCTTAGCTACGTTATGTCAAACGGATTCGCCGTAATCACAAGAACAGCTACACTGTTGCTCTGACCGGCTCTGTTGTTTCTCCGTCCCTTTCGTAGTCTCGACTACGTGTTCCACGTGGGCCTGATCGGACGGCAGCACCGGCGACGACGTCACTTTACTGGGCAGCGCTCCCGAGTGGACTGGGACTGTCAGTTGCCCCTGTGCGATGTACCAAACTAGGAATCCCTTTACTGTCAAAATGAGAGGCTCGAAGGTGGGTGAGAGCAGCTCGACAAGGGATAGGATGAGACTCGTGTCGAGACACATCTCTCGTAGGGCTTCCCGCCGTTGCACACTCAGCTGTGCGGGTGGTTGAATAAAGTTTTTGATCCAATTCGAAACAACCATCGCGAGCTCTTGGTACATACCGACACTGCAGGCACGCACGTGTTGCTGCTCCTGTGGGCTCATGCGCTGCAAAAGAGCCCATTCAGCCGCGGCGGATGAGTCCACATGACTGTTGCAATGTGGAGGTTGCATGATGGTGCTACCAGCCTGAATGTTCGGGATACTACGAAGCATATCAACTGTAATCCGAAGAAGCTCCGTCAGAGGATAGCTTTCTGTAAGGATAGCAAGCTCTACATAGCTATTAAGGACGCCGCGGAGGGGTGTGTGCGGCAGCAAGGCCATACTTGTCTTGAGAGCTTCAGGCGGGATCTCGCGACCTTTGGGCGTGCATTGTGCGTAAAAGGGCTGCATCTCCTGAGCATGCCGAACACGCCAAAGTGAAGCAAATAGAATCCTTGCGGACTCCAAGAGGAGTTCTATAAACACCGTGGCCGGAGCTGCGGGTGGTGCCCAACCGGCCCTCTGTTGCTGCTCATCGCATTCAGCTTCACTTTCTTGTTGCGTTGAGTTACCGCTGGGGGTGGCCGGCGGTGGCCGCGCTAATGCATCGGAAAGCATTTTAGGAAGACCAGAAAGCACTTGCACGAGAAAGTTACAATACTCAACGAGCTGCCGGTCCGTCACCAACTCAACCTCCGGTGTCAGTTGGTGCAAGGGTAGACTGACACTCACACTGTTTTCTTTTGCCTTAGCCCTATCATTTTCCCTATCTACGATTATCATAGTCGTAGTACTCATGCCGAGGGACTTTCGTGTGCCATTGCCCAGTGCCTGGACATTGCACGCTTGGGGATGCATGACCTGCTGCTGCTTCTCCACATTGTCGTTTGTGATAATGCACATTGAGGCACCACGCGGTCTACTGATAATGTCGAGCGGATCAGCCGTTGACAGGACCCGCAGAGCCTGTTGTGCCCTTTGCATGTAGTCTACAAATTCGTTGGATTCCTTTCCCGCGAAAGGATCACCGCTGATACTAGGCCATGTCTTACTGACGTACTCGGCATCGGCAGGCACTACCCCCTCGATGCTCATCCGCGTGCAGAGGAGCACCAGACAGATGCAGTTCAACACACTCGTAAAGGGGTATCTGGAGGGCCCTGTGGTTGCCTTTTCTTCCCCCGCTGTCGCTTGCTGTTGCTGGTGCCGAGTGAGACAGAACAAGGCGCACTGAGTCAACGAACGTGCCGCCGCCGCGCGTGTGAGAGGGGAATTCACACGAGGTGACACTACTATCGGGACAAGACACTGCTCCATGATCCCCTGGGCGACCTCACCCAAGTGTGTGACGGGCAGAATAGCGAGTAGCTCCTTGGTCAGGAAGCCGAGCACACTCGGTAGCGTGACCCTGAAGGCAGTGCGCGAGCACTGCCTCATCGTGGGTGGAACCTCCATCATAAAGATACAGAAGCTCACCAGACGGGGATCCGTCAGGGAAACCGTGTGATGCGGCGTTGCACAGCCGAGAGTGCTTTCTAAGACCACTTCAGACACCTGGAGGGCTACAACACGCACTTGGCTCGGCTGCAGCTGCAGTGAGAGAGTTCGCAGGTTCTCAACCGCCTCAGAGCGGATCTGCTCACGCTCGCACCGCAGAACCAAGCTCAATCGCTCCAGGATGTGCAGTACAATAAATTCTGGTCCTTTGCTAAAGCACTCAACGATACTCCGCAACAGTGGGTCTGCCTCAATTAGTGGGAAGGGCGGCACTCTGGGCGAATCTTCCATGATTGTGAGGGAGTCACCTGGCTGCTCTGGAAAGCGGTGACGGCTGCTCGCCGCGGCGGTGTTGAGGTCGTCACTGCAGATTGTGTTGAGCTGGGCTACGCATATCTGCGCGCAGTCCAAGTCTGCACACATGCATCCTATGTATGCGGCATGCGCCAGAAGGGCTGAGAAGACGATGTGTACGAATGGTGGTGATGACACGGGTGTCGGCACACCCTTGCCGACAGCGCTGCCGGTTTCATTCTTGAGGCTCACAAGCTGGCGAAGTACCAGCCCCGCGAGGCTCACAACCTCTGTGCCCGATGTCTCACGGTCCGAAAGTGCGCGTACCAGAGGATAAAGCACCCGACGCCAGGTTGCTATAGCCACCGAAAATTCAAGGGCCAGATATGTGTGCTTGCTGCAATCATCGTTGCTGATGCACTGCGGCCGAGTATGAGCAAGAGCCGCGGAGCGCAGGATGCGGCTCATAAGCTCCTTTGTGGCCTGCAGGAGATGCACCTTTACCAGCATACAGGATGGATGAATGCCCACAAAACAAAGCTTGAATAGGTCAAAACAGGTAACAAAATCGGTCAGATATGTGGCACTGCTAGGGATATGGGCCTGTGAGGGTTCAATGATGTTGCAGCTACTTCCCTTTGTGCTATCTGTGGCTACAGTGTCTACATAGCGCAGATTCGCGTAGGTTGAGGTGAACATCGTGTCCAACAGGTCCACTACGCACTCAAAGATGACCTGCAAGCACTCACTAACTGCGGCATGTCGGCACACCAACTCTATTAAGTGTGGCATAACGAACTGCGCAAAGATGCGCACATTGATAAGATTTACAACATCAGTGGCATGGCCTGAGTGTGTGATCACGGAATAACTGAGGACACGTTTCAAATAGCGAAGCCCAATACCAAGACGCGCGCTGTTACCCTCAGGAACGTTCAGCAACCACCTGACAAGGCCTTCCAATACATGATACACTGCCATTCCAGGATCGTCATATAGTACAATTTCACCAGTACGCCCGCCATCGCTTCTATCAGGCTGCCATTTTTCCGCCTCCGAGTTGTCCGGTGTACTAGTCATGGGAGCCTCTTCGCACCAGCGACGGGTATAACTCTCGATGCGCGCCAGCATGCTCTCCACTTGACCCCGCACGGCGCTGTCTGACACCGAGTGCAACTCCACGAGGAGATTAAAAATCAAGTACCATGAGCGAGCGGAGAAGTTCGCCGAGTGAGCCGTTGTGGCTACAGCCAGAAGGGCGTTACGACAGGGCTCACGCACCGCATCGTAGGTACTCATACGTAGTAATGCCAACAAGGCAACTTCACACTCTGTCGGCAGTGAAAAGCTGGCTGCAATGCACATGAGTGACTGAAGTCCCTGAATACACTTGTTTATGATCTCCGGTGAGGCTTTGCCCTCATACAGGGAGGGTCCAAAAATTACACAAACTGAAGGCCACATATTTAAGTAAAGATCCCGCGCAGCGGCGCACCACCACAGCTGCGACGACCATCCTTCGGCCGACACAGATATTGGCCTGCGCGTTTCCATGCTGCTGCGCTCAAGAAGGTACTGGATTTCATTTACTAAATGGTGGCGTTCCAGCTCAAAGGACAACATCCGGCGCTCCTCCGTGGAGATGAACAGGGAGTCCAGGCCTCCATAGGAATCAGCGTTGCTGCTAGTCCTACCGTGGCCGTTATCCTGCGCGATGTGGCTGTTCTTTTTCGCGCTGTTGAGGGGGTATTGATTGATGGTATGAAAGATATCGTGGAAGAACGCAAGCGGACAGTCCTTCAGTTCATCACAATTCAACAACTGGTCACAAAATTGATCCTTTCTCATGCGAGATCCAGCCATGGGGTTATGCAGGGAAGTGTTTAGCATCACACTTGCGACGACGACTAAGAAGCAGCTGTCAGCATCGGCAAAGGGGAACACCATACGATCGATCCCTGGGACGTTATTTGCTTTGAAGTACGCAGAAGCAAAATATTCTAACATGCGTTCAACTCGCTGCCCTTCTTTGGGCAGCTGCAGCGCCGCGAAAAGGACCCGTAATGCTTCCACCAGTCCACATCCCGCCAGAGGGAGGCGCTCCATGTACGCCATGCACACTTGCAAGGGAAAAACGCTCGGGGTAGTAAGGTAGTCCACTACTGTCTCCGGATATAGTGTATGAATATCCTGGAGGAAGTCCACAACGCGCTGAATCTTTTCCTCCGTTTCATTCGAGGCTGGTCTAGGGAGCAACTTGTGGTCGTATTCCTTGGCAAACATCGGGTTTGTGTCCTGTGGGTCGATTTCATCTTCCCTTACCTGAAAGTATTCGTGGATAGCGTTCTTGGACTCACTAAAGCGCTCCACAAAACGCTGTTGCTCTAGTTTTTTGACACGATTATCTAGTACCTGCAATAAGTGTGGAGTGCGAGAGTCGTAATCGCTTTCCGGTGGTGCTTGTCGTCCAAGACCCTCCATGATAAGCAGTAGGGAGTTGAGGGCCATAAAAGGGATCGAGGGCTGCGCAGCGAGAGAGCTTGTGGCGCTGCGGTCATCCAAACGGTCTTGGGGCTGGTGGGGTGTTGTGTCGGAAGAGAACTCATCCCAAGAGGCCTGCCGCACGATCTGTGACAATATGGAGACAAACTTCTGCACAGGGTTGAGTTGATGGGCATGAATATTGAGGTCATAGGCGTGGTAGAGGTGAAGCAGCATGGGAACGCCATCGGACGACGAACTCAAGAACGTGCTAATAAGATGAGACAGTACGTACTTCTTGACGTGATTCGGGCTGTTGCTAGATTCTAGCAGCGGAAACACGCAGTAGGAGTAAATATATCCTACATCTTTGATAAGCTCTGTGTTGTGACTGGTAACAAGAAGGCGTAGGCTGTTTAGCCCAGCACAAAGTACCACAGGCCGCAGCGATACAATGCAGTTAACAATACCTTGGAGCAGGGCTCGCCGCCACTTGGCTCTCTGCAGCATTCTCCGCAGGAGCGCATTACCACAACCTTCCTTTTCCTTCAATAAGCTGTTCAACGCATCGCTGAGAATCCTGGTAGCCACCAGGCGTCCGTCGTTCTCATCGCCACAGCATTCCGCTATCGTAGTGATGTATTCTGCCTGAAAGCTGACGCCTAAACATAGTAATACACAGCGGGCAGCTAAATTATTAGAAGATGGTGGAGTTTCAGGCGAAAATGCATGGCGTGATGAAGAGAGATTTTCATTTGAAGTGTCGCTTGCGGTGGGATGTTCAACAGACTGCTCAGTTGTGTTGCGCATACTTTTGTTCAATTCCTTTCCGGAAGGATCAATTCCACGCTTTCCGCCATCCTTGGGCAGCAAGAGCATCGAGCTGCCCAACGAGAAGAGAGCGGTCTGAGCATCCAATTTAACTGCGGCAAGCTCCGCTACCGCTCCAAGTTCGTGGATAGCGGATGCTTCTACAAGAAACTTTACGATGCTTGTGAGAACGCTACCGACCTCAGCAATACTGTAAGTAAGAAAAGGCCCCCACAGCTGTCGGAGGGACTCCGCGTGATGCTGTACATACGTATCAACCTCCGGACTCGTGGTTTCGTGCGATGTATGAACTTTGTCACTACCCTCATTAGTTTTGAAATGACCTTCAGCGCATGCATCGATACCGGTGCTGTCGATTGCGGCAGCCACTCGAGTGAACTCCTGGCCAACAAGATGCACACACTCCCGTTCAAAGCTACTTTGGAAGTACAACATTGAGTGCCGTATCTGTTTTGCCACATTCACGCAGAGCTGCATGACAAAACGCATATAGCTTGGAGAGCTTATATCGACATGTTGAATCACCAACTCCAAACACAGCTTAAGTGTCCTAGTAGAAAGACGAATATCGCTTGCAAGTTGTGCGAAAATTTCCAAACACTCTATTTCATCGCGGTTGTCGTTATCGCTGCCCTTGGAAGCTGTTGAAGAAGTTGCTTTAGCGTTGCCCAAGACACGGGTAGTGGAGGATGTTTGATGTAAAACGTGCTGCAGCCCCGCAGCAACGGTGGAGCAGCACCGCACTACAACTAACCGTACCATAGCCTTTGCAGAAGCCCGCAACTTAGAGCTCTCTGGTAGGCCGTTGGCCAGTAGGAGCTGTACAAACGCGACCAGATCCATTATGGTTTTACTTCTAAAAATGCTGTCAGACACCGCGTTAGCTGGTTGTCTGGAGGATATCTTGGACATGTCGTGAGTGGAATCACCTGCAGTGAATGTGTGTTGCTGTTGTGACCCCCCACAATCCTGTAGTGACTCCGTGACGGTTTCCGATCTAATACTACCAAGCTCCATGTTAGTAGTGTCAGAACGCACTTCTTCACCCACATTCCCATCGACTGGTGATGAAGCAAGGTTAGCGTCTGCCGATGCCAACGCGACTAACTGCGGTACCGAAGTCGCCATCAAGCCTTGTGGGAGGACTTTACCCAATTCCTCGACCCACACCTCCAGCGCTGCGCGGATATCAGCCAGCTTGACTTTGCTAGTATTGCTCAGGTCCTTGCTATTGACGGTCGTACTGATTTGTGTGAAAAGTACATTGAGTTGTGCGAGAAACGCAACGTAGTTCTCGTCCTCAGCTGGAACCCTGTACTTCATTTTCATATTAGCAATAAAAATTCAAAATTTAATATAATTATCCTAAAATTAACGTTACCTTGTACTAAGCCTATCGTGGGAACCAACTTATCACCTAAGACAATAAATATAAAAGGTGAGAGGCCGTATAAGGATAATTTTTTCTCTTCATTTGTCTATTAACGAACTCACTGGTGAGTTAGAATAGAAAAATGTGAAAGTCAAGACTAATCTGAATTCATAAATTCACATAGATATTCCCACTATGGCGATAGATTCCTACAAAAATGGCGATAAAGTTCATTTCTAAAAATCTTTTCTAATTCCTTACACAACGGTATAGATAGACTGATAGAAGGAAAATACTCAAGTTTGAGCGGTTCGCTTTGATAACATTGTCACCTATCCGCAGCTTCTTTTACGCACTGCACAAAGAGTTCTCCAAGGCCCTTGACATGTCTAGGTGGGGTACGGTAATGGTAGCCAATCTTCTGCTTCATGATATAGAGAAACTCATCCATCTCGATAGCACCATCGTTATTTTTGTCAAATAAAGAGAACACAATACTGAGAACGTCATCCGTGAGCGGGGCATCTGCGATGCGGAGAATGCGAGAAAAGGCAGCTCGTGTAACTGGGAGTCCCGAGGCGCAGTGCAGCTCCAAGTCCGTCCCCAGTTTCTCGGCTGCTTGTAGAACCTCATGAACTCCAAGCCATGCATCAAGCGACACATTGGCGGTGGCTCCTTTCCGCTTCCGAATGCTCTCCACCAAATACAAAGGTAAATGTGACCCAAGCACGTGTCTCGCAAGGAGTGTTGAAAATTCTTCCGCAGTGATGAACCCCTTTTGGTCGATATCAAACTGCTGAAATTCTGCCTTCCACACTTCAACCCGGATGGCATGCACGATGTTATTGATTTCTTGAAAGGAACAGCGCCGTGGTTGCACATTGTCACCAAAAAGCTTTCGCACGAGACCCCCTCTTCGACTAATTGGCGAAAACAACGAACGCACGACGGCCTCGTCCTTTGTAAGGCTACGCAGCACGTCTGCAAATTGGTCAAGACTTAATGAGCCTTGCCCCTCTTTGTCTACAATTCGAAAAAGCTGGCGTATATCCTGTGGTCGGCTGGTAAGAAGTGAAAAGATAAAGCGAAACTCAGGGAAACCAATACAGCCATCACAATCGGAGTCTATACCGGTGAATAAATTATGTAAGCCTGATGCGGTTGAGAATTTTTTCAGTTTTTTTTCTGGTGCTCCCAACAACGCCAAAACAAAGTCCTCTGCATTCATATACAAGGGACCGTCCTTGCGCTTCCTGACCGAGGCATAATGGTGGAAGCGGGTGTTTACATCACGGAGGTAGTAAGGAATTAGATAGATCGGTGTTTCGTAAGATCGGCACCACACGATAGCGTTTCCAGTGATGGTCAGAACGAGCAGTAATCCCATTGTCCACCCTAATAGGAATGAGATTAAGTGTCGCCTCCGTGTTTGCTGCGGTCGTATCATATCCTGGAGACTTTTACAGGATGAGCCACCAGTATTATAAGCAGAAGACGGAAGCTTATCGACATGTCTATTAGTGGCTAAATAATAATTCAAATAATAAATGTGATCCTGAGGACTGGTATACGGACGCAACGAAGAAGCGATGCAAATCAGATAGGGATGTGTATATGATATTAGCCAGCTGATTTGCGGGTGGCGCAGTAGCCTTTTGGGAAGCTTCTGCAACATAAGCCGTGAGGGTAATGCAACGGTCTCCAACAAGCAATAGTGCCTATACTAGAGTCGAATAAAGGAGCTGTTTGACTACCAGTCATATAACGCATCTATTGCATTTCTTTACTTCTGATATTCTAGCAAGAATAAACTGCTGTGAAAGTAACTATGCATTCAAAAAAAAATAAGACAAAAGAAATGTTAGAAATCTGTGAGAATGCTTTCATCATGAAAAATAGGAGACACCACGCATCCATTAGCATTTATGCGAAAAAAAGTAAGAGAATCACACAGAAACGTATCTATCAACAAGAATGTGGGCGCATTTCCCACTTCCATTTGTGAATATTATAAATAGCAAAATTGTATTGAGTAACATTATAGGAAAAAATTATGTGAACGATTTCAATACTACCCACGGAGTCCGTAGGAGAAATAAAATATTTTTCAATACTTATTTAATATGAGGGGGAAAAGAATTTCACACTAATATGTATAGAGGATCTTTAAACCGTCTCCGAGGACACTTCTTTTTCTTCCATCGGCTGAAGTATACTTGATACGCCACATTTCTGTTTATCTGTGCTGAAAAGCTCAGCCATTCGCACAATATCCTTTTCATTCACTTGCAGGAGAGCATCTCGCATGCCCTGCTTCAACTCTTGATGGATGTCATTTAAAAAATATGCATCACCGTATGTATCAGCTGCGTATGGTGCGTCAATAGACGAAAAAAGACGCAATTTTGCCTCCCGCAAGCTTTCAGTGGTGATATTACGGGCATCTGCGATCCAATCCGCGGCTTCCAAAAAAGCTTTAATCGTGTTACTTGGGTTGGGATCTCGATAGCTGGACATTGTGATGCCCCCTACTTGGCCCTGTAAGGTGGCAGATGCCCTAGAGCCATAGGCGCCACCCTCCTCCCGCACGCGGCGGTGTAAGAACTTGTTGTCAAGGAGAGTACACGCTACGCGCAGGGCAGCTTGATCAGGATGCTGCCATGTCAACACGTTTGGAAGCGCGAAGCCGACATAGGAAGTATCAATAGGTAGCTTATCAATCAGGTTCTGCGCATGCGTAGGAGCCTGTATATTGGGCAGGATAAGACGCGTGGGCAAGCTGCTATTCGAGGCCGATGAACCAAAGGCAGAAAACTTCGCCTTGAAATTATTCAAAAGCTGCTCCACCTCGATGCGATGACTTGCTTCACAGGTCGCCCATAAAATGGCATTAGACATAGAGTGGCAAAGCGAAGCTGCCAGGTTGCTATACTCGATTGACAGCTTTTCTATGACATTACGTCTTTCGTCTTCCCCGCCCTGAAGCTGCTTTAGGAGCTCAGAGACGTGTCTGGAATGTGAGAGCCCCCACCAATGTTCGTGTAACACCCCGCGCTGTGTCAGTTTGGACACCGCACGTGACACCGCGACACGATCGCCAGAGCGTTGAAGAGACTGAATAACACTGGTACAAACCATTTTAAGCCTCGAGAGAGTACATGTGTAGACCTCTGGGTCTGAGGAAATTGTGCGTGGTTCGAGAAGGGCTTCAGCAAGGAGCTGCAGACTCTCCTTCAGTTTCTCCTTAGTGGTGTAAAATCCAAATGAAGTACCTGCAATGGTGAAGTCTTTGTTTGCGTAGGACTCATTGAGTATAGGTGCGAAGGAAAATCCATCGCACACAAGCTCTATCTCAACAGACTGCTCCTTGAACGAGTACTTTCTGGCCCCAGTGTTCGCTAGCAGGGAGTGTACAATTGGCACATTTGGGCTGATAGCGTCGAGGTCGCCGGCCAGTATGTGTTTGATAAGTTCCGGGGAGAAGGGCACCAGTCCGTGAACGTAGACAAGTCCGTTTGTGGGGAAGCTGATAGTGTATGTTGCGTTGCCACCATCGGCAGGCTGTGGTAAAGGTTCCGCAAACGACTTCGTTGGGATATCGCTGATTTCTAATGTTGGCAACATTTCTGTCCTCTGAGGCGCCCGAAGACGGTTTAACAAATCCATCATTTCCTGCTCAACACACTTGACGTCATCCTCGGTAGCCGCATCATTTAAGGCGTCGTCTTCTGCCTGCAGCTGCTTCCGGAAGGAACTCAGAAAATTTTCATTAGCCGATACGCTGATTACTGCACGATTTAAATTATTTAGAAATATAGAGTTTATGTAGGGCAGCAACGAGGTAGCATTGTTCTGTCCTAACTTTTTAAGATGCGGTAGCCAGTTAATAAAGTCCAATGGATCGTTATAGGTACGGCACAGACCTATAGCACATAAACTGGTGCATAAGTTGATTCCATAGTTCGCGGAGCGGTGGCGCTGCTGCAGCTCTTCCTGGAATATAACAGAGCGCACACGTCGTGAGTCAAAACCGTTGTCCCTGGTGGAAGCCAGGGCTGAGGTGACGGCCTGAAGAACTTCCTCTTCCGCATTGGGCCGCTCCTCATCCACGCCGGACACCCCGTAGCTGATTATAGGGGAGGAGAGGTAATAAGCGTAGCCCCGCATCGGAGCGTACTTACTCCCAATTTGAGATTCAATGATAGCTTTGTACATGGGCGAGCTGGGCCCGGAGGAAAGCAGGGTGTCTAGTACGCTGAGATCAACCACGCTGGAGATAGAATTTTCTTCTTGGGGTACACCGTAAGATACAGCAATACGCTTTTGCTGCTTAATATTGCCCATTACATCAAGAGGCCCCTCCAATTGCACGACCTTGGGCTCCTTAAAGCGACAGTGCTCCTTCAACGTCGGCACATTCACTGGTTCAGCGGCTTCAAAAGTGGAGAAGTACGCGTCAAGAACTTGCATATACTTCTCCGGGTGCTGGCTACCGTATGTAAAGGTCATGCTGTTAGAGGGGTGATAATGGCGTCTATGAAAGGACACGAGATCTGCATATGTAAGCTTCAGAATATCTGGCGGGTACCCACCGGAGATGTAAGTGTAGTGAGTCTCGGGTAGCATAGTGCGCATAAGGCATTGAGCGAAGTGCTGGTTCGGCTCTGACACCACCCCACGCATTTCGTTAAACACCACTCCGTTGTGCACAAGGCGCTTCTTGCTAACGCTAGATGCATTCGAGTGGTGTTCGCTCTCTATTGTTGGTACTCCATCCTCATGAATCACGTCTGCCTCGGCATTTTCGCTAGCGACCTCAACGCGATGACCCTCCACCTTAAAATCTTCTTCGCGAAGCAGTGGTCGGAAAACTGCATCCAGATAAACATCCATCAGGTTGTAGAAGTCGCGCTCGTTCGTGGTAGCAAATGGGTACAAGGTGTAGTCCGCCCCGGTCATGGCATTCATGAAGTTGCTGAGCGAGCGTTGAAGCATAGCGAAGAAGGGATCCCGAACTGGGTACTTTTGGCTGCCACAGAGCACTGTGTGCTCAAGAACGTGCGAAATTCCTTTGTTATTTTCTGCCGGAGTTCTAAACCCGATGCAGAAGACGTTATTGTTATCTTCAATATCCACATGGTAGTACGAGGCCCCGGTGGCCGTGTGCCGCATTGCGTAGGCTACGAGATTAAGATCCTCTACAGGTCGAACACTTAAAAGCTCAAACCCTGACATGTTGTTAAGGGTAAGTTGAGACCGCTTGGTGCCCGCCTGAAGGCGGCACACTGTACGCCAAAACATGTTATTAACTTGAATAATATCTTTAAGAATTTTTTCTGCTCAAATGTTATATTTTTTTATGGTTGATAGATATTAATGACTATTTCTTCACAATAATATATGATTGTAAGTTTTGAAAAAAACAAGAGAATACGACGTGTTCATACATCAATTCGTGAAAAGGCCCGATATTTGATTTTTCAATACCAAAAAGCGATTATTAATTATTATGTTTAGTGATTTTCTCATTTTGATAAGCGCAATGCGTCACAGCAATATAAACAATTAAACTAACCATTTATAAGTCCACCAAAGCAGGCGCTCACATAATAGAAAGCCAAGCGGACATTAAAGATATAAGCAAAAGTCTGGGCATTGGGAGGAAGTGCTAAACCACAACAGTTAGTAGATCAATTGTTAAGCACGTGAACCTATGGATTATACGTTCCCAATTGTCAGACAATTTCGCAAGTATTTAGGATGTGATTCATTCATCTTTTTTTTTTTCGGGGGGGGGGGGGGAATAAATATAATAACGCACGTGTTCGATTTGGTTGCAATCTACCACATCACCACTGACAATCAAGGGGAGTTTACCTTGTAATCCGACAGATATATTCTCTGGTATCGAATACATTTACCTTGGTGACAATGGTGGCGCGTTGCCCTAGGCTGTGTGTCTTGAACAATACATCTTCGTAAGAATCCCACGCCAGAACTTCAATTTGTTGCCGCAGAAGCCTTTTTTGTCCATGATACTGCGTTGCAGAATCACTGCCGCACCACTGCACAGCATGCAAATACATTAGCAAATAAGCCACTCCTGTTAATGGGATATTGGACTTCGTTTAGACATAATTCGTTATTTCTGTCTACCAGCTCACAAGAAGACATAGAGATGACAAAACAGATTTTACGACATTTTAGATGAAAAACCATAGTAAAAGAAGTGTAGATGTTAGTGTGAAAAGTATGTCACACATGCATTAGAATATACTACTACACTATAATAATACTTTGAGACTCAAGAGTTCGGCCTATGGAATAGAAACCTACTAGGTAGATCTAGTCATCCCTTTTAAAACTCCAATTCTACCTATTGTGCGGATGCATTTGATATTATCGACTCATTCACACATCGATAATGGATACAACATGGAGGAAGTACCCTTTTTCTGCATAGGCTATGACTATGTGCATAGGGTTTACCCTCTCCCTCCTCCACTTCAATGATGGAACAAATACGAAAATGGAAATCAAAAAATATCACTAGTAGAAATAATAAGCATAGAAAAGCATATCATTGTTGTTATCTTCACCATGATAACGTATCAGGAAGACTTTCTCCCGATCCCCTTCAGAAGGCTGCAGTGTTTTTAGACTATTTGTTCACTTTTTTTCGAATATCTCTCATTGAATTCGCATCCAGATCTTGAGAGGGGGGGGGGGTTGGTGTCATGGTGGCCGGTTCCATCCATACCTGCAGGCATCATCGCTGGAATATACATGTCGTCGATGCCGTCGTCATCCATCCCAAACTGTACAAAGTACTGGCGACGCTCACGGTATTTTAGGACCGCAAACAGCAACATTCCAGAACATGCAAGTACAGTAATACAAATGATCAACGTAGACAAAAAACTCCTGACGCGTGGTGAGACATCAGGGTCATCACCAGCGATAGCCATGGATGTGCTGCCTGAAATTTCATCGATGTCATTGACCTGCAGAAGCGTAGAATTAACCTTACTAAGTGTCACGGCATAGTTGCTGCGCTCTATGCTATCGCAAGCAGGACGGCCATCTTTCAACAAGACTCCAGAGCATGCAAAAACGACATATACAACTTGTTGCCCATCAATGTCATGCGTCATACGAATTATTGTGAACGCCGAGCGCGGTACACAGAAGAGGTTTACGATCATGTTCGCGAACACATCCATGGGCTTCCTCTTTCTCATCTTAAACCTCAAGCTAGAATAGTCAACCCAAGGATCACCACCCGTCGGCGCCGTCGGACAAGCTTCTTTTGTAACAGGGTCGATGGGAATCGGAAACGATGTGGGTGTAGAATTTTGTGTAGGTCCAACTTGCGGCCAGGCGATATGGATACTGGGAATCTCCGTCCATTCCTCTCCACGGCGTTTGTAGCACACCTTATAGGAACCAGATTTTTTGGTTACCACAGTCCAAAAAGCGTAGGTGGTGTTCGGACCGAAATTGTTCTTAGGATAGAGATTAGTATTGATTGGCAATCCAGCCGATGGCGCGCCATCTTTGCACGAGTCAGTGTCATCCACAAGCTTACTCATGTCACCATTCGTCCTGGTGTCGAGGTCATAACCACAAAACTTTATTATGAATGGTTCACTAGTGTAAATGGTATTGTCTTCCGTAAAAATATATGTATCATAATAGATAGGATTGCCACTGAAAACTGTAACAATGCCCAGCTCTCGTCCCACCGCTCCACCGTTTGCCTGATAGCAGACCCTGTAGCTTCCGAGGTTGTAGAAGGTGTACGCACGCGCATAATAACTCTGCGAAGGGCTGAGAGGAACATATCCGTTCGGAAGTTCCGTAGTGTAGTCCATGTAACTTGCAGGACAGAGTTCCTGACAGTTATTCTCTGGATTCACCAGCTTCACCAGGGCCGTTGATGCGTAGGCTGACGTGACATTCTTGGGGTATTGTAGCACGAAAAAGGTTCTATTATTTTTTAGAGGGTAGACAACGGGTGGCCGCACAGCAACCAGTGCTGGTATCGGCTCAGTCCCTTTGTCTTCTTCAGGATCAACATTCTCAGTATAATTAAATATAGCATTGATACTTAATGTACAACGGTCATTGGACGCAAGGTTGGTGAACACGATAGAAAAGACGCTTGGCACCGGCATTCGGAAGGTGGGTTTGATCAAAGAGCCGGTACTAATATCCTTAATGGAAAAGTCAGAAATCTGTTCCACGCCTTTTTCATCTTTATAGGTTGCCCGCACCGCGAGGTTGTAGCTATACTCCGTCTGAGAGTCAATTGCACAGTAATCGATAACCTTATTTTTTCCCATAGAATTTTGCCCACCTTTGACACTAGACACCTCGCTTGCAAAGCAGTCTAGGGAAAGGCTTCGAACAGGCTTGCTGAAAGTATAAAGGGTGGTTGTTTTGTTCGCCATAGCTGATGCAACCCTTTCATCACCTCCACATTTCGGGAAAAGGCTGATAGCGCTGGTTAGCTGTCCCGTTACCCCCAACCAAAGCACCACGAACAAGGAAAACAATATAGTATTAATCCGAGGCATGATGATAAATATTCTAGCAAAGGGAAATAAACGCTTGATATGGATTTTTAAAAATTGTGGACTGTGTTCAAAATAAAGAAGAAAAATAAACGCTCTGGCAGGTAAGCTACAGCAGCATGCAGGATACTATAGAAAGTACATACACGGGTTCGAAGTAAAGTGTCTCCACCTATGAAACGTATTGGAATTCCATACGCAAAAGTATGTTGGAAAAACAACACCATGCAACCCATTTTTCATTGCCTCCATCATGATACGGCAATTAGGATTCACACATTTTATGCCCTGGGACTACTTCTTTCGCTTATCACTTGCAGCGGCTGACTTGCCATCCGTACCCGCCGCCGCTCCGGGTCGTTTTGAGGAGCCTCTTTCCTTTTGGAAAATGTCAATGGTTTTGATTTTTAGCATACTCATGCGCCACGCCACCTTACCAAGGTTTCTTTTGACGTGGTTGTCGAGGACTTGTTTTTGCCAAGGCGACTCGAAGGTCCCCTTTTCTTCACGTTCAAACAATTCTGAAAGATACCAGTGCTGCGCCACAATTTTGTTTTCATAAATTCCTGGATAGGTCCACTCAGGTCCAATAATAGGGTCTTGCTGATCCTTGAAGATAGAAATTGGGATAGACATACCTTCTTTCCCATAGGTAAACATATTTGGTGGTACATTTTTTACTTCAACAAGCCTTTTGTGTTCTTGACGGCCATAGTATGCACGAGAAAACTTTTTCCGTTCACGGTCTAGTTCAATCTGTGTTGGAGCTGTATCATAGGGTAAGTACACTTGCTTGTAATCAGGAAATTCACTTGGTTTCCCACTTCTCTTGCGCAGAAGCCTTGTAATTCTTAAAAACTGACCTTGCTTCGCTAACTTTGAAAGACGCAGCATAGTTTACCAAGAGCTTGAGTTCTAAAAAAGCAGCCCATAGCAAAGTCACTTAGAAAACTGCCTTGTTCTCCGCAGACGTGTACGCCGCCTGTCTCCCTCTACGATATTCTTTCCCTCGAAAAAATGTGGATCCAGATATATATCTTTGTGATCTTTGCTTTCCCCACTCTCAAAAAAAAAGATAAAATCCTTGACCATCGTCCCATCATTTTTGGTTGAAAAGAAATGTAGGAAGGAAGTTGTAGACTGAGCAAATTAAATTTACATCTTCTAACATAATTTATGAGACACAATACTGTTCTTCTTTTGATGCTACTATACCTTAAAGCTATACACATAGCCTCCCCCCCCCCCCCCCCCCCCTAAGTTCCTTCCAAAAAATTTTCAGTGCATGTTTCGGGATACTTAAATCTGCTCCCTCATGTCTTTTTTTTGGGAAACATGAAGGAAGTGATAAAGCATACAACCATTAGCCATGCTAAGCCCATGGATTAATCTAGATCACAACGTATTCCTCCAAAGCTTTACTACAAGCACTGGAGAGACAAATATGAAGATGTGGCGCCGTTACTAGTCGCAACTATCGCCTGCCCGAGTTTCCCACTCGCAACAAAAAAAAGTGAAACCGTAGGGGTATCAATTAATTCCTCTCTGAGTGTGGTGGGATAGATGGGAGGAAAGGTAGTGTATTAGCACGAAAAGAGGTATCAGTGATTGTAAATGTAAGAAAACAACACGTGCATTCAACAAATGTTCATTAAAAACAGGTAGACATTCATCGAAGTTGTAAGGTATGCGGCTATTATTTACTATAGCGTACTTTTTTGCTTAAGAATAAGGTTCAAAAATAAGTCCAAGCATATCAAGCACAACTTCTTGTATGACATGAGATAATGCGTAGACTCTTGCTTCTATTTTTTCGCCAACTAGATGGAGTTCACACGCGACGGGCATATACACAGTCTTACCCTTCGGTTTAGTGGCATGTGCACCAACGGCCATAAATGTATCATCTACCGTAGACACCACGTAAAAACCCATTTTAGCTAGCACCCGAAGCGCTGACTCTTTATTAAAGTCTATGGATGTGGAAAGGGTATGGGACAGTGGAGTTGTAGTCTTTTTAACGTTATCAAACAACTGAAAATTATCATCGTTACAACTTACTTCGTACGGGGAAATAAAGCTCGTAGTGACGATTGGCAAATAAAGCACCTCAACTCCAACGGTCCCGTCACTCCCATCATTGTCAACGCCAGTGCGGTAGCTGAGACGGACCAATGGGGGACTATGAAAAGGTGAAATCGAGCGGCCAGCAAATTCGACTGTCATAAAGCCATTGGGTAGCACACAGGTGGCGTTACTGCCACGGGACTGCAACAGGAGCCCGAATTCGGCGTTCAATATTTCCAGAGACACCTGTTCTAGGCCTCGCCCGCTCCTATCCTGGATAACTACCGAGACACGACAGTCCGCTAGACGGTAAAACTGTGTACACTGCAATTCCACGTACGAATCGACAAAAAGAACCCCACTTTGGCCTTGCAAGAGAGGGACAAATAAATTGTGATGATCGAGATGGGCTTGTTTGAGGCGTTCGCCGTCTTGCAGCTCGATAGTCTGGAATAGTTCCTCCGTCACGGAATTTCCTGAAGTCCTGGTTTCAGTAGTGGCGTTTAATTTTAGCGAAGATACCGTCGAGGGTTCAAAACGACCCTGTCCAACCTTTTCATCACTTGGCACAAAGCTTCCTTGCGGTTGTGCATGGCTATCGTGGCTCACATTTTTTTCAGATGGAACCGCATGAGCAGTCCAGGCCTCTTGCGCATGTTCACCCTCCCTGTCGAAAGATGCGTAATCATTAATCGAAAAGGGAGGTATAGGTTGTAAAAGTCTATCAATAAGCATCCTGCTCCCACTCTCAATAAGCGCCAAGTACTCCATGGCACGTTGGTGTAGTTCTGGCTGGATGCAACTCTTATATGCATCGAATGAT
Organism: Phytomonas sp. EM1; assembly: GCA_000582765.1. Classification (NCBI taxonomy): domain Eukaryota; phylum Euglenozoa; class Kinetoplastea; order Trypanosomatida; family Trypanosomatidae; genus Phytomonas; species Phytomonas sp. EM1. Next base: position 25,716 of record HF955087.1, on the reverse strand, counting down.
TTGACAATTTTGTCCCGTAATGCGGCATCATCATATACGTTGTAGAATTTGAAAAGGGCGGTAAGGATCATGGCTTGCGTGGCAGTAGAGCTAAACCCCAGTTGGTTATCTAAGGCAGCAAACTGTTGGGGTGGGGTGCTTTCAGGGTTAAGAGCAATTTGGTATCCACACTCACCCAGAACGAACGCTGCGACTTGCACCATTGGTTCACAGGGGTGTTTTCTATTGTGGAGTGCATGAAACACAGTGCTGACAGCATGCTTTTGAACCGATGGGTTGTTTATAATGACGCGGACAACGCGATGCACAATATCAGCAGGACATGTGTTACCGGCTTGCGCGACAATTGTCAGCATGATATCGGTGTAGGCGTTGGGATCATCGATATACTTCCCGCTTAGAAACGCTATGGACGACACTAAATACATCCGGAAATCTGGTTCGTCTGCAACCGGAAGGTACACAAGGAGAGTTTTAATGATATCTGACGAATTAGATGCATTACACATTCCCACCAACACATCCAGCGCTTTTCGCCTAATCGAAACATCTGCATCGTGTAGGCTCACAATGATTTGCGATTGATATTGTTTACAATAAGCTTGATACGTAAACTCAGGGATGTCCACATGTCTCAGCTTACGCAACAAGTCTAGGCCAATGTAACGAAAGTTAGTGTCTCTTTTTTCCAAGACAAAGCTGCTGACAACATCGATACATTCCCACGTGAGCTTTGGACTAATGTTCCATACTACCGATAAGGAAACTACCTCAAGGAGCACAGCACTCATAATGCTCACGCGGTTACGAATGCCTTTCTGTTTCAATTGCGTTTGTGCATCCTTCACAACCTTATCAGTAGCTTTCACCATTTTCCGCAGAATAACAACAATGCGATCCTTCAAATGCGATTCCTCTGGGATAGGTAGACATTGTAAGAGGCGGAGGAGGCTGCACTGAAGCCAAGGTGCCGGAACACCATAGTAGACGTAGCTGGGCTCAGTTTTCTTTTCAATAATAATGCGTGCAAGGACATCAATGAGCTTTAAAGGGACCTCTTTGAAGAGGTGCATGTTTTGTTTCTCCACACATCCATGAAGAAACTTGATGGCACACATACTTGCTCCATCTTGTTCAGATAGGATGAGATCTGCAGCCTTGGGAATGATCAAAGGAAGATCGACTACTTCAGGGTATTTTTTATAGATATGCAGTAGCGTCAGCAATGCCTTTTTCCGTATATGAATGTCAACCACATCGTCTACGATAATTTTTTGTACTCCTTCATGCATAATCTCGGCGAAATCCTTTCCACCTGTACTTGCGACCACTGAGAGAGCCAACCCGCGATCAAGATCTGAGAACGAAAGAAGATCACGGTATACAGTGTGCGCTGTAAGCGTGAGCAGCTCACTATCTTCATTTAGGAAGACAGCAACTGAGAGATAGCCGATAAGCTTTTCTGAAAGGGTTTGCCCTGCCATCAGCTCGAGCCCTTCCAAATGTCCGAACGTGATAGGATACCCAAGCATAGAAATGAACATAAGCTTGCAAACATATTTTTTCCTGTCATATGTGCTCATGTTGACGCTGTTGCTGAATTTGGCTCGAACCTTCGCTAGTTCTTCATCTACACGTTCTTTTTCTTCCCTTAGATTGCTTGTCGCCTTTCGGATATCCCGAATAAAATGAGCGAGACCACGCATATCCATTTTTGAAAGCCCAATATACCCATTACACGTGAAGGAGCTGATAAAAAAGAAGGGAAAAGAGGTTGATCCTTCCTTCTTAAAATTGAAGAACATAGAGAAAGTATAACATCACAACTCTAAGCTTTGTTCTCCAAATGCGTGAGACATTGAAGAGTGAAAAATCGCAACAGTATACAGTATTTTCCTTTTCAGGAATAGTGGACAGGTGAATCTTTTAGCATTCATATGTTCTATTTGGTGAAGGAGGAACAAACAGCGAAGGGTCCGCTCTTCTTCGCTTTACCGGTGTTTCAAATGCAGCGAGACTGTCGCTATCCCCTGAATCTGAAGGCGCGTCTGGCAAAGAAAATTCTTCCTTCGAATTCAGTGGGGACGTTTCGCTGATACTTTTGCTTAGTGGCGGCGACGAAGATTCTAAATAATGCTCATCTGTAAATTTCCGTTGCCTCTTAGTTAACAAATACGCTGGAATTTTTCTCACCGAGTGAAGTAAGGATCTATGATCAGGCTGGCGGCTGTAAGAGCTTGCATCCCAAACTGCACATGCAGCCGCAGGGCGTCTAGAGTGCTGGGGGACTTCTCTTACTGTATTCAAATTGGCAACCTCGCGAAGAAGCGAAGCGGAAGGAGGCATGTCAGTGTCCTTTGAAACCGTAGGTCGAGACAATAGAAAGTCACATCCGTAGTTAGTTTTCCAGGAAAGAAGAGTTTCCTCTAGTCTGTCCACGATGCATCGTACCTGGGGATCTTTTTGGGAAGCGTTATGGAGAATATTAAGAGGACTCTTGAGCGCGATTTCACAAAGAAGCTCAGAGTTGACCGATGTAGTAAGAAAAAGTTGTGGTAACAGGTATTGATCGAGTCTCTTGATTACTTTCAAACTCGGGTCCTCTCCAGAAGCAACAGAAAGAAAAATGTCTCCAAGAAAAGCGATAACCTCGAGAACAAGGAACTTGTGCTCGGTCTGGCGCATTGTTGCCGACTTTTTGACTTTCAACACTTTTACGTGGAAATGCGTATTGCAAAGCACTCCTCTTACACGGTTAAGCACATCGGCACACTCTAGATTTGCACCTCCGAAAAGAGCCATTTGTAAATCATCTAAAAGTTTCGTTGGATTGGATGTGGTCACACTGCCCAGTTGTTCAGATAAATTGAAAAGGGTTTCATTCTCCAAGGCATCCATTTGATTCACCTGCATGTATATATTTTTTTCACGAATTATCAATGAGAAGCAAATAAAGTGAATCACGTAAGAAGTGGTGAAAAGAGAGCAAGGAAAGAAGATGCAAAACTGACTATGAAGAAAGTACCACAGAAGGGAAGTGTTTGGATCCGAACATTAGAACTTTTCATCCGTAAAGTAGACACTCGAAAAGCAGAACGCCATGGTATGCTTTATTTCAACACCATATTTATCTTATCAAGTTCGATCAGCTTCAATGTACAGTAGTTGAATTCTTAATATAAAAAGAAGTAGTAAGACGTTAATTCGTAAACATTAGAATATTACAAAGCATTCCTATTTTGGAAACCAATGTATTTTATTTTTTGTGTATAGAACCGGAGGATTATTCAAAATGATAATGCGAATAAACAAAGAAAAAAGGGGACTCTATTTAGATAGTTTTCCCATTTGTAGGAAGTAATGCCCCAATCTGAGATGCATCCTTTTCACGATGTAGTATAGCTTCAGTTTTCGATACGCACGCATCCATAAGTAGCGGCCTTGCCACACTATGCTCATTTATTCAATAACTTTATGGACTCTTGTGATAAGCTCCACAACACGGCCACTAGAGATGCATTCATTTTCAAGTAAAGACAAATACACAGAAAGACCCTGGTGTTATAGTATATACACGAAAATGATATTAGCACAACAAGGAAAAACATTCAGTGTAAACACAGAAACAAGAAAACTACCCATAATAATTCCTTATTTTGGTTGGTTGGTTGTCTCAATATTCTGTCAACGCATTCTTGTTGACAAAATCCACTTCATTGTCAAAATACCACACAAAATAAAGGGGCAAACCTTTCTTCGCATTTGAAAATTCTAAATCAGGTGGCATTCACACTACAAGGAAACGCTTTTCGACACAAGTGCTTCTGGCACCAATCTATTCACTCTCGCTCAAATCATTACCAACCAAGAGATAATCTGGTGAGTTTTCCCTTTTTGATTGGGTGGAATCTGATATGTAAAAAGCGGTAATGATGTATGCATCTTAGTAATCCCAATGATGGGTAGACAGCTTGAGGAATGTGTTTCAATCAGCCGTGTTGAAAATAAATGGTCTTTTTTACATTTGCATTACATAATAGCGATGGAGCATAGTTAGATCTTGGAAAATTTGTAAATATTACTATGTAAACTGAACACCTAAGAAAGCTAGTGATAAAGTTTCCTTAATGGAAAGAAAATGTTTGGAGTGTAAGCCTCAGTAAGACCTATCGCCTATACATCAGCAAGTTCAGTATGCATTGTCGACAATCACTTTTACACATGGCGAAATTGAATTTGTTGAAAAGATAAAAGAAGTGGTACAAAAGATGAGTACAATTAAAAATAGAAATCGCTTACTATCTGGCACATAAACTAGTCATCGATGCCAATGTATATAAAAGTTTCCCTCCGTTGCACACCATTCTACGCTCATCTCCTGCCACTTATAGTCTTTCATTTCAAACAACTCAAAAGCTTCTGGGTCGCGAATGGAAGCCACTGACCTTCCATGAGGATACAGATCATCAAAGCACAGAACCCTAGTCCCAGATGGAGCGTCTCTTAGTCGTTCGGAGATGTAGTGTGTAAGAGATTTAGGAAAAAGAAGATTGGATAGAAGGATGGCAACGTTACCGTTGTTGTTTTTCAAAAAACTAGAACTTGACAGAATGTCGCCTATATCTCCAACGATGATTTCAACCGATCCCGTTGTTTTCCCATTATGGGTTTCATAAAGAGAACGAAAAATTGGCCACGCTTCTCGTGCAACATTGGCATTGTGTTGACTTATCTCTATGCCAACGCACTTCGTACCGGTTTGGCAGGCAACTTGAAATAATACTGATCCATTTCCACAACCCAAGTCATAAAAAACGTCAGAAGAGGTTATTTTCATCAGCCGAATGGCTCGAGTAATGAACGTTGGGAGCAACGACTTGGCGCATAGATGTCGAGAACCTGCAACCTCTGTTATCCTTTTCATCGGTAATCGTTCATACGCTTGCGAAAGCAACTCCTCAAAATGTAAACACTTGCAGTAGCTACTCGGACAATGAAAGCAACCATTATGGTTCCTAATTTTTCGCAGAGGCAGGTAATAGGGATTCCCTGGAGTTCCGTTGCCAATCTCAGAACTGTCAAAATCGTAGGCAGCTCCGTCGATATTTTCACAACTGGACTTTTTCTTTACAATCGCGGCATCAGACACTAAGAAGCGCCCTATCGGTTTAAGCGCCACTGTCTCATTTCTAACTCTTTTTGTGCCTCGCATCTGAACAGCGTCAAATACTGTAATGAATATAAACTAACTCTATATATTAGAAAAAAAAACAAAAGTTAATGTGGCTGAAAAGCCTTCAAATCTCTAAAAGGGAAGGTAAAGGAGCCAATAAAGTTTTCTAATTGATAATGGATTGAAAATAACAAAGATTTGCCCAAAGGGGATCTTTTATTATTATTATTTATTAAACTGATGAGCACAATTGACGTGCCAAGATATAGCATTTCAAATGTTATCCTTTAAGGATTCAAGACGCTTCTTTAAACCCAGTTTTCGTTTCTCCACAGCCATCCGTTCAAACTCCTTTTCTTCGGGAAGTTCAAAATTATGAAAGGAGGATACATATCTTGATTCTCCTAGTTTTCTAGGCTCTGCACCTCTGCCAGTTGCATTACTCTCCGGACGGTTCTTTATCTCACTTTCTTTTTCAAGTTGCAAAACTTTTTGTTCAAGCTCTGGTGACAAAAGCCATACGACAGAATCGAGGTAGGTTCCTTTGATAGTGGATTCGAGAGGCTCTGGCTCATCCGGAGTCGATCCAGACGAATGACTCCTAGGGGATGAGTATGCAGTATTGTCCTCTTCCACAGGACGCTCGCGTTTGGTGTGAAAGTCGGCAGCTTCAGGTAGGTTCTTCGCGCAACCAAAAAAGGCCTTGATGGATGTGGAATTAACCCAATCCCCATTCTTTAAAAAAGCAAGCCTATTTTCCCACTGATCTTTTTGAACTATTAATTTATTGATCTCGTCATTTCTTGCTCTCACTACTGCCTCACCATCTTTTTCAATACTTATAAGAGAAGAATTGCGGATCCGAGCGATCTTGTCACCAATTTCTTGCTTTAGCCTGTGCAAAACAAACTTGATCACACCAATATCCTTCACGTTATGTGGGCTAGGTGGTATTTTGTTAATACCCAATTGTGCTAAACGCTCTTCTTCAGCTCTCCGTTTTGCAAGTTTATACAATATGGTATTCTTTCGCTCACTTGTTCGGGCGAGTGTCCCCTCAATTTCCCTCAGATGATCTTGCATTAGCCCACCAGTAAACTTAGTTGTGATCCTAAAGAAAGAAAGAAATTTTAGAAGGCCTAGCTTTATCACCCGAGCAGGTGCCGGATTAAAATACAAGTTGGTTGATAGAAAAGGACGATAAAAACACCATAAGCAAGAAGATTTGCAAATATACTGCTGCCATAAATAAATCAAGGAAAGCATCACTGCCATTGATCAATATAAGCATAGCCCCCCTGGCGGTGGGGTTGGCGTATGATTCGCGCAACCCCCCCCCCCCCCACCCCCATATGGCCAGGGCCACGTTTGCATTAAGGTAAATTCGCTGTTTCCTAAAGCAGCGCGTCGACAAGCATCCCACCACAAAGGGCGCGGGCCAAGACCAGCCAGCACCCCCCCCCCGCTCATTTTCTGCCGCAAGGGGTGCGGGGCGCTTGGGCCTGCTGTAAGGCATGGCGGTGGACAAAGCGGTGGCCCAGGGGGAGGCCCCTCCGCTCATAATGTATTTTCCTTACGCCGTGGAAGGGTCTTTTCTCGCCTGTAGCCTTTTTTTTTTTAGTACCCAGGAACGGATTTTTTGTGTGCTTTTTGTGGGCTCGTGTTTCGAATCCCGCGGCGCCCATGGCGTAGCTTGGAAAATTGTCGATATAGGTTTCGCTTTCGAAGTCACGGCATCCTAGTTTTATTTGGTAAACAAGCTGAAGGTAAAAGAGTTTCAGTGATCTGTCCTTTATATTTACAGGTGCATGATAAAAGTATTTTTGCTTATGTCACACTGCGAATGGCCGGTCGGGGGGGATTTTGCCAGCTCCCCCTGCCCCGGGCTGGCTCCCCGCCCCCCACCCCCTTGTGGTGATTTTAGCTTCGGACACATGGTAATGGGAACTGCGAGTGTTCTTATTTACACACAGAGGCATGGGGTTGTACAGCTTAGTCTAAGCTGGTTCGCTCAAGTTATGTACACCAAGTGGGCCGTTTTAATCTAAAAAGATGATAGAATGGGGGCAAGTGGCTCGGGAAACAAAAAGGGTGGAGATTAAAAATAAATACGGATGACTGCCCTGGACAATATTATCTTTTAAAGTCACGCATGTCGATTCTACAAGATGTCAAGAATGTGATCTAATATAACACAGACGTTATAGCTATTGAATGGGCCTTTTACAAAACACATACACATTTCCTTTCAGCGTTACACATTCTTTTCTGATCCACTGTATCTTGGTTCTCAAATGGTGCCATATAGGTGACGTTGGAAGCTAGAATATATGCATTGAGGTGTGTTGTATCTTAGAACTGACACTGTATAGTTTCTCATAACTATGAAAGACAAATGCAGAGAGAATTTCAACGCTTCGCTAAGCACTGGTGTGGCGTGTGCTTGGTCCACAGGCGTGGCACTATGATTTGATGACCTCGTGGAATAGAATAACGATTTCTAGGTTACTAAAATTGAGTGTAAAAGTTGATTTGAATAGTTCTCTGACTCAGCTTCAAGGAATGAAGGAGACTTGATGAGTTTGGATAGAGTTAACACTATTTCCTATCCTGCGGGCATGAATCACTCCAAGTGGGGTATCAAAGCCTCCAAGGTTTAGAGAGCATTCCCCCCTCCGCGGTTCACACTGTAGAAGTTCAAGAGAGTTCTCCGAAAAATTGCTGTCTCATCGAGAAACTTGGAGGGTTTGCAGGTGTCAATCTAGAGTCACAGCATGTCGTGTTTGTTGACAATAGTAACATCGTATAATATAAGATGTTCAACCTTATTCTATTTCTTCTCATATACATTGCATGCAATAAATAACCTGTATTCAGTTTCCAACAACTGAAAAAAGCTGCACTCCTTTCTTTTTAGAGTGCTTGTGTAGCCAGAAGTACGGCATTTACATTTGGAACGCAACCAAGACATTACTGCTTTGCTTAATCATACACAGGGAGAGTAACTCCAACCTTGGATCACGACCAGCAGGAGTCTAAACTGGAAACTGTATGTCACGAAAACGTATTTGTTCACCTTTTGGCAAAACAACTAATTGTACTAATGTGTCTATTGCATCCAAGAAAGGCTTTATTACTGTGTAAAATGCGCTGATTACGGAAACTCCTTCATTTCTTTTCATATGAAGTGAGTTACTGATGAGTCACTGCTTAGTGGCACGATATAACTGAACTCTTGCCATATTATATTCAACCTTGTGCTTGACTCTCCTGGGACCATACTTTTATATTTCTCTTGACTAACGAATTATTCATTGAAACTTGGTTTTTAGATCTGCATGGTCCGGCTAACTAAACCGTAGCGACCTTATTTTTTTTTATGAGGTTACCTTTTCATATGGAAAACTACTTTTTTATTCCAGAATCATGTGCCAATTTTGAATCGCTGCTTTGAGCTTCATTTCTTACCGGGTTATGAGTAATCACAGGCCTATATTCAGTGGTGTATTATTATTTTCGATCTTCAGAGAGAGGCTGACAGTGTATGATTTTCTTAAAGCCTTTAAAGCTAATTCAATAAATGTGCCATTGTTGGGGTGCGTTTTAAACCTTCAACATATGTTTATATGCATTCATTGAAACTTGTCTGCTTTCCCTACTGCTTAAGCCGATAGCTTGAATACTTATGGAGTTACCATGTCGTCTTACGTTTTGTGAAGCCCAGGCTTATGTCGACATCCAGTTTTGGCAAAGATTGAGGCATCTCAAATTGTCTGAATGGAAACTGGATGACCAAGTGGTGCCTATTCATGGTACGTTTCGGACTGACATTTCGGCCAATGCATGCATTAGCGATTGTTCAATGGTATGCTTTAGTCAGGACGCGTTCGATAATAGTGAAATGTATCATTCTACAACACCAGGAAGCAGTTTTGTTACCGTTCGTTTTCCAGGACTTCTGAAGAACTTTAATGTACTTCCTCAGCTGCTTGATTTAGACACAAAATTAAGCCTCATAGGAGTGCTTTGTTCGGAATTACTTATTCCCCTTTTTTTCACGGAATACGTTTCACACCACGAAGAGGAAGAAGCATGGCGTGTGGCCAACTATACACCATTTGGCATGTTCACTTATGTCGATGCAAAGTCTTACCTTTTCTACCACCGAGAGGCATTTCCGTCCTTTGCTCTTAACAGCCCAATTAAAATATCATCTTCCCACACAGGAGGGGAGAATAGTTATATGTGTGAAAGGATTACCGGAGAAATCCTTGAGCATGGGAGAATCCTCCTTTTGGAAAAGCCATATAGTTGCAATCCATTTATTTTTGTTGTAAGTGAAAGAGAGCATGTTACATTTCATGCATTTACTCCAGGAAATTACTCAAAACTTAAGGATGAGGGGAGAAACCCCGTTGTTTGTTTTTTTAATTTCTCTCCCGTACCGACCAGTGCTTCCTGGGCCGCACGGAATATCATCTTATGTATGCGGTTGGCACTACCATCCATGACATCGTTTTCATTCTTAGCCCTGCGCCCTGGTGGGGTGGCTAGTACCTGGTATGTGGAGTGCACCTGTGAGCCCCTGGACGCACTGGCTCTGGCTGCCGCTTTGAACACCCTAAGAAATAGCTGTTCCAACAGTGTTTTTAACAGTGACATTCAGCCGCCAGCGGACGATTTAGCCCTTCTGAGACCAACTGGATGGCGAAAGAAGGGTGTGGCGGTGGTCGACCTCAGCGCCATGATGGATCCCGCCCTCCGCGCAGACTCGGATTCTCGCCTCAACCTGGAGCTCATGCGTTGGCGTGTTTTGCCGTCACTTGAGCTGTCCTCCCTGGCCGAGTGCAAGGTTCTGCTGCTTGGTATGGGTACCCTAGGATGCAATGTGTCTCGCAACTTGCTCATGTGGGGAGTGCGCCACCTCACAGCTGTAGATCGCAGTGTTGTTTCTTTCTCCAATCTTGCACGCCAGTCCTTATTTTCGGTATCCGATGCTAGCGCACGTCGCCCGAAAGTCGAGGCAGCTGCGGATGCCCTACGTGCTATTATCCCCACCGTGGATGTGCGGCACATGGTAATGACTGTGCACATGCCAGGCCACCGAACGGATTCAGCCAAGGAAGCTGAAACAAGGGAGGATATAGAAAGGCTTATTCAGTTAATGCGGGAGCACGATGTGGTCTTTCTTCTGACAGACAGTAGCGAGGCACGGTGGCTTCCCACAATCATTGCAGCAGCGCACGGGATTCCCATTATCAACGTTGCTTTGGGCTTTCATCAGTATGTTGTAATGAGACATGGTGTTGTATCGCCAAGCTCAGCCATCGATGCCGGACCATTGGGCCCTGAAGGTCCATCGCATGTATCTCACTCTTCCATGGGGTGCTACTTCTGTAGCAGTGTCGTTGGGCCTTTGGACAGTGTTAGCGGGCGGGCGCTCGACGAGCAGTGTACCGTTACTCGCCCAGGGGTCTCCTCCATTGCGTCTGCTATCGCTGTGGAGTTGTTGGCTCAGATTTACCAACATCCCAGCCGCTTTCGGTGTCCTGCATACCGAGGCGAACACAACGGCGAGGCAACACAAGGTATCTGTTGTCTTGGTGCAATTCCTCAGCAGATTCGTGGTGATGTGTACCGTTACGGTGTAAGTTTCTATTGCGCCGAGCGTAGCCCTTATTGCACTGCGTGCTCAGAGCCCATTCTGCTCGCATACCAAAATCTAGGCGTTGATTTTTTGTTTAGGTGTATCAATGATCCTTCTATTATCGAAGAAATAAGTGGAGTGAAGGCACTGAGAGAACAGTGCAGTACAGAGTTGATAGACATGGAGCTAATCACCAGCAGTGAGAGTGAATCATTCTAGAGGAAGCGTTGCTGACTCGTGCGAAAGCGTTCTCCAAATTCTGTCACCTTCCATTTACTATCGGATTTGTTTTATTTGGGTTTCCATCTTACGTCTCGTAAATTAGAAACACAGGGAGAGAGCACGACGGGAACTTTTCTGCTGACTAAATGATGTCTATCTAACTCCTACTTTTGGTTCAAAGCTAATTTCATTTTTCTTTATTCTTATCAATTTTTCAGAGCTCATTCCTTGACAGCGTGTTCTTTTTTTCTCTTAGCTATGCCTTTCCCCTAAAATTGCATAGCTTTTCATCGCTTGTTTTAATGTTATTCACGTTTGTCTGATTACTTTTCAACAATTCCAAAAACTAAACTACACCACGTTGACATCGCAAAACCAAAGGAGGTAACTTAATCTGCTTGACATTGAATCATCCCAGTACACTCGATGTTGTGGGAACCTTTACGACATCAGAACTACTCAATACGATATCTCCTAATATGGTCAAATCATCTATTTCACTTCATTAAGTTCTCAAAATGCAAATATCCACCAGAGATCTTTAAATATCAGCTTTCATAATCATAAACTGATCACAATCACATCTTTTAGACGAAAGAGAGGGGAGTTGTACGCCTTTTTCTTTCCTTTTGTCTCTCTGCTAGCTTACAGTAAGCATGTCGCAGCTCGATTCTTGCACAGAAAGACCAGTTATTGTTGCACTGTCAGAGAACTTGATGCTATGCATTTAAATAAGAAGGTTTAATGAAGCTTCATAGCTCAGTGAGTAATTAACATATTGGCTCCTTTTCTATTTCCTCAAGAAAGACTTTTTAAATACAATTTCATTTTGATGAATCTATGCAACCTGGTGTTTCAGTGCGACTTCACCTTGTTTCATATGCAAGAGTTGAGGTACATGAGATGAATTCTTTCTGCTGTCTAGAGTTTTGCTCTCGATTCTTCAAGCAACAGGGTTACAATATTTCCCGTAGTAGCTTGCCGCATCGATTAGGACTCCATATTCTAGCGAACAGTGCGAGGGGATACAGTGTGATATTCTAGGGTTGGGCGTAAACTAAAGATTCCTCCCACTATCTCTTGATTCTCTGAACATAGGAGAATATTCTCATCCACGCTTATGTTCGAATCCTAACGTCCCATCCTCATCACTTTTGCATTTATTAGACTATAAGCGACGTCGTAGCTAATGTTTTCCCCCTCGCTCCTATGATCTAAGCTCGTAGCGGACACGATCAAACGAATGGACGTGTCGAAAATGATGCCCCCAAATCCATTCAACAGTCTTCTGCTCTTCTGTGGCGTACCCGGCCAAGTGGCCCCCTTTGAGTTCCTTTCCAAGCTCTCAACGGGGTATACATCGGCGTTTCAAATAAGGCGCTCGTGCGGCAAAGCAGCTCGGCAGGGCCTGAGGCTTCCGTGGGGGTGGCCCTTGGAATAATATTCCTATACTGGGATTTCTGTGGCTGTTGAGCGGTATGGCGTTGGGGTTTTTATCGAAAACAATGGGAATGCTGGGTTCAGCTTCTGTGTGAATCGAAACGACGTGTGGTCCACCGTGTTAGCCGGGTGGAATCCTCCTGGTGGAGGTGTCTGGAGAGCGAGATGTTCTGCTTCACGATACGAATGGGAGTGGGATCAACCACTGAGGTTCTCTTGATGAGGTGGGCAGATTTTCCCAGTACGTTGAGAGGGGAATGGGGCGGGGCATCGCCAGAGCCGTTGTTCCTCCCCCCTCTATACATCACCCTAGAGAAGAGTCTCTCAAGGGAGAAGATCGCAACTTGACCATCAAGGCAGACACACACTTGGAACACTTTCTTTGTGATCTCTACAAATCTTCACAACGCACCAGATGATTTAGATCTAGTGATTTACGTAAATTGTGAGTACCACAATTAAACTACTTCTCATTGTTGGTGTAAAGGGCGTTCAGGGTTCATGCTGAAACCTTTTCCCTTTTCTTTCTGGAAGTAGTTCTTGGGTTCATCCCCCACCCGTGTTGTTTCTCTGGTGAGAGAACCCCTCTTCAGATTCCTTTTCAGAGGTATGTGAGGCACGTGGTGGCATTACACGGTGCTTCAAGGAAGAGAAGGAAAGTTTATACGACAATCACAACCCCTTAGACGGGTTCTTCATTACTCCGGGTGATAGGAATCTTGAATCAAGATCTGAGACTGTTACTCAGGAAAATTGAGATGTGTAACTAGTGTATGGTATATTATACTCATTCTTCGAACCCGTACTGCAACTGTTTGCCTATTTTTATTCTCCTCTTTCTTCATCTCTTGCCTCAGATTAGATCAGCCATAAAGATAATTCACATTGCTTCTATTTTGCTTGGAGGCATAAGAGCTCACTTTCTGTGAGAAGTTCCCCAAGAAGGAAACTAAAACAATGAGACCACTAACAGCTCGTCTGCGAAGGCAGACACGACGAAGTATTTTTAAGACTCGTTTACGACGATCGCTTATCATTGGGTTCTTTTTCACGCTTTTTATACTTCTCTGCCTATACCAAGCGGGCGATTCGAACTGGACCCGTCTTTCGCCCTCGATATTTCCCCGTGGTGGTATACAGGATATGTTTGCTCGCACCAAAAGGCCTCGAGTTGCTATCTTAGTCATGAGTAATAAAATTGATGATGCCCTTTGTTATTCTGTGGGCTCAGCCTATCTAAGCGGACTGCCCGTGATGGTAGCCGGCTATGAAATGCCGTACAGTGGGTTTTTATCAAAGTTTGAGTTCATGGAAACGGCTATGGATAATGCGGGGATGCATCCAGAAGACGTGGCCATTGTAATGGATTCAGACGCATTCTTTACAGGTGCGGATCTTAACCCGTTCCTGGATCGATTCCTCTCGCTCTCCGCCGCAACGCCAGAGGAGCTAGACGCGGTGGCGGTGCGGCAGGGCCGTGCGATGGCACCGTTCATAGCAAACGGTGAGGATGACTGTTGGGCACCAAACGTATTCAAAAGTGGTGATGAATGCCGAGCTGCTTTTGAACAGGCATATATAAAGGTTCGTCAATTCTCCGCGGCACACCCAGAACATGAGCTTGGACTTCCTTTTGACCTAGTAGCGCAACGTCAGCTAAATGCGGGTGTTGTGATTACTCGTGTGTGGGCATACAAGGAGTTGATACAAAAGGTTCATAACTTAACAAAAACACAAACACCAGCATTAAATGCTCAAAAAGGATGGTTCTGCGATCAATCCATCATTACAATACTCTACCTTGATCTCTTGAAATGGGAGGTCGAGCGGGACATTTTTTCGATGCCAAAGAATGAGCGGCAGGCTGCACGGTCCACTTACGGTATGCGTGCAGGGTTCATTGGGCTAGACTATGTCAATGAGTTTACGACCTCTAACACGCTAATAACAATATACCTTGTCGAAATGCACGATAAACACTGGACGAAGTACCTTCCAGTGGGCGGACCAGAACGCCCGCACTCGCACGGCATAACTCGGTTCAATCGAATAGGCCGGTATGTGGGTGACCTTTACAAGCGAGCGTACGCCGCACATGGTGAGGGAATTTACACGAGGCTTGCGGTGCCCAGGTGGGTTGGCGGGAAGAGGGCTTCCGGGGCGAACTACATTAGCCTCACACCACCGCTGATGGCGCTGAAGCTGAGGCCCATAGACACAGTCAAACACATGACGCGTCGTACGTTCCCGGGCATTTTCCACGCAGCAGGCCTCGATCCAGGTTTTACTAAGGTAACGCAAATGGAGCTTGTCGCTATCGGTGCGCGATGGTTCGTGCCAATGGCGCACGACCGAAAGGCAAAGCATCAGGCCATGAAGTACCTGGCATCTGCACCACTGTTTCTATCGACAAATAACTCGATCATTCGAGACTCCTACTACGCCAAATGTGGCTTTCCATTTGAGGGAACAATTGAAAAGGTGAAAGGTCTTTAAGGCACTTTACTTTCCCTACGATGCATATACCAGGACACCCCCCTTCGATGCACTATCAAGTCCCTTAAGGTTCCTCCTCGAGAATAGTTTGGCAAGAAATTTGCCTATTGCAAAATCTATTTATGACCACGGCTTGTAAACAAAATATGCACGAAGAGGGAGACTCTAGGCCATCCTTCCCCTTCCCGCGTATGAATACGGGATACCACACTATAGTAGGTGTTGTGTACGGTTCTCTTTTTTTTCCATCCCACCCCTCTTCTAATGGCTCTCTACACAGAGTAGGTTACCACGGTATGCTTCGTTTGCATTTCTAATTGTAAGATCAAGTTGTTTCGGATCGAACATATGGAACCTATAGATATTCATAGTGGAGGAATTCAAACATTAAAAAAATACGGATTGCGATTCAACTATGCGTGGGGTAAGAATATCGTTTTAGATTTGGTTATTATAGTAGCGCCAAATAATTTTTTTTACTGTTGCCTTTTCATAGAATGAAACATTTCTTTAGAATCCATCACGGCGATTCTAAAGTAGTTGCTGTGTTTTAAGTGCTTATGGAAGGCTTACTTTCTTAGGTTTCCAGTCCCTTGCATTCTACGAAATGTTCGTACAAAACTTAATATTTGTGAGTGGATAATTCTTAGTCCTGTGTTTTAAAGCTTGGAAGTGCGCTCTGTCCGAGAATTGTTTTACTCCTTTAATTGCATTGCATTGATTTTTGGCCAATACTATACTTTATTGAACCGTATTAATAATAAACAATGACTTATATCAATAAATATTCAAACCTGGATTCTGAACATGTTAAAACCGCATCTACACCATAGCGGATAATGGTGGTGAAAGTTGAAAAATTATTCCAGGGACCTCTTGTAGATAAAGGATTCCTCAATGTTGGTTCTACTTTATTGGTACAAGTTTATTGTAGGTACCCTTTTTGTTAACGATCAAACATGTATCCGATAGGCTGGTTAGGCTGAGAACAACACAGACTAACCACCGCATTTTCCACTCTTTTTTGCCTTTCCAAGTGTCCAAATATTTTCTCCTGCCTCTTTCGTTTTCTATTTCGAGATGAAAAAGACAAGGTAAATTTTATTTAGAATCAGCAAATACTTTTAGCGAGTTCGGGTGTGTGTGTGTGTCCTTCCTCTGCTTTTGAGTCTCCACAACATGGCGAAGGCCGGTGTGCAGCAGGAAGGTAGGAGGGAGAGGAGAGGAGTGCACGAGCGCGTTCCCCGAACAGTGGCAGCTTGAGTGGTTGATGTCGGTGTCTCTCCCGTTCCCCTCGTGTTGAGGACAAAATTAGGGTTAGAGGCTTGTTCCGCGGCCTGTGCGTGCCAATACCGTGGATACGTGAGTCCGGCCATTCGACATTCCTGATATGATTTTGGCGAGACTGATCGTACTCATCACGGTCAGACAGACCCTTTCTCCGAGTCATTACGAGGTGCAGTGTCAAGCTTATCCTTTCTGAACGGATCTTATGTGCTCGGGTTGAGTTTTCACGCTTGCTGTTTGTCCGCGTCGTTGGGCTTGTCGAGGGCTTAGCAGCCAGCACCGTCAAGGGTGTGTTTTGCTCCTCCGCTGTACCGATTCAGGTGCTACTCGCGTGGAGGAATTTTCGCATGCTGCCGTGCGGGCAATTGTGACGCCAGGTGAGAGGAATCTGATGACCGATAATTTTTTTTTGTATCTAGTTTCAAATTAACATTGTGATTACTTCCTACTTTGTTTCTTCCCTCTTTTCACAAACTTGAATTCGTTTAGACATAAAAATAATACACATTGCTTGCATTTATTCAACATATAAACGACTGTATATTCAAAAGTCTCTCAAAGGAGGACTATAAACGGATGAAAGGAATACTACTGAGTGCGAAAGAGCGGTTGAGAAATGATAAATTTAGAGGATACCTCCGGCGGTCGCTTTTTGTTGGGATCCTTTTTGCGCTTTTAGTATTTCTTTGGCTATACTACGCTGGTGACACAAGCTGAATACCAATTGAGTCATCGTTGCTTCCCTGCAACGAAAGTCAGGATATATTTGTTCGCTCCACAGGGCCTCGCGTGGTTATCTTCATTATGAGTAATAAAATTGATGAAAATGCTTGCTATTCTGTGGGCTCAGCCTATCTAAGCGGGCTGCCTGTGGTGGTTGCCGGCTACAAGATGCCGTTTCACAAACTTGCGTCCAAGATTGACTTTATGGAAGCGGCCATCAAAAATGCGGAGCTGCATCCACAAGACGTGGTCATTATGTTGGACTCAGACACAATCTTCACGGGTGCAGACCTTAATCCGTTCCTGGATCACTTCCTCGCGCAGTCTGCTGCGACTCCCGAAAAGCTGGACGCGGTGGCGGTGCGGCAGGGCCGCGCGATGGCACCGTTCCTAGTTAGCGCTGAGGCTGGCTGCTGGGCACCAAATTTATTCTCATCTTGGATGGATTGTCTACCAAGCTATGAAGGTGTTTATGAGAAGCTTCGGAAGTATGCCGCGGAGCACCCAGCGCATAAGATCAGTCTGCCTTTTGATCTATCCCCGCAACGCCACCTAAACTCGGGGGTGGTGGTTGCCCGAGTGTGGGCATATAAGGAGTTTATAGAGAAGGCTTTCAATTTAACAAATTCGAAAGCACCACCATATGTACGTAAAATGGGATGGTTCAGTAATCAGTCCATTATTGCAGCACTCTACCTGGATCTTATCACATGGGAGGTCGAGAGGGACGTCTTCTCGATGCCAATGGATGAGCGGCAGGCTGCACGGTCCCCTTACGGTATGCGTGCAGGGTTCATTGGGCTAGACTTCGCGAATTCGTTCTCAGGTACTGGTGAGGTAACTTTCCTATACGTATCTGAGATACGTGTTGAGCACTGGATGAAGTACCTGCCAAGGGCAGGATCTGAGCACTCACATTCACACAACATGACGGATTTCTGGGATTTAGCCAGTTTTACAGATAGCCTTTACCGGCGAGCATACGCCGCACATGGTGAGGCAATTTTCACGAGGCTGGCGGTGCCTAGATGGGTTGGCGGGAAGAGGGCTACCAATAAGACTCATATCACCCTCACTCCGCCGCTGTGGGCGATCAAACTGAGGCCCATAAACACAGTCAACCACACGACCTGCAATTCGTACCCAGCGATTTGCCACACTCCAGGTATTGTGAAAGGGTATACGAAATTGATGCAAATGGAAAATGGTGCCGTTGTAGCGAGATGGTTCTTGCCGATAGTGCATAACCGAATGGCAAAGTGTCAGGCGATGGAGTACCTGGCATCTGTGCCGTTGTTTCTCTCAACGAAAAACTCCATCATTCGGGATTCCTACGACGCTCAATGTGGCTTTCCATTTGAAAGAACGGTCCGAAAGGTGAGAGATCTACGAGACAGCTTGCTTTTCTGACGATACATGCACTAGGACACACCCCTTCGATGCCCTATCTATCCTCATGGGAGTTACCCCTTAGGGCAGCATGATGAGTCATTAATCCACTACTAAATGACTTTTTCTCTTGGGCTTACGAATACAATATGCACGGTCGGGGTAGGCCCTACTTCTCCCTTATGCTGTTTGTGTATGTATGCGGAATCGCACACCAGAGTTGACATAGTAGTTGGTTTTATTTTTATCTTTCTTTTTTATTTTCTCCACCACCCTTTTCACACGGTTGGTTTCTCTTGAGTTCATCATCTGTATTTCCACTTTGCATATCGTGTTATTGGAGTTTGACGTATAGCTTGACATAATCACTTCAAATAGAATATTGAAACATCGTAAGTAAAAGTTGTTGCCACAATAATGACAGTATTTAAGTGTAATTTCTAGTTTTGATAATGAAAATCGAAATATTGTAAAAAATAATTACTTTAAAACTCTAGATGAAATTTTGCCGTACATCTGAAAGATGATACCGATAGAGTTATAGTCTATGCAAGTACGTTTGAGTAGCATTTTTTTTCAGCATACCACGCCCTTATGCGGCATGCGATGTAGGTGTGATTCTTAGTATCATTTAATTAGGAATATTTGCAGTGCCTCTTCAACGTAGCACAATACTCTGTCTACGCTTTTTTAGTCTCTTAATATGCATGTTTCCTATTTTTGATGAATGCCATGTTTCTGATAATATATATTTAATATTGAACAATCTTTTGATAAAGCCAAAATTGGAAATGGGTGCCCAAACACAATAAATCCTCACCTATAGCGTTGTAGATAATAGGCAATCAAACGAAAATCAAAAGTAGTGCAATAACATTTCTTAGTTACAATATTTATGAGTGTTGTATCTACTTTCATGGATAGAATTTGTTCATAAACACTCCTTCTGTTGGTGATCAAACACACTTCCAATAACTTAGCTAGGCTGAGGCCAACATGCATCAGCCTATGCATCTTTCGCACCCTTTGGATTTCCTTCAATCCCAACGTGCTTCTTTACCCATTTTTCTATTTTCAAGTAAGCGAAACGAGGTGCCTTTCCTTTAGCATTCGAAAACACTCCCCGCTGGATGAGGTGAGCATGTGAGGTTCGTCTACCTTTTAGTCCGTGCAAGGTGGGGAAGTTCTGTGTGCGGCTGTGTGAGGCCAGAGTGGCGCTAGGCAAGGGGGATGGGTCGGCTTAGCGCGAAGGGCCTGCGCCAGCGTGGGTTAGGGAACGGGAACGGGAACGGGTTAGGGAACGGGTTAGGGAACGGGTTAGGGAACGGGAACGGGAACGGGAACGGGTTAGGGAACGGGTTAG
>HF955086.1:109107-185333 GCA_000582765.1 Phytomonas sp. EM1 | reverse complement strand
CGGATCTGTTATAAATTTAGACTACAACGCAGCTGATGAAAAGTGTCTATAGTTAAAAGTATGATTCCAACTTATGGAGTCTGTACTCCAATCGTATCCTGATTGTCGAAGCTGTCGCTTTCAATCTAATTTGTAAAAAAATGATTACTAGTGCTCAGCTCCTTTCAACAACTCTGAGTACTGAAACGTACTCTACAATAAGATGGCTAGCCTCATCAGGGGTATTGTCTAGTATGTGCACTTTCTTTCATGTTGTGTTAATCACTCATGAGTTTTCTATAATCATAGATGATGATATTGCTCTTTGAGGCCATATGAAGAACTCGATAATTTGTTTATTGCAAAAGGAACACCACTTCGGGTGTGTTTCTTTCGTTGGTACTCGCCCTACTATCTGGGAGTAGTACATGGAATTTTATTTTTTCTAAAGCTTTAATCCTGATAATTATTAGGCTTATGTATTATAGGCTTACATGCTTGATGAGCTATTTTTTCGCAGTCCAGATTCTTATCGCAAAACAAGTGGCATGACAGGCTCATTTCAAGTCTCGACAAAAATTAATGATATTCGTATGTGCAGTTATTTAGCTGTTTATGGAATTGTAGCCATCAGGGCTGTATATTCGCAAAGGCTGTTGCTTTTCGCTTTGTTATAGATGTGATATAAGCAAAATAGCAGCAAAAAAGAGGATATATATACTTCTACATTTATACTTTTATTTGCCTGGAGTAAAGCTGAGGCAGACGAAATGATGGTGATTAGGTACCTAGTTTTTGCAACAGTTTCCTTAATGCCTCTGTTGAACACGCTAATTTTTAAAATTTATCTATATGTGTGTGACAAATCTTTTCATCATTAAAGTGTTGCTTTCCATGAGAATTGTTTCTTCCCTTAGGTAGGAAAGAGACATTGGAAAAAAGTGTCTGATTACTATGGAGATTTTACTTGCTCTCACCAATTACACTGACCAAAATCAACCAGTGACTGTTTCATTAGACCATCATGTGGAGTTTCCTTCCAGTAAGTACTTTGTCAAGGAAAGTGGAAGTGGATTTGTCTGTGCTCATGATTATACAAAGGCTGTTCTTTTCGAGGTTGCAAAGGATTGCTTTACAATTGTCGGAGTATTTTTCTTTCGAAGGTCAGGGTCTCAACACGCCTTTAGTCTTGCAACCCTCCATGGTATTGCAGATTTTGAAGCATCTTCCTCTCCTAGAACACCGACTCCTTCGGCTGATACGCATATAGTTCTCTCTGCCAAGCACCTTATCGATCAGGTAGAATTTTTTTCTGATACTTTAGTCATTGGTACAGTAGGTGGATCATTGGGTATAATACTCTTTCGGGAGCCTAAACAACTCAAGGGCTGTTTTGTAGAGCGGAATGTAGGACTTAAGGGACCATATCGCTGGGGATTTGCTTGCAACTCAAGTTTGTGTGCTCTTGTCTCTAAAAGTAGCATAGCTGTATATGCTTACCAACAAGACAAACTTGATGCTGAACCTGAATATACAGCAGAGATTCAAGTTAACGATATATCATCGGTTTTATTACTGAAGCAACAAAATGGAGCGTATTTGAGTTTACTTATCCACTATACCACATCTCAGGATCTGACCTTACTTACACTTTCTCTTGCTGATCGTAGTACTTTTACACGTGAAACCATATTATTGCCCTGTCAACCGCCTAACTCACCCTATTTCTTGGCGTCAGAGCCACAATCATTTGTTAGAGGAACACAAAATGCACATATCGTGGCTATCTTGCTTCCAGGATGTATTCATTTTGGCACGATACGTGAGGCTAAATTCGAAACATATACTGCAGCACCAAATGAGCTGAATGTACCATTTGAGTTTGGTCATTGGAACACAAGACGTTCGTATTCTTCCAATATCAGTAGCTCAGATGATGATTCCAGCTCTTGCTTTGCTGCAGTGCGTAGAAACTGCATCTGCATAATATACAATGTGAAAGAAAGGGGAGACATGATTGAAGAAATATGTCTCACTCATCGGATAATTTTACCATTCTCGGGGTTTTGCTTCTCTCCTTTTCAAGAATCGAAAGGAATTCTGAGTGTTGGGCATTGTGATTTAGTGTGCTCGCCTGCTGAAAGCAATGCATCAGTACAAGTACAGGGCTCATTAAACGATGTTTTTTTGCCCCTGCAAGGGGTAGGGTTTCTTGAAGAGTCTGCATCACTTTTACTGCTAGAAGTAGTACAAACAGAGGTGGATTACGCGTTTCTCTGCCTTCTCAAGAATGGAGATTGCCTTTTGGCTCTTTATGGTGTTAAGGGAACGAAACATGTAGCATTTGAGGAAAAACCATATGAAGTGTCCAGCATGTTGTATTTCGTTAGAGAAGAGAAAATATTCTGTACCCTAGGCTTTCATGACGGAATGCTGAAATTGTTTTCCGAGGGGAAGCTTCTTTCTGCTGTTCACACATCACATTGTGGGCCAATAGATAGGCTCACTACCTTGCATAATTTTTATGCTAATTATACTGAAGCCATGTTTATTAGTATATCATCATGCATGGGAACCGTCTGTCTTCATTCCGCTGATGTAGGGGAAGTATCACAAACATTTGTATCCCCATCTCGCCCACTTACTTCCTGTTACTTGGACCAGAGCTCTGAATATCTCTTCACCTTTTCACGACCGATGGGAAATTTATGGCATCTACCAAGTTGTAGTTTGGAACGCACATTTATAGTTACTGAAGAATTCGATTTCCAAGCAAACCTGACCGATTTATTGGCCAAACCATGGACATCCTCTATGCGAATTACGACACTTAATTTTCTTGGAAGAAGACATTTTAGCGTTTACATCAATATCGAGAAACTCATTGAGAGCATGCAGAAAGATGAGAATCCGTTATTGAGCTTACCTCCATCTACTTCCCTGCTTTTAGATTGTTGTGTTGGGACTGATAAGACTTCACCGTTTCTGACCGATGCAAAACTTTATGATGTCTTGGAAGATACTTCGCTGAAAGTATCAGGTTCGTGCGATATCTGTGTGAACCTTGGCTCGATGCGTTTAGTGCATGCACTGTTTGATTCAAGTAAAGAAGCACAGATTGCCTCTGGAATATTAGAGATGAGCATGCGTTTGTGCAAGAACTTTTTCTCTAAATGTAGAGGCGAATCCGGTTCATCACTAGATTATCTTTTGTGCGACTATTTTTTTGCCTTCTTCACCGATCTCCAGTTCATTTCAGCGACTGCGCGGTATGGCTTTGAGATTTTTGTGCGTGATTTGACACCCGAGTCCGTTTTGGAATTATCACAAAATCTTCTGAGCGATAGAATGCTTACGTACCAGGGCTCACACAAGGTGGAAACATCTAAAATACCTTTCTCTGAAAACAAAATGTACGCTCTTGTTGGTGCCCTTCTCGTAGAAAGCGGAGTACATCTAGAACCAAAATCAGCGTGCGAGATTCACCAGCTTCTGTTGACACCAGTAATAGAGTCTGTTAGGCGATGGTTTGCTTCTCCAGAAACCGAACCCATTTCCTTTGATAGTTCTATGGCTCTTTTAGCCTTTTCAGAGGGATTTCCAATATTTGCCGAGGTTTTGTACACACCAAACTTGGTGCATCAATTGATTCAATACGCCATCAAAGGAACTTGTGAGAAGTCGAGGCGTGTGTGCATACAAGCCGTGTCGCGCATTATCTCTCACAATACCGCGAGGTTTGTTGATGACTATTGTGCCGAGCTTTCAGTGAAGCATCCGCGCTGGAATGCAGCATTAATTAAAATTTTTGAATTTTACACCGTAAACTTTCCTAACAAGGCCTTTTACGTATGTGATTACTTATTAGACTTTAGCATTAAGCTAATAGGTAAGAACTCTGCAGCAGATAAAAAGGATATTATAGTCGGCGCTTTTGTCCAGTTTGCCCGGACATTGGCATCCCTTCTACCTAATGTTTCTTTCCAGAATCACTCGCAACGCATAGCGGTTGGTACATCGGAGGGTATTGTAAAGGTTTATAGCGTCAAAAATGAGGGCGTAGCAACGTCCTTTAAGGCCCATTCGGAGCCGATTCTTTCCTTAGCATTTAGTAAAAACAAAACGGATTATGAACTAGTGGTCGTATCGCAAGGTATGAAATATGTGAGCATTTGGAAGACTCCACCGCAAAGCATATCCTTGGTAAGTCTTTTTACGAGATCTTCAAGAAAGTTTAGGCATTTCGCTGATGTTGATTTGCCAAATGTTGAGAATTTTGTTGCGACAGAATTGCTAAGCGTGCGATTCTGCCGAGTTCGATGGGTTTCCCCAGAGTGCATACAGTTTGTATCTCCTTGGCACGGAAAGATCCAAGTCGCAGTGTAATGTTCAGTACGTAAATAGATACATTCTATTGACTGCTGCAACACTTCAGTAAGAAAAAATACAGAAATTAATTTACTCCAAGCAACCTGACACAATAAGAAGTGATGCATTTGCCTTCTACATTGGAATTTATTAATAACCCATTTTTACTGCTCTTTTTTCTTGTATTCTTAGTGATTTTAAGCTTATATTAAGTACTAATGGGGCAGTCAGTGGAGAGTAGCCCGGTAGTAGCCGATGTGGAGCTAAAAGAGACTGAGGAGCTTCCTCTGTTAGCCAGAATTATCAACCACATCCTCACCCCTGGCTCCTCCTTGACGCCATTTATGTGGATTTCCTTTAACGTTATTATGTGTGGCTTGTTTTTGCTATGGCTTCTTTTTGTCATTTCAATGCCAACATGTATCCATGTGTGGGTGTTTGGTTTTTTAGGCTTAGGATTGACACTTTCAACGAATTGGTTTATGAAGATTGTATTCAGTAGCGGTATGAATTTTGCACCGCAACAGGCTAGTGACACTGAGAGGGTGATGACAGAGAAAAAGAGAAGTTAGTAATCACCCAGAAGGTGTTTGCTTAAACTTTGCGACATAACCGTTTTTCGATGAAACAAACTGTGTGATGCCCTTGTTCATAAAAATCACCTTTAAGCAGTGGAGGAAATCCAAAGGAATGAAACAAAAGGCTCATGTGCGATATCTAAAGCTAGGACTCGTGGAGGTGGATTACAATGCTGAGGAAAGATGATTTCTAAAAATCCATAGGATCTCTTTTTCTTTCTCTCTCTCTCTCTCTTTATTTTTATATATGCATATCAATCTTAGCAAGGGGAAAGAGGGAAGGCAGACACGCGTGGTCTGTCCGTCTATTGTTATTTTTATTATTTATTAACACTAGTTATTATTGTGCTCTCAAAGGTTCTGTCCCATTCCTCATGCGTCATGCCCTGCTGTCCCGATCCAAGGCGCTCTCACCGTACGCGCAGGCTCTCAAACACGTGGCCTTGAAAGGCGCCGTCGGGCTCGGGCCCTCGGCGAAGGAGGTGGAGCTGGAGAGGTACCGTCGAGGGACCCTCCCAGCGGACTACCGCCCACCCGTCCAGGGAAAGTGGGATGATACGATCGAGCGGTGGGCCTACGCCTGGCAGTACCCCGCCGAGGAGGAGTTTGAGGACCTTGTCGGCGCCGTTCAGGCAAACCGTGCGGTGATGCAGCGGTTGTTGGAGTTTGGAGAACGACTGTTGGGCTCGCCGCCGTCGGCGAGGCCGGGAAGCGGTCGAAACTCGACGGTGTACCGCGTTTCGTCGGGGCTGGGCTCTATGGAGGAGGTGACGCCGCTGGAGACATCGTATAACTACGCCATGCTGGAGGCCTCCGTCGAGGCCGCCGCTCATGCCAATGACAGCCCCCAAGAAATGATGTCTTCGGATGAATTTTCCAGAGAAACAAACATCCCCGTCGCGTACTTGGATGACCAATCAGAGAAGAGCAATGCGAGTAAGGAATTGGCACTTATTCTTGAGGAGAGTAGCCTGGAGTACACGGAGGACGGCCTCATTACTGTCATATCCGCTCTTGCTCGTCAACATTACTACGATGCCGCTCGTGCTATATTTGACTTTGCAAGCAATGTGGGTTTAGGACCTTCAGCAGAGCATTACAAGGCCCTCATGAAGCATCCAGCCGCTCACGGGGATGTAAACCAATCCATGGAGCTTATCGAAGAGATGAAAAAAAATGGTATTACACCCCGCATCGGCAACTGGCATGAGCTCATGCGCTCGTTTCACAATGCAAAGGACTACCCAGCTGTTTCGCAGATTGTGGACAACATGAAAATGTTCGCCAACATAGAGCCCAATGAGGTGACCTTTGTCTTGCAGCTGCGTGCGCTTGGAAAGGATACATCTCAAAGCAATTCCCTTGCTGAGGCGATTCAACTTTTCGACCAGATGGAGAATGTGTATGGTTACATCGCGGCTCGTCCTCATTACGACGCCCTTATGTTTTCTCTAAGTCAGAGCCCTCTTCCTGAGATGCGGCTGCGGTGTGAAGAGCTAGCACAAAAAATGAACTTGATGGGAATCAGTTGGAATTCCACCACCTATCTTAACCTTATCAAATCATCCCAAGTAGTGGGTGATATTGCCGCTGTCGAAAAGTACTTGTCCAAAATGCGTGACGATTGCATTCCCGTAAGTATACTACATCTTTCCTGGTCGGTACAGGCTCATGTGCAATTTCTCATTCGGCTCGATTATGAGGAGCTGAAGGAAAAGAAAACAGACATTGTATCCATTTGGCTCGAACATATGAGCACTTGTTTCGGAATATATGAGATCGTTGTGGGTAGAGGGTGGGGAATGCAGCTTCCTTTCTTGAACGCCATGCTGCGTTTATGCTGCCAGACCACCATTCTGTGCATGGAGCATCTTCCGTCAGACACGGTTCACATTGGCAAGTTCGAAGATCAGGCCAATAAAGTATGGAATGACACATTCGATGAGTGGAGTCTGAAAAAGGATGTGTACAGCTACGAGTGCTACATTGCTCTTCTAGCTCACCAACAACGTATCGACGAGGCCGAAAAGTTATTCCAGCAGATGGTTATGCAGGAGGATCTCACGCCAAGCCGGCGCACCTACGAGTGTCTTATCTTTATGCATCTTTCTTCGGGGGAGGAGGGCGGAGCGGCCCGCGCTCTCCACTACTTGGAGGCAATGGAGAAGTCTAGAATCCCAATTCGTCCGTCGCTTCTCCGAAAGATAGTCCAGGTCAACAACGCGGCTGGGTACAAAAGGGATATGAAGAGGAGGGCACGACGCATCATACAAGCACGCGAGGAGTATCTCGCTAAGAAGCAGGAGGGCCTCGCACATGAGGCGGATCTCACAATGCGCATGGAAGACGATGATACAGCTCCCGCCGTGGATCGCGATGGAAACCCCACCTTGCGACCGTTACCGATTCCGGAGAACACCACCCTTGCGTGGTGGGAGCGATGGAAGAGAGAAACGATCAGCAAGCACGAGCTATTTGAGAGTGAAAATGCCGACGGAAGTCCAAAAGGTGAATCCTTCGAGGAAAAGAACGAGGCTCTAGCTAAGATGGGCATAGACTCTTCTTTGAAGTCAATTGAGGATGTTCCCAAGGTGAGCCGGAACAGTTTACTTTCTAAAATCCGGGAGCAGGAAGGTGAGATGGCGGGCAGTCTGTGGGGGTTGGACGGAGGGGAGTTGTCGTATCCAAAAGATGGAGGTGGCCCACAGGGATGGGGAGTGCGCTTGTGGCGAGAGCGGGCGATTGTTCGCAAAGAATTCCAACGCGTACAGGATGGAAATGCTCCTGTGCCTGAATTTTCGGATCTGGGGAAATCTTTAAGGGTTGTGGGGGATCAATTAGATATCGAAAAGAGCGGGGCTAAATCCCCTGGTGAGCTTAGCGATTGGCGTAAATATCCAGAACACCGATACGATGACGGTCTTGCGAAACCCGTATCCGAGATCGCTCATCCAATACAGCCATCCGCCGAGCTGGTTTGGCAGGCGGAGCAAAATGACCCTCTGGCGCCATATAAGACTGACGAGGAGCTTGCCATGCAAACTGACAATACCTTTTATTCACAATTAGAAACCGATGCATTCAACAAAACTAACGCGGTTGTTGAGGTGCTTCAAAATAAGCAGGAAAATGAGATCGATATCGTCGGAAAAGGTGCCACTCGTCGCTCGAAGTATGATTATCTGCAAAAATGGAGGGAGATGTATCGGCATGGTACCCTTGAAGTCCCTGAACGCCCACTTCTGCGGTTTGGGCACTCCCCGGACGACCATCATGACACCATGGCTGCAACCGTCCGAGACTGGTATCGCCGTAACAGGAGGGCCCCCGCAACCGAAGATCAAACTGCGCGATGGAAGGTTGAAAATGAGAGAGAAAACGAGGCTACGTTTTCGATAAAAAATTTGAAACAAGCCAAGCGAGCGAAGCGCATAAAGCTGAGGCCCCATAAGCTCTGATTAATATCTACCTTCTCACAAATTTGCTCGTTAAGTTTCCCCCCTTGCTGGTGTAAATTAACGCGTCCGAAACTTGTTGGGCGCCCGTTTTTTTTTTTTTGGAGAGGCAGGCAATCTAGAATTCTTTTTCCTGAATTTCAAACTCTTTCCAATCCGAAGTCACCCCCATTTTATCTTGCTTATGATTCCTTTTTGCTTCCCCAACCCATTTATCCAGCATATCGATTTCCCTATATACGGGTATCGTTTATTAGTATTCGTGTTTTTAGTAGTAGTAGTATTATTGGGATTATTTAAAGGCTGGGCCTTTTGTGGAAGCCATTTGGATGTCACTTATGCAGGTGCTCATTGCGGCCGTCCAGCCGGAGGTGGTCCAATGGCGGCGCTACCTCCACCAAAACCCCTACGTCGCCTATCAGGAGGAGCCGACGGCCGATTACGTCGCGGAGGTGCTCAAGAAGATGCCCGCCCCGCTGGTGATTCAACGCCCGACGCCCAACAGCGTCGTGGCGGATTTGGAAGGCACCGCGGCCGGGGCGGAGGAAGGCCCAATGTACGCCCTCCGCGCCGATATGGACGCCCTCCCTTTGCAGGAGGAGAGCGGCGTCGCGTTCAGCTCGCAGCGACCAGGGGTGATGCACGCGTGCGGGCATGACGCCCACACCGCGATGCTGCTCGGCGCCGCGAAGGTGCTTTGTCAGGTGCGGGGGCGGATTCGGGGGCGGGTGCGGTTTATCTTCCAGCACGCCGAGGAGGTGATCCCAAGCGGGGCGAAGCAGTTGGTGAGTTTGGGGGTGTTGAATGGGGTGAGTATGATATTTGGGTTGCACGTCGCGGCGGAGTACCCCGCGGGGAAGATCGTCTCGCGCTTGGGGACGCTCTACGGCACGTGTAACGATTTCGATATCATCATTCGCGGGATCGGCGGGCACGCGTCCAATCCGGAGCTCTGTGTGGATCCCATTCTAGTCGCGTCGGAGGTGGTTACTAACCTCCAGACCGTGGTTTCACGCCGCGTGAGCGCGCTGAAGGCGCCGGTGCTTAGTATCTCCACATTCGTGGGCGGTACGGGGAGCTATAACGTCATCCCTGATTCCGTTCATCTGCGCGGCACCCTGCGCTGTTTGGATCGCGATGTTCAAGAGCGAGTGCCCGCTCTGATGGAGGAGATTATCGCCGGGATCACCAAAGCGCATGGTGCCGGGTATGAACTCAGCTGGCTGGTGCCGAACATCGTCACCTATAACGACCCCAAGGCGTTTGATCTAGCCATGAGCGCCGCCGTTCGACTTGTGGGGGAGGCTAACGTTATCAAGGAGGAGTCCCCACACATGGGGGTGTCGGACTTCTCTGAATATCAGACCATAATACCGGGTTGTTTATGTTTGCTGGGGGTGGGGGATATGGATGGGCAAGGCGCTTACAATCACAACTACAGCTCCCGATTTCGAATGAATGAAGGTGCAATGGAAATAGGTGTCAAGTTTTTTGTTTCCATGATTGCACACCTCCTCATGCAAACTGAGACGTCAGCAAACTCGTCTTGACGTATCTAGTTTTTCATGGGTGAATTGGTAGGATTAGGTGTCAATTTTGTGCTAGTTATTTTGTGTTAGGTTGAATAGTTTGACGATTTATTGTGAAGTGAAAGATTCATACGTTGGTATCATCCTCCAAGGAGATTCTAATTGAGGTACTCATATAGGGTGAGCTTGATTTGTTTTCAGCTGAGACTGAACATTTTTCAAGCATGGAAAGAGTATGTGCATTGGACCGTTAAAAGTACATTTTTATACTACATAATTTCCCAAAACCTTTCCGAGGACCAATATACGATGACGAAATGCCAGGAACGTTTTTGCCCTATTTTTTCTTCAGCCCATAGATATATATGGTGTTTCCTTCACGTGGTTAAGGATCAAATGGTATCCGTACTCACCCGCTCCGCCAACTCCCCCATGTGGAGGAGTGGTTTTTATTGAAAGGATCCCATTAGCGTTCGCGGTTCGTAGGTTTAGGCATCGACGAATAAAAAATATGCAACACGATAGATGAACATATGCAAATTCGGATGAATCAATAAATTTGGATCGCTTTGGTATGCGTGGTTTGAAGTTATTTTTTAATACTTTTCTTGTGTAAAAGTAGGTAGTAAGGAAGCACTACCATGCACTTATCGTTCAAGTTTTTTCTTCCGAATGTTGTAGTATTTATTCATACAATAAGCATACAGTACCCTTGTGTCAAACCATTAAATTCCCTTTCAGCAATATTTTATCGTACTAACCAGGAGCTATCTTATAGATACTTGTATGTGAAATAACATTTTTTTTCACATGGGGCACACTGAACAAGCTCCTTTAATTATGTCATGTATTTTTTGGAGTACCACAATGCGTTGTAATAGATGGAGCAATGATTTAATAAAGTTATTAGAGTTAGGTTAGTAATATTGGATGCACAAGTTAAAAACTAACAGTTCCTTGTTAGTTTTTGACAGTTTAACTTTCTCATTCTTTTGGCTCCATTGCAACCGTTTGATTACACCATATGTTGATGGAGCGAACTTTCTCCATTCTTTCACCCTTCGTTAAGTCCTTTCCTTTACGGTGAGTTTTACTCTGGGCTTTTTCCCTTGCAGTCGCTTTTTTGAAGCGATATTGGGTTGAAAAAAGAGAAATCGAAAGGAACCTGATGCAATACGTAATGTTTATCAACCTTTTTCCTGATCTTTAATATTTTAAACTCCTTATCCTTTATTACTGTTTCCCATGCAGAGTTTCTCACCTAAAGGGTCTAACCATTTTTTGAGCTTAGCATAACTCTCAGGAGAGACGAATTTCTTTTAAACAACTGTTCACCATGCAGTTCACGTTAGTACGACTGATTCAAGCAACTGCATTGCGACGAATAGCAAATCGAATTGGTGAGACAGAACAGCATTGGATGCAAACTATCGCTCAGCGCATCCCCTCCAGTGGGATGACCCTCCCCCAGCTTCAGGCGTTGTTGGAGGATGAGATGCCATCGTTTTCCCCATCTATCCTGGGGGCGAACACCCTCAAGGAGGCACTTCAATCGATGCCCGACTTACTGACGATTGACCGCGATTCCGACGGCAAGGAAGTTGTCAAGCGATGCGTCCCTGGTTCTTATTCCAAATCGAGCACTACTATGGATTTATCTAACTTTTTTGATTTACAAAAGGTGTACAAGTACTGTGAATCCGTCCACAGAAAAAACTCACAGAATCCGTTTATCCGTCTGGATGACGTCTTATTACGTACTGGGGTTAAGAATGTTAACATAGTGGATCATATACTGGATCCGTCGCAAAAACGACTCAAGGTGAAGATGAGTTTGAAAATAAAGCCCAAACGTCCTCCTCGGGCAGCCATTGTATTCGTAGACGGTGATGAACTACCAGCCGTTGCTGTAGATGGTATGTGTAGCGCGTTAAACCTTATTAAACCTGAGTGTACCATGCATATTATTAGACGCCAAGCTAGTCTTCCATTGTCAAATGTCGACGAGATTTCACCAGATGAAGTGCCAACATTCCTGACTATTGAAAAAAAAGCACACGAGTTGCGACTCCGAAACCCGGGCGTTCTGAAAGACATTATTTACATGTGCTCAGCTAAGCAGTACGAAAAATACGCACAGCATGTTGCGCGACTTAATGAGTTTCCGGATGCTGATGTGTATGTGTGTTGCCCTAGTCGAATAGAGATTGTACAGCGCAAGCGTTTCATACCTTTTCACCCAGACACAGCAGCACCTAGATAAGTAATTTTATGCCACTTAAAATACGGTAGAATCGTGATAATAACTTTTGTATGCCGGAGACTGTGAAAAAATAAGAGCTTGATAACTTGTGATACATTTTTTTTCCTATTTATCCTTTAGCTTAATAGTTTCTAGAAGCAGCAGAATCATGCTATCAAGTTCAAGGTTTATATTGTTTGCCCAACGTACTATTGTACTTAAGGCCAAGAATGTCTCCGAAGCGTTTGAGCGGTACACTGAAATTGAAAACACCAACGCTAACCGAATTAGGACTCTGAAGGAAGCTGGATTATTCAATGATGAATGGATCGCAACAGAAAAGGTGCATGGCGCCAATTTTGGTATTTACTCCTTGGACAGCGGGAAGACCGTTTGCTATGCGAAACGAAGTGGTATCATGTCGCCAAACGAACACTTCTTTGGCTACCACGTCCTCATACCGGATTTGAAGCGGTACGCCGGTGAGGTACGCGCGCTTCTCTCGCAAAAGTTAGGCTACTCCCCCAACGCCGTGCTCCTGAATGGGGAGCTATTTGGCGGCAAATATGATCACCCCAACGTTCCCAAGATTCGGAAAACGGTCATGGTCGGAGGGCGGTCTCGCACGATTAGCGCGGTCCAGACGGACACTTTCCCCCAATACAGCCCCGACCTTCACTTCTATGCCTTTGATTTAAAGTACAAAGAGGCCGATTCGGGCGACTACCGCACCCTCACCTACGACGAAGGGTTGGAGATTTTCGAGAAGGTTCCGGGGCTGCTCTACGCGCGGGCTATTATCCGCGGCCCGATGTCGAAGGTCGCCGCCTTTGATGTGGAGAACTTCCAGACGACCATCCCCCCACAGGTTGGGATGGGGAACTTTCCGTTAAAAGGAAACTGGGCGGAAGGGCTGGTGGTGAAGCACAGCAAGCGTGGGATGCCGGGGTTCGACCCGAAGGGGCTCACCATTCTCAAGTTCAAGTGCACCGCTTTCCAGGAAATCTCAATCGACCCTCGGCAGGGCCCTCGTGTGGATGAGATGGAGGGCATCCGGGAGGCTTCCATCGCCACTTCGGGCGTGCAGCTGCCCGAGATCGAGAGTGTTATTCGCGATCCGGAGCTGCTAGAGGCGTCTAAGCACCTCCTCAATCATATCTGCACGAATCGGCTGAACAACGTGGTTTCGAAGGTTGGCACGGATCCATTTGAAACGGGTTCGATGACGCCGAATGACCTTGCCACGCTTTTGGCGGAGGACGCGCTGAAGGATTTTTTGAAGGAAGCGAGCCCCAACGTGGTGGCGGCCCCCATTATTACCCGTAGAGATATGACCAAATACGTTGTGTTTGAGGCCAGAAAATTTGTTCACACGTCGTGGAAGGAGATTATCTCGCGGCAAAAAGAGCTAGAGGGATAGCGGGGCTCGAGTAGCAAGCCAATAGGTCTGAAGGACCATTGCCAGCGCGTCTTGTGTGTTGTTTACTTCACGATTTTCTATGTGATACAGCGGTAAAAGCTACAAAACAAGCGGTAGAAATATATTAACCCTTCCTTAGTTCAATTATATATATATATATATATATATATGATGCGTTTATTCATCACAACTTATGACATGCTCTTGACAAATACACCTTACCTTTTTTTACGATTAAAACTTTTTAGATATGAGTTAATATAGTCACAGTTACAGGCATAAACTTAGTAAATCTGAATTTCCACGACGGAGGTAGTCATGCCAACGTAGATCGGTTCGCATTATTTTGACCTTACCACAAGTGCATACCATTTTTGACTTCAAAGGGTTCCCCAGTGATGCGGTTGCCATAGCTTACTTCTAACAAGATGGATGACTTCCTTAACAGCGATAGCTGTGTTTCTCTTTCTTCGACATTTGATATATTGTTGGAGTAACTAGCGTCACCATCTCAAATAGGTTTGGTTCTGCGTTACGCGGTTATAATTAATCGATAAAAACGAATAGCACGACTTCAGGGTTAGCTGATACGAACTAAGTGCTTTGGAAGTGCATGAATTTCCATAGGAATCGTGCGACAACCTCAAATCAGGTAGTAAATGCGTCTTTGAGGACAGATGGCATTTCTATTCAACATGGAGTGGTCTCGTTCGGTAGGAACGGAATACGTTGCAGTTGCACTTACACAAGATTTGTGTAGACTGCCTCATGTTTAAGAGAAAAATTTCCTTCCCAGAGTGTGGGATCTTCTTCGATGCGTTCCTTAATAGGTTTCTTACAATACGATGAGGCGTGATTTATAGCATGTGTGCTGATGTCATATATATCAAGAAGAGAAAAGCAGACGTATGGGGGGAGATGGAACGTGTTAAATAAATTTTAGAATTCACTCTTCGTACCTTTCAGTGGCACCTTTGCGGCACTATTATATGCGCGTTTTGTTTGTAATTCATATCTTTTGTGCTTGGCTTTGTTGTATGATGACCCTGATGGCATTTTGGTAACTCATATGAGGTGCTTACCAATTCATGATCTCGCTGAGGGAATTACTTATTTTGTTGAGAGGGCTGAATATTAAACTTGTGCTATCGTAGAGGAAAACAATACTGTTTGTCTTTTTAGACATTCTACGGATTTCATTTAAACACACGTATAAATAATAAAACCATATACATCTTTAAGCATATAAAAATACATATAGCAACACCAAAAGGGTAATTTTTTTTTGAACCGAATACGTCTGCAATGGATAAAGAACTCGATGCGAACCTTACTAAGGAATGTAAGGCAGTAGAAACCACGGGACACGACCTACCTCTACGCACGCATAGCAATGACAATTTGCTAAAGATCGATACCCATGATCTGTATTCAACCGTTGCTGCCATCAAAAAGCTAATCGCGAAAGAGGCACCAGACGCAACTAACACAACTCCAGGGCAGCCTTTTCTGCAAGGGATAAAACGAATGAATAAAAATCCAAAGACGCCTTATCTTTTCATGGCCTTCGACAGCGCGGAGAATCGCCAAGCGGCCTTACAGCTTCTGCAGAGGATGTCTTACCGGGGAAAGCCATGGAATGAGCTTCCCGTCACCGAGCGAGACCTCAGCCTGACACATAAAGGTGGTGTGAAGCGAGCTCGCACGAACTCAGAGGGCAACAAGTTGACGGAGTATGATATCTACCCTATAGAGCGGCAGCTGGAGCTTAAGAGGATGCATTGTCTCTCGGTTATGAAATCGATCCTGCCCTCAAAGGTATACGGCTGGGAGACGTATGCTAAGCGGTTCTTGGGAATCCTAGAAAGTCCACTTACAGAGGGATACCGAAACCACGTCAACCTGTCTTTCGGCTTCGGCGAGAATGGAAACCCAACCATAGGGTTTCAAACGGGTTCTTTAGTGGAGGGAAAAGTTACCATCGAATCGGCTGTGGACCCGCAGAAAAATATCCCGACCATGAATGCGGTGGCCAGAGTGGTGGCTACATCCGTTATGGGTGTGTATGAAAGTTTTGCCTCTCATGGCGTAACGATGTTTGATAAAGTTAAGGGGAATGGGTTTTGGCGAAAGATGCAGGTTCGACATAACACATTAGGCCAAGTCATGATTGATTTGGAGCTTGACGAGGATAGTGTTCCCACGGAGACTTTTGAGGCGATCAAAAAGAGTTTGGTGCAGGCCCTGTGTAATCCCAAGGTTGAAGAACAGCTGCAGGAGGTTTGGGCCGCCAAAACTGCTGGCGTGATCAGCCTGCAATACCATAAACACACAGGAATTAGATCATTACCTGAGGATGCGCCGCGTATAGTTTTGTCTGGGTCTAGTACTCTTACGGAGCGTCTTTGCGGAACGCAATTGGAGATTAGTCCGACTGATTTCTTTCAGGTTAACACTCAAGGAGCGGAGAGGATGCTTGAAAAGATAGTTGAAGTCGCCGAGCTTCGTTCCTCTAGTACGCTTCTTGATCTGTGCTGTGGGACTGGAACAATTGGGCTGGTCTTATCACCTCATGTGAAAAAGGTTATTGGCATTGAGCTGGTAAAATCTTCTGTAGAAAACGCGCAGCGCAACGCTCAGCGAAATGGGATTCACAATGCAGTATTTCATGCTGGCCGTGTGGAAAATGTTCTGCCGACAATTATTCGCAACTTAACACTTGAAGAGCGCAAGGATATCACAGCCATTCTGGATCCTCCACGGGCTGGTGTGAATGGTACCGTGTTGAAGTGGATCCGAGGCACCTCAACGATTCGTCGGGTGGTGTACATTTCCTGTGAACAGAAGGCCCTTGAGCGAGACTGCGCCGGCCTTATGAAGCCTGAAACGAAGGCCTACCGCTGCGAGCCGTTTGAGGTAACTGCCGCCTTTGCGGTTGATTTGTTTCCACATACACACCATGTAGAGATGATAGTAGTCCTAACACGACGTGAAATAACGCCAGAGGGTGGAGCTCCGAAAGTCGGAGACGATGAACCGCCGACGGAAGTTTCGCAAGTGGAACAACTAAGCGTGAAGGAATAAGAATAACTGTTAACATTACCCCAGCACATAAGAGTGGACTAGTTGTCTGAAGCCAGGCGCACTGTTACGGGTTTAGTTTCATTTATGCCACTGCATCACATTTCTAAGTTTGATGCCTATTATGATAACCTTCACCGCTCTGTTTTTTTTCCTTTATTCAGTTTATCAGAAAAGGTAGTATTCGTGTTGAAAACGAAGTCTAGTACGTAATATCTTTTTTTCTTAATTATATTACCTAATAGTTACCTCCCCCCCCTCCCAAAAGGAACTCATTCTCATGTCTACCTGGGCCGATAAACTAAAGAAAAATATTGCTCTCCCTCAAGATCCAGCATGCAAGCCCGATCACGAGCCCACGATGATTTCACCTGGGGAGGAGACGAAGAGAACCCCTGTTGAGGCCCCTGCCGAGCCCGTCGTAGCCGATCCTTCGCCCGTGGCGACGTCGATGGACGCCGCCGCGCGGGAGCTGCAGCCAAAGCTGTCGTTCGTCGATCTCGGCCCCGTCGCCCTCCCGGTAGAGCTCGCGAGTTTCATCTCGGAGGAGTTCACCTTTGGCGAGATGCCCGTGAGGCCGCCCTCGGAGGAAATCGCGGCGCCTCCCGAGCCCACCGTCGAGCCTCAGGGGCCTTCCAAACCTGACGATGCCGCCACCACCCCTTCCGTTCCTTCTCACCCTCCTGCGAATGAAACAATTCGACGACCCCCGTCGCGACGTCAACCTCAACGAGGACGTTATACAAACCCCAATGCGAACCCCTATGGTAGGGGTCGATACGCGTCGCAGAGGAACCCCTATTATATCAATAATGGGTTTGGCGAGGCGTTGATTCAATACAACCTACGCCATCAGAGCTCACCACATCCCCCTCATCATTACGATCCGGATCATTCTCTCGGTGGGGTGGATCCTTCACGGACGCCGCCGATGTATCATCCGAATGACGTCGGTTCGTTACCGCATCCGCATTTACTCGACAGCAACGCGGTTGCGTACCGCCCGTCGTATATGTTCCATTCCGGACTTTATTATAGTGGTCAGTTGCAGCCATGGCCTCCTTATTATCCACCCCCCACAGTGGAGTAGAATTCGGAAAAGTTTGTATACCATCGAATGCAATGATGAAGATGGTCTGCGGTTTGAAAAGCTCCTGCGACCCCTTCGCTTTAACATAATGTCATTTTTATATTTTATAAAAAAATAACCAGCTAAATTGTTGTTAAATTTGAGATATTAATAGTGTAATAAGAGCTTACCCGTTGTAGGCGAATCAAAGTACGTCGGGTGTCATAATTTTCTCTTAATTCGCCAGTATACAATGTCTTTCAAACGAGAAAAATGCATGTGCTGAACAAACACTTTGGGTAGTTTTCTTTTATCTAGATATTTTTGACACCGAAAGGAAGTAGTATATTTCCCTTTGAAGGAATTCGCTAAATATAACATTGTTATAGTAGAAAGCACTCCCAGGAAAAATGTCAGCAGAATCGGTCTACAAGGATGCCGAGAGGAAGGTGAAAAAATTTTTTTTCAAAGACTATGAGGGTGCGCAGGAGCTTTACGACAAAGCTGCGACCCTCTTCAAGCTAGAAAAAAATTACGCTCGAGCCGGAGAGGCATACATGCACGCCGGAGATTGTGCGATGAGGATGAAAGACATTTTTTCTGCGGGAAAATGCTTTGCCGACTCCGCTAACGCGTATAAGAAGGTGGATATGAAGAAGGCGAATGAAATGTTGGATATGTCGGTGAAAGTGTATATTGATAACAACCAGCTGGATTCTGCTACTCGATTGATAAGGGATTTCGCGGATACCATCGTTGAGCAAGGGTCTCCGATGGATGCTATTCCCTATTACGAGAGGGCGATGAGGTATTTTGATGCGGAGGATCAAAAAATGCAGTCTCAGAAATGTATGATAGCCATGGCTAACATTTACGGTGAGAATGATAATTTCGATAAAGCTCTTCAGTACTATGAATGTATCGCAAGCAACATGGTATCCGGGCCTCTCAAATTTCAGGCGCGGGATTACTACGTTCGTGCGATGCTTTGCCGCTTAGCAATGGTTACAAATGATAATCGCTTTGAGAAGACCGACGAGTGCCGCGACGCCCTCAACCATTACCTGAGCAGCGATATTTACCTCAAAAATAGCCGGGAGTATGAGTTCTTGGAGCTCCTTCTGGATTCGGTTGCGGACTGCGATGTGGATAAGTTTTCTACCGCCACGTCGATGCTGCATGATATGCGGCAACTGGATGACTGGAAGACTCACGTCTTGCTTGTAGTGAAGCATAACATGGAATCATTAGCATAGGTAAAATATTGAGCTTCATATTGATATGATTGATATATATACATATATGCATATGTGTACATATATGTACATGTATGTAGTATTTTTTTCTCCGATATGAATGGGGGTTCTAGTTAATTTTATTAAAAGCTTCAGTATGCGTGCAAACCGACGATATACCGCGAATTTGATCGGTTCATACAACCGTTTTTGTGCTTATTTGTGGCTATATGGACCCATATGTTGCCTATATGTGCCCACAAAGAATACCGCATATAAATATTTTAAAGAGCTTCAATTATAGTGAACAAAATGTGTATTCTGAAGCCTGTTAATCACTTCTACCTTTTTCTCGATATTCTAAGGAAAGTTACTCGTTTGTGTATAGGGGAGGGGGGGGAGGGAAGGATGCTATCCTTCGAAGAGTTGTTTCAACGACTACTCGAATACACCCGAACCCCACTTAAATCCAAAGAGGAGTTAGATATTCTTGAGCACACCGCGAACGGCTTGATGAGGCATCACATGCTTCGCCTTGCGAGTCCGTGGGATGTCGCAAAGTTGATTTCCTCCGCCATTCGCTGCAACCTTCGCACACCAAACGCGGTTGATCTACGTGAGCTGTCGTTTCTTGGCTTGGTGTCCTGCCCGGCACCGGCGTGCCGCACGCTGGCGAACCTCCTGCGAGCTCGACAGTTTGATTTCCCGTTAGCCGACTTGATGGATACGATTCGACGCGACGTGCAGGCTTCCCAGATGTCCTGTAAAAGCTCCGATGCCGTGTGCGTGGTGCTTTCGTTATTGAATCAATGGCATCGTCTAGAGCTCACACGCCGCGGTGTGGTGGAGTGGTTTCATGTCGAGCAGTCCTCCCTTTTCGTGGGTCGTTTGCTATTCGGGCTTTCCCGTGAAGGCGCGACCTCGTCTGCTTCCAAGAACCATCTTTCGGATACCTTCTCGACGAGTTGGGTGAGCAACCTCATGACGTTCGCCCTTTGGGATCACGCACGAGTGCAGGATGCCGGACTTGTCGTCTCTTTCCTCACGAGGATGCTCTCCTCGGAGGCGGAAAAGTCTTCCTTGGCGGACTTCACGTTGTGTGGCTTGCGATCCGCGCCTGTGATCCAGCAGTGGGGGCATCTGCGCTTGGCCATTCTTCACCAGTGCCGGATGGAATTGCGGAATGGCAGCTTACAAAA
This sequence comes from Phytomonas sp. EM1, assembly GCA_000582765.1. Classification (NCBI taxonomy): domain Eukaryota; phylum Euglenozoa; class Kinetoplastea; order Trypanosomatida; family Trypanosomatidae; genus Phytomonas; species Phytomonas sp. EM1. Next base: position 165,178 of record HF955086.1, on the reverse strand, counting down.
TCAGAAGGTCTGGGTGGATGCTGTCAAGGAGGAATTAAAAGGGGCTTTTACGCAAGAGCCCCCATTCCTCTCAGAGATGTTCCACCACCCACCCAGTTTGTCCGCCATGCAATGCACGGCGTTGCGGGAGCGGTTGGAGCAATCAAAAGAATATTTAGCCGACGCCGACCACGACGACGGCGGGGCTTTTAGGGCTCTTCTCATGCTTAGTCGTGCTTGCCGATCGTTCGTTTCCCATACCGGGAACCATGCGTACGTCGAGATCGCCGACGACGACCTCCGCGGTGTTGAACTTCTCACCGCCCTCGCGCTGCATTTGGGGCGGACTTCGGCAGCGCGTGAGCTGCTTGCCTGGACGGCGGCGTCTGGACGTCGTTCGGAGCACGTGCGGTGGCAACGACGACTGCAAACGTGGGAGGAATGTTGGGAAGAAATCCCTACTTGGCCCCTTCTACCCCCCCCTACAACCCATTCCATGCTATGGACGGAGTATATCAAGGAGGTCTCCGCGCGTTTGTCGGTTTCGATCGCGCTCGACGCCCTGGTGACGTCGTCCGACGTGCTCAAACTCCGCATGGTGTGTGAGGGCTCTCTTCGTCTGGATTGTGGTTGGGGGAAGGAGCTGCTCAAGGACCCTCTTGCGGCACCTTTTTTGGTGATTGCGCTCGCGAAGCTCGCGCATGGGTTTTTAAACGTCGGCGACGCCCCTATGGCGCGGATTTATCTCACGATGCTCGGTGCGTGTGTGGCGGGTTGCCCGACTCCTGAGGGAGTTCTGCTTTTGCTGCAGGTGTTAGGCCGCCTCGCGGGGGTGTTGGTGGGGTCGCCTTGTCTTTTAGTCGAGCCCCATGCCGGGATGGGTGTTTATCAACACTGGGAGGGCATCCAAAACGCCCTGGCGGGTGTTTTGCCCGTGAATCCGGAAATCACCTTTCGACTCCATGGGACCCGGTGGCGCTGCTATCAGCTAGGGGATGCGTTTCGCGCCCGACGGACCTTCTACCAACCGATTCTGCAACGCGAGGCGAAGGACGCCGGGCGTGAACGCGCCGCCGACTCCAATCCGGCGGGTGGCAGTTCTTTCACGGTCGTCTGGATTCGCCACGGTCTCCCCCCTGACGGCGCGGCCCTCACGGTGGAGCGATTGCGCGTGGAAAGGGGGGGTTTCCCGGTCGATGCGCCGGACGCGAGCCTCGAGCCGTGCAGGCCGTATTCCGTCCAGTCCAGGGCGCGTCTCGACGCGAGCGCGTTGGATGCCATCTCGCAGCGTCTCCACACCCTCTTTGGGGAGAATCGCGAGCAGCTGAAGCGTGGCGCCGCATCTGCCTCGCGTCGGATCGAAATCGGCCGTTGCCCCGGCGAATCCCTGGCGTGGGGGTTCACCATGCCCCCTTCCCCGGCCTCATCGAGCCTCAAACCGCGCGAGGAGGGGGAAGAACCCCCCCCCTCCCTTCCTTCCCAAACTCCTCCCCATCGCGCGAGCCTCGCGGAGGGGGTGACGAACCCAGCCGAGGAGTCACCCCTTCTTAAGGAGGCATGGTGGGCGCGACGACGTCAACTCGACGCGGAGCTCGCCGGGGTGGTAAGGGAGGTCGAAGACGCCTTTGGGGTCGCGCGATTCCTCCTCCCCGGGGAGCCCCCTCGCGGCCTCCGACGGCGGTTATGGCCGTTGAGCGAGCGGATCGTCGCGAGGATCGCGGCGCTTCGCGGGCCCCCCGCCTCCTTCACGGATCCACCCCCACCCGGGGAGGTTTCCCGGCTGACATCCCGGTGCGTTGCCCTCCTCCAAGGCCTGCCGTTTATCGCAGGGGAGGGGAGGAATCGCGCGGTGTGGTACGCGCGGGCTCACGTAGGGGACCCCTTCGAGCCCGCCTCCGAGCCCCCTTGCCCGGCCTGCGATCGGCAGCTTCAGCGCACCGCCGAGGGGCTTCTCGAGATCCTCGCGAGGCTGTGGGAGGAGGAAACGGGAGAAGCGAAAACGAAAGCGAAAGCGGACGAGAGGGGCGTCGACGCCGTGGTGGAGGGAGAGGGTTGGTTCGCGTTGCATCGAGAAGCACTGCGCGATCTCTGTAGGGAGGTGACTCGAGAGGTTTTTGGGTGGATGTACGATTATCTCGTCGAATACTATGGCCGAGAAAGCGGAGGGGGGCGAACAACCCCTTTTCGCCCGGATGGGGAGGCCGATGAAGGGGCGCACGTCAACCTTCTCGAGCTACCGCGAGAGCACCTCTATCTGGTCGTGGAGAACGATCTGCATCATTTTCCACTCGAAGGGATGGATGTGCTTCGCTCGCAGAGCTGCTCCCGGGTTCCGTCATTGGCGTATTTACGAGCGTTCACTCTGCAGGGGGGGATCACCCCTCCGGAGGATTGTTATGTCATGGAAGGGGCTCACTTTTACGTGGATTCCACCGCGGTCGCGAGTTTAGATAAGTTCGAGGCCCTCTTTCACGCCCACCCCGGGTGGACGGTCGATTATGCGGACTCAGCCAACCTCTCAGGGGGGTTGAATACACAGCCGGGGGTTGCGCGTGGGGGATCTTCCGCGGTGCTCCCCACCCTCCTGCGGGAGGGTCGCTCCGTCTACGTCTATCTTGGTCATCGCCGAGGGGAGTCGGCGCTCCCGCGTGGTGAACTCTACGATCGGTTCCCCTCTTCTCACTTTCCGGATGTGTTGTTGATGGGGTGTAGCTCCGCGCGGATGATAGGGAATGCGTGGTTTGAAAATTACGGCATGCCATGGGCCTACCTCCACGCCGGGGCGAGGTCGTTTATCGGCTGTTTGTGGGATATCACGAACGGGGAGGTGGATCGGCTTACCAGACGCTTTCTGCGCTACTCCACGAGTCCGACGGTGGGGGAAGGGAAGGGGGTTTTATCTGTTGGGGAGGCTCTTAGTGCCGCGCGGGAGGCGTGCAAACTTCCTTTTTTGTCTGGCGTGACGACTGTGATGTACGGCGTGAACCGCCCATTTTCTTCGGGAAACCAAACGGGATAGAGGTTGAGCGATAATCCTCTTGAATCATGTGGTTGTGATTCATCTCAGGAGCGCGGGGCGTTCGTGGGTATCACATCTGGAAATCGGAGGATTGTTGTAATGCGACACCAAATCGCTTTTCCAGCGCACTCAATCGAACAAACCCAAACCCAAACCTCATGGTAGTTTAAATATTAGTCCTGTTCCTCGGCTGATCTGATCGTTAGTTTTTAAGGTTAGGAGGTCTATGCTATTATCTTATGTATTATCCTGCTTCTCATTTCTTCTTTCTTACAATTTTTTTTTTGTTTTTTTAATGAAGAGTATATAGTCTAACCTATTTCTGTCTTCGAAGAAGGATCCACTCTTTTGCATTTCGTTTACGTGCTCTTAGACGAATTCACCCTATAGGAAAGAGTTCGCTCGCTTCTGGAGAAGGAAATACTGACACGAATCCGTATCCTATTTGTTTGTTTCAATGTCTAAAAAACGCGTGCGTTCGGCATCTTCTCACGCTGAGGCGGACGAAGCTAGTACCCATAACGGGCGTGGCGATGTCGGGGCCGCGGAGGCGACTCCGGCCCTCCCCAACCAGGAGGGCGGGAAGGAAAGCATGATAGGCGAGTTTCACCCGAGACGCGCCACCACCAATAAACGCATGACGAACCGCCAAAAATGCCTCGTGTTGGGGGGTCGAAACATGTCGAGCAAGGATCGTCACCTGCTGGTGGATCTCCGCGGGCTCATGCCGCACGCCCGCGCGCATGCGAAGGTCGGTCGAACCCACACCCTAGGCGACGAGCTCATCGAGCTCAGCGGCCTGCACCAGTGCAACGGTGTTATGTACATCGAGCCTCACCGCAGCGATATTAGCTACCTCTGGATCGCACAGGCCCCGAGCGGTCCGAGCATAAAGTTTCAATTGTCAAACGTGCATACCGCGGATGAGATTCGTATGGCGGGAAATTGCCTTAAGTTTAGCCGCCCCTTGCTTCACTTCGACAACGAGTTCGAGGCTCAACCGCACCTCCGTATCGCGAAGTCGTTGCTGCACATGGCCTTCAACACACCGCGTTACCATCCTCTCTCCAAGCCTTTCGTGGATCGTATTATGTCGTTTTTCTGGCTTGATAACCATATCTGGATCCGCAATTACCAGATCGTACCCACTGATCCCCCGTCGCTGCTGGAGATTGGTCCGCGCTTCACCTTGGAGCCGGATTCGATTTTGAACGGCTGCTGCAAGGGGAGCGTTCTGTGGAAGAGCCGCACGGCAAAGCCGCCAACGGAGCAACGGCGTAGTCGGCAGCTCCGTCGTTTGGAGAAGCAGAGCGCGAATGAGGTGATACGGGGGAAGTCGGATACTCACCGCGCACAACACCCGCAGCCAGCGGTGGATCCTCTCGATTTGGTGTTTAAGGATTGACGAACAAACCCACTTATAGATAATAAGCAAACAGAGAGTACGAGGCACATGAAGTAAGAGTGGAGCTTTATTGATTTATCTGAGCGAGACGATCTAGTCAGGCGTGGCGTAAGTTTCATAATAACAACGCAACTAATATTTGGTTAATAATGAGAAGTTTCTCTATCACGCGTTTAAGAAGGTGAAGCAAGGGTATTATGACCCTTCTCTAACGATTGCTATCGATGGGCTAGAATTGCTTTCAACTTTTTCTAAGACAACATGTTCTTTACATGGTATCCCCTGTGCTTTTCTTTGATTTTTTCTATATTTCTTGAGGTAAAGCATTAGAAATCATAGAGCTTAAGCCCTTAAAAACTTCTGTGTTCTTTTGATTTTTCATTCCCAACCATTCTTTTTGTTGGGCGCTCACTTTTCACATAGAGAACGAAAAGGTTTGCATTTTTTTATTGTTTTAATGGTGTAGCCGTTGCTATGCAGGTAGTTAGTGATTCTCAAAGGAAGTCGTCCAAGGGACGACTAAAAGTCGAAAAGCGTATTATTAGCTTCGTTTATCTTTGCACGGGTATACAATTATTAATGGTGTTTGCTTTCATTGTTAAAGTTACCCTAGGTGTTAACCGTACATTTCAACATTCGATATTCTCTAACAACGACTATGCCCTCAATCCTGTCCTAATTTATAAGACCAAAACCTGTAACTACACGACTGTGGACGACTTACAGGCATTTAACGGTGTATCTATAACGCTAAACGCTGAAAACGCCAACATCGTTTTTGCTGACCATGCGCTTGAGATGAAGTCACTATTCGTTTTGGGCCTAATTACCATGGCCTTCGGTATTATAAATCGGATTTGCATTGATATAGCTTTTTTTTCCCTAAAGTTTCGCAATATGGATATCAAAAAGGACATTTTCTCAGCGACGGAGCTCCTTCTACTTACGTACTTGGCACAGGCGGCTGCCTTTTCCGAACCACGATCAGCTCTGCTTAGGAATTATCTCCACAATTGTGGGGTGACTTCGGAGAAGTATCTGCCTTGGGTATCGGTTTCTGGGTTATATGTGGTCGTTGCGACTGGATATTTTACCTATTTGGTAACACTAATAATCTACTTGAGGAATACTTTACCGAAATACGGTACCATGACACCTGAGGAAATCGAGGAGTACAAGGCCTGGTTACGCCTGCGCAAAGCTGAGGCTGAGCAGTCACGGATCTTCATTGAACAAGCCAAGAGGGCTCACGCCCGGATGTTTCTTTTGCGTAACAGCACTATGCCAACGGATTCGTCAAATTTACGTAACAACCTCCTTCATCAACCGATACCCATGAACTCGTCCATGCCGATCTACGTGCCTCCTATGACTTCGGAAAATGTGAGCATTGCAGAAACGGGTTTAGTGCATCCGCATTATGATATTTACTCCAACCCAGGTTCGGCTCAAAATTTACCACCACCACAAATGTTTGGTGCTCAATCGGATTTCCTAAATTATGCTGATACTTCATATACTTCATATTTGCACCAGCCTGGAGTGATTAATAACACTTCTGGCGAATTTCCTCGGTCATCTGCTTCCAACACTCAGCGTCAGCGTAATACTCCCCCCCGATAGACCAAACCGAAAGAAACTTCCATGAGTTGATCTTTGGAGTACTGTGGAATGCCATTAGGCCGATTGATATGGGACACGACCACACGTTCTTCCCAGGGCCCTGATTAGATAACGTTGAATTTTTTATTGGATTTCACTTGTTCTTTCTCTTTCTGACTTCTTATTTGCTGCGTATGTCTGTACAGATACGTTCGTTCATTATTTCCTCGTTATTAGAGGAGTTTACTGGGTTTGTAAAGTGTACACATGTACATCCTTTTCTCTTTTGTTTTTTTCCTGTAAGCCAGTTTTACTAGAGGTTGATTTCTACTATTTGCCATTTCAAAGAAACAAAAACACGTCAATTTACATGCACACGTTTGTATTTAATTGTGATCAAGTTGTTTCTGTCTTATTTTAAACTTGATCACAATTTTTATTTTTATTGGTAATCTATTATCGCTCTCTCTATACATATATTTCGCTTTCTCCGATTTCTCTGACAGTGGTAAACACAAAGACATCCATGTCCGCTCAGCCCGAGTACTTCCGCACCCATGCTGTGGATGCCACCATCCAGCATGAGAAGGCCTACCAGCGCCAGACGGCCGTGAATGAGAATATTCACCGCCCTAACAAGAAGCACGTGAACGAGTCCGGCCATATCCGCTACTCCAAGAAGATCGGTCTCGGCTTCAAGACCCCCAAGCTGGCCAAGAACGGCAAGTACATCGACCGCAAGTGCCCCTTCACCGGAAACGTGGTGATCCGTGGCCGCATTCTCCGCGGCGTGGTCCACTCCACGAAGATGAAGCGCACCATCATCATCCGCCGCAACTACCTGCACTTCATCAAGAAGTACCAGCGTTACCAGAAGCGCCACAAGTCCCTCGCGGTGCACTGCAGCCCCGCCTTCGATCCGAAGCCCGGGGATGAGGTCATCGTCGGCCACTGCCGCCCTCTCAGCAAAACCGTTCGCTATAACGTGCTCGAGGTGGTCAGCAAGACGGCCGCGGATAAGCTTGGCAAGAAGTTCGCCAAGAACTGATGCGTCACTTGTTTTTACCCATCATAACTCGTTTTATTGTTTAAGCTAAAAAATTCTACCATAAACAGGTTTATGGTTTGTTAAAATTCTTGTTCGCTGTGTGCAAATCTGCTTTTGGAAACGAGTGAATCTCGATGTACATGCTTCTATCTTCCATATTTGATCGGTTCTTATGTCCGAAACGGTGTCATGAGGATACAGTATACCAAAAGCTAATTAAAGGCGTAAGATTTATCCTAAAAAGTTTAAGCAAAATGAGCGATAGATCTATCAACGAAAGGGTGCGAATGGAATGGTTTCAAACCCCAGAATGCGTCAATCTCACTTTTTACGTCAAAGATCGGTCGAGCGACGACGTAAGCGTCATCCACCACGACCGTTGCCTTGATGTGACGATCAGGATGGATGGCCATGACCATGAGTATGTCTTTTCTGTTGACCCTCTCTACGCACCCCTTTCCGAAGATCCGGCGAAGGTGAACGTGCGACCGATGAAAGTCGAGGTTTCGTTGAAGAAACTCGTTCCCCGCCAATGGGCCACCCTGCAGGGGGTAGCGAACGCCGTGCAAACCGCCCCCGAGCCCCCGAAATCCAATTCCGCTGCGGATCTCGTCTACCCGAACAGTCGCGGTAAAGACTGGAGCAAGGTGGCGCTGGACGTCGAGGAGGATAAGCCAGAGGGCGAGGCCGCCCTGAATAAGTTATTCCAGCAAATCTATGGAAACGGCACGGAGGAGCAGCGGCGGGCGATGATTAAGTCCTTTACGGAGAGTGGCGGGACGGTGCTGTCGACGAACTGGGATGAGGTGGGCGCGAAGAAGGTGGAGGCACAGCCGCCCGCCGGGATGGAGGCCAAACGAATCTCCGATTGAGGTCTGACGCGGGAGTGGCGGGAGGGCCACGCTGGGGATGGCGCTTGGGTTATGCTCTTCCTAGCCACCAACTATTCTGTGTGTTCTTCTAAGGTTTTATGCTTTTCCGTTTTCCATTTTTATTCGTTATTTCTCTCTTTCTTTCTCTTTGTATGTATGTCTGTGTGTTGTTAAACGCAACGAAATAGTCACACCGTCAATAAAGGAACAAGCGCACACTTTTCTTATTAATTCTGCATATACGGGGAGCTTTTTTGTCGTTTTGGCTTCTTTTCGCTGACTTTTTCCTTTAAGATGAGAAGCCGGAATTGTATATTTAAGGCGAACTCATAAACTTGTGTTTTTCCTTTCTTTAGTAGGAATGAGCTTTCAACACACAAGTGGAAATTGAGATTCTAATGAAACTTTATTATTATAGGCCAGTTAATTATTCAAAAAAGCGAAACTAATGTTGAATCATCTTGAGAGCACTGAATCAAAGGTTTCATAAAACATTATATAGAAAAATGAGTACGTGTCAAATGTGTCTTAATGGATTGCTTTACTTCCTTTCTTTTGTCTATTTTGCTATCCTGGAGTAGTGCTTTACAACAACTAGCAACAACGGCATTTTGAGGCGTTCTTCGCGTGTCACAGAGGTAGAAATACATTCTGTTGTCTGCTCTTTTTGTATTTGTTGTGTGATTTTCATGATTTATTCGAATATTTATTCCCCCAATACAAACGTGCATAGAAATAGCAATGATTTCTATTGAAGCCTTTGAGGAATCTTCGCCATGCAATTTTGAAGAGGAGGTAGCCTTAGGTTACTTTGCCGATCTTCGGCGCGACTGCTCACCAAGTCAGTACATTGATATCTGTCATAGGCTGTGCAGCACTGAAGGCGTCCTGTATAACGGTCTACGCTCCATTATTTGGAGGGATATGGTACTAGGGCTAGACGCTTCTCCTACAGTTCCTCATTTGGTCGATAGCATCATTTCAAGTTCACGCCTACAAAGTAGAGATGACAACAGTAACGCTAGTCATACTTCTCGCGCTCGTGGCTCTTCCTGCCAAAGTGATGTGGCGACCGAACGCGCTGCGGCATCAGTGTGGGACAGGAAGGGCAGGCCAGTGAGACCACAAAGGCGGTGCGCGTCGACGCCAGCAGTGTTCGTAGCCCTACGAGGTGGTAGGCCCATCTCCTCACGGCGGCGCTCAACCTCACAGCTCTTAAACCCTTCTAGAACAGTCAAGGACGACCCTTCATCTTTCTATTCAGTGAATGACGAGACTGTTACTTCACCTTTTTTCTCCTTGCCATCAAACTGCCAAATTCGTGTTGTTGAGGCAGACATCAAGCGCTCGCTATGGCTATTTTATCCAGAAGAGGAGCGACGTAACCGAATGCGAAATATTCTGAAGAGAATCATACTGCGAGTCCTTGCCAACAATCCGGATAGGCATTATTATCAGGGTTTGCATGAACTAATAGGCTTCATCATGTATGTCCTCTCACCACATCTTCGAGCTGAGGAACTAGTATCGATTTGCGAGGGCATGCTACTAACCCGATGGCGTGCCTTTAGCGAAAAAAAGTTGATGCATTCCGAAGCGCTGCTTTACGCAATGCACGCTGTTATTGCAGAAGAGGATACATCGCTTGCCATGGCTCTGGAGAAGTGTGGAGTAGGACCAGAATCCCACTACGCTGTCTCGTGGGTTATCACATGGTATGTGCACTGCGTGAAGAATATAGAGGTTCTTGCCCGTCTGTTTGATTATTTTATTACGGATGAGGATGGGATGGCGGTGATTTTTTTCACTGCTGCGTTTGTTCTAAGCCAACGTAAGTTCATACTCAACTGGATCGATGAGGCACGTTCTGAACTATTATCCAGCGGATTTGATGAGGCAGATGACATCACAGTAATGGCAAAAATTTATTCACAAATGGCTAAAATGCCCTCTGCAGCTCTTGATTCAATGAATCCTGATGAGCTCAACAAGCTAATCCAAGAAGCGGCGCGAATGAGGGCAAATTACCTGAGCATAGTACATCGCGAGCAGGCTAACTTCATCAACGGTAGGGTCTGCAAGTTGGGCTTTTTAGCCAACCAGCGTACCCGGAATGCGGCCCTAAGGCTGTTGTGGTTTCTACTTCCACGTGAGTGGCGCCACCCCGTGGTGAACCGAAACCTCATGCAGATGGTGCTTCTGGCCGGAGCCGTGGCGTTTATGACGGTGGCTATAGTTTGTAAATACAAAGCCCATTGAGTTTCAGATACCTGTGTGATAATGGGCATTGGCGCAGGAGTCGTATTGCCACTCGCAAAATTGTAGATTTGGGATAAGTTTGGGATGTAATGGCTAACAAGACTTCAGTTTAGCGTTTTCGTTGCGTGCTTTTATTTTGTGTTTTATTTTTGCGTTTACTTACTATGTTTGCTTATGCAAACTATGCTTTTCATTTTACTTGGAACGATTCGTAGAATGCTGAGCAACTCTTTTCTATTTACATAAAAAAACATCTGTGTCAAGCAGAAAATTTTGCCTGATGCAGGACAGAAGACTTTGTTGTACGATTCTATGCAAATTACTGTTTTATTTACCACATTTTCTAATGTATTACATTGATGGTGCTGATTCTCCATACGCAGGCGGAATCTTATCCTAGCCGTAGGGCGAGTTCATAAAATTTGAACAGAGTAGTACCAGTGGGAAGTAACGGTGGTAAAATGACGCAGGGCTACACCGATTCGCTTACACTAGTCGCAACAGTGACGTGGTGGCCTGCGTTTGACCAGATTAGTCAATTTCCCCTCAGCAGCCACCAAAACTTTTTCTCTGCCATGACCAACAGCCCTGCTCCTCTTCCTCGTGATACGGCCGAGACGAGTCAAACGTCGAGCTATGCCCTCTCTAGGCTAGGAAGAAGCGTGTTTCTAACGGCACTTTGGGCATACACCGCAGCAGATGGGGAGGGTGAGGCCGAGGCCGTGACGGTGCATAACCCTTTCACCGACAAACAACTGATTCTGAAAGTGCATCCCCACATCTGCCATGCGCTGAGGTGGAAAGAACAAACCCCATGGAGGCTGGCGCAGGAGGGCCGAATACGGATCTGCCCCTTGCCGATTTTAGACTGGGTTCACGAGATTTCGTGTGCGCCCGAACCTTCGGCGTACATGACACTGTGGAGTGAGATCTACGAAAAGCATTGGAACCAATTTTGGGAAGGCTGTAATAACTACGTTCGTCAGCTCGCAGCGCAGTGCAACCACGGTAGCGAGAGTGGGGGCGTATACGACGCGGTTCCTATAGATCACTACTCGTTACTCGTTACTGGAGAGCCGGGGTGTGGAAAACGCGCGCTTCTTGCATACTTCGCCTATCGACTTCCTCACCTCATTGAGATATCCCTTGAGATCGGTCAGGTTCAGAGATCTGTGCAGTACGTGGTGGAGCGCCGCTCACTCGATCTAGCTGAGGTGCTTACCCGTGATGAAGAGGAGGGGATACAAATCGTGCGGACGGCCCTGCGGCCGCTGCCATACGACGCGAAAGGGTCTCTGAAACCTTTGCTGCTTCTTTGTCTGTACAATTTCGACTTGCTGCTTCAGTCTTCGTGCAACTCTCTGACGGATCTTGTCAGCTATGAGTTAAGTGCTTCTCTTGACGAGTTGAATGCAAGCCAGTCGGCTATCGTGATTTGGAGCACATCACATGATCCATCGCTTGAGGTGCAACCATTACATCACCGCCTGGCCTTCAACCGGATATATCTTACTCGGCCGACTTCTGACGAGCGAATGGCATGCCTACAGCACAAAGTCGAAGCTTTGAGGGCGTCTCAGCTAGGAAACAGCGGAAAGCTGCTACCAATGCTTAAACATCAACAAGATATGAATGAAAGTGAGTGGAGTGAGTTACTGCAATCGCTGAATGAGAATTTGGCAAGCCTTTCCGCCCCTGCGGTTGTAGCTATGGGGATGGCGGAGCTCGCGGAACGCCTGCAGGAGGCCGCATCCGAGAGTGCGGATCGGGGCAACGAGGCGGAGACGGGTTTAAGCGCTTATAGCGGGTTGTTTAACATGGATGCCGCGATCACCAAGTTGGAGGAGCTGGCCGTCTGGCCACTACTGCACTTGAAAACGCTGCGAGCGTTTCACATCCCGTGTGCAAAGGGTGTACTCGTGTGTGGGCCCAGCGGCAGTGGGAAGACGGCGCTGCTCCGTGCGTTGGGCAGTCGTCTTCGTGGGGTTCGTGGGCTTCACGTGATGCTTGTCAATGGGCTTTCACTGATTGAGAAGGAGGTGGGCAAATCGGAGAAGAACATCGCGGCGATGTTCGCCGCCGCCCGCGCGCACTCCCCCACGGCACTTTTCCTCGACAACCTCGACGGCCTGGCTCCTCCGCGCTGCCGGGAGTCGAGCGAGACGACGACGGCGACGGATCGAACGCTAAGCACTCTTTTGACGGAGATGGACGGCGTCGGCGGCGACGCGAATTGCGTCGTCATGCTGATCGCCTCCGCATCTTCTCCAGAGAGTTTAGACCCCGCGGTGCGTCGCCCTGGAAGACTGGATGTGCACGTGACTCTGGGCTCTCTTAGCCTCGAGATGGCTGTAAACATCATGGTGAGCCGACTTTCTACCTTCTGCGCGAAGTTGCTAAAATTGCAGTTACGGCAGGGTGAGAGAGCCACAAACACTGATGAAGGCGATAATGGAGGTTCTAATTATTTACTTGATGATCAGTTTGAGGCGGTAATTGAACAAATCATTGCCCGACGGTCTTGGGAGCTTTTCGAAGCGCACACTACCAAGATTTGTACAGAACTTTCTGCGGCTGTCGTTGTGGCCGCAGCAAGAGAGGTCATGCTATCTGTGTTGGAATCACATTCCACCAATGTTCCTTCTTGCGAAGAAACGATGCTACCTGTCCAAGTTGTTGTGGATAAGCTAGCCAAATGTCTGGAGGTTGCATTCGTGAACCTACTTTCGCCGAGCAATGCCTATCAATCACGGCTCTTGTAAATGGTGGTAACAAGACAGAAATGTGTCTTTTACAGCGATTAAATAACCAACTCATGTGATACTTTAATGACTCGTTCTCCATTCTACGTATAGTTCGAGCATGAGGGAATGGTAACGACTCTCGCTGAGGAGCTCTCGTTCATGCTCCGTAATATGACTTTTTTTCTTCTTCACTATTTTTTTGCATTTAAAATAGAAAAAGGGGAGTTTCACTTGCAAAAGGAAGAATATTAAAAAAATTTCGGAGAGGGGAGACCACAAAGGAAGGTGGTTCTTTTTTCTCTTTATGTGTTTGTTACTTTTTTAAGGATAGACATCGATGTACAAATCTCAAGAAAATGTTTCCAATTTTGGCACTTCACTTAATAAAACGTCACTACGAGAGCGTCTGCGTGCTCGGCATGATAATGCACTTAAGAACTTTAGGGAGTCCATGAAATCTCTTCATGAGGGTGTTGATTGTGCTCAAAAGAAAGTTGCCCTGCGACTTAAGCAGGAATTAGATAGTAGCCATGCGGCGACAGCTGCTATTCTCGCCGCTGAGCAGCACACAGTGCAGGAGCACGGGGAATTACTTAATGAACACGCCAGACGGTGGGAAAACGTCTCAGACGGTAGTGTACTTTCTCCGTTCGAAGATAGCTTCTTTAGCGCGGGAGACACCAATTTTGATGCTGGCATGGAGCGTATGAGAGCAGAGCGATACCGTTTGCTAGGGCAAGCGGTGAATCTACAGAATGAATTTAGCGCCCGAACAGTTTTGATACAAGGTTGCATTAAGGAGATGGTGGAGCATGAAACCCATAGAAAGGATGCCGTCCAATCTGCCCTTCGCGAGCTGATGCTTTCCTTAGCGAAGATTAGTTACTGCAACGTGACCGCCTCCCATGTGCTGGCTCAGCGTGAAATGCACTGCATTAATCAGACCATCGCAGCTAACTACGAAGGCATCCAAACACTTTTTGCCCAGCTTAGCTGTCGTGAGTTGCTTAAACAGGAACAATACACCACCACAATGGCTGGGATCTACCAACAGGTGTTGAATTGTATGGCCAAAAGTAGCGCGTATTGGCTGCGCACCTTGCTTCAATCGGAGTATTTTCGCCGACCAGTAGAGCGCGTCGAATGTGTACAAAGGGTTTCGGAGTTGACCACGACAGCACATGCGAATGGTGTTCAATTCCTCAGTAATCTCCGTGTGATGATTGACTCCCTGCGGGACGCCGAGAGGCCCCTTGCTGAGGCCAAGGAGGAGGACTACCAAGTCTGTGGTGGCAGCACCCCTACCGGCTGGCTGCGGCACTACCGCGGGGAGACGAGTAGCGGTCTCGTTCCCATACACAGCTGCGCGGAAGTAGTCGATGAGTGGCGGATGAAGGCTAGTGTGGTGGTGCGCAATAACAACTCTCGCTGTATGGAGCTGTCGGACAGGATACGGTGTATGGAGAATGCTCGAGTGGGCGTCGCGGAGCAGCTGAATCACCAACTGATGTACTCTATTGAGTGGATACATACCCCTATGGACGATGAGATCGACCTGCTCCGGCTCGCATCGGTGCCGAAGGTCATTCCTGAGGATTTGAAACGGGATATCGATACGTCATTTGTGAAGGACGAGTACAAGCCCTTCGCAAGCACCCGTTTTAGTCAGGCCTCCGAGTTGCAGACAGCGTACAGGCGTTTGCTAGAGCCTCTTATTGTCTTCGTGAGAACGGAGTCACTTTGGTTCACTGCGGTTGTAACTAATAGGCTGCACAAAAAGCAACACACCTTTGAGCAGTTGTTGCTGCGTGCCAGCACCAGCGTGCTTCAATGGTTTGAAAAAGCATCGGATGCGCTAGTGGGTACCATAAAGGGTGTTGTGGGCTACCTACGTGAGTTTTACCAGAAGTGCTATGAGACACGTATGTGGTATAACGAAGAACTGGTGAAGATGGAGCAGCAACTCACTGTGCTTCAAGATCGGCTCGCAAAGTCAGAATCTAAGGAGGAGGCTGAAAAACTCTTTAGCCAAGGTCTGAATTGTCTTGAACAGATAGCTCAACGCCACATTCGGTTTCATAATGAAATGATTCTACACCTGGACCAGGCAGTGGATTCCGTTGGGGGAAATACGGATCGGTACTGCGGCATGATGCTTGATAAGATTTGCGTTGAGTCGGTGGAGGACACGGAGGCCCGAGTCTTACGGGAGCATCAATCCAAGGTTGAGTCTATTATGGCCATGCTGGCGCTCCAGGAACAGCAGCAGAAAGGGAAGCGTGGAAACAGAAAAGGAGCCGAGGAAATTGCCAATTATTTAACCCTGGAACCCATGACTGAGGACGCGGTACCAATGGATGTGGTTACCTACCCTCAATTAACTGCGCAGTCAGGGGTAGTATATAACATCATTGCACCTATGCAGCTCATCCGGGAGCAGGATCATGAAGACAGCATCCCTTTCAACTTTCCTTTGATGTCTGAACCTACGGCGGTGCCTACCGAGTTTGTTTCTTGTTACGATGCTCTTTTTGCAGGATCGGCTGAAAGTAGTGTGGATAGTTTTATTTCCAAAGAAAATGACATCACGGTGTGGAAAGAGGCCCTGCGGCAGGGGCTGCTCGACTGGACGCTGGCGCTTCGCGCATACACGATGCAGAATATTAAGGCCTTCTGCCAGCGCGCGCGAGCGGATCAGTCCATCGAAACGAGTGAGTTACTACGTTGCCACCGCCGCCGACCTGCGACTCTGCAGGTGCAGGTCTATGAGTCTCGTGTTCGTCAGCTCGAGGACAATGCCCATGTAGCCATTAAGTATGGTGTACGCTTGCGAGAGCGCGTCGCATCGGTGCTGTGCGTGTTCGAAGAGTTCGATAAAAATGAGGTATGGGCTGCTGAGGACAAGCAAGTGCTGGCGCAGCTCCAAGAAATGGAGGCACAGGCTCTAAAAGCGCCCAACGCTTCTGCGTTACAGAGTCGTGAGCGTCAGTATAAAGCTGTGTGCATGCAATACGTCAATTGCGTGGACCACCGTACCGAGGTACTTCTAGACCGTGTAAAGAGCACCATATCATCTTTAACGCTTGAGCTACACCAACTCCAGACATCTCACTCGCCACACCTAAACGATGGTGGCAAGGCCGCCATGGAGCGAATTCATGCCGTTTTAAAAGAGCTCGACGAAACTAAGGACAATGTGTGTCGTCATGGCGAGATGCAACGTGAGCGACGTCTTAACACAATTCAGACATTGCAAGCCAGATACGATGCTACTCACGCGCGCACCACCGCCGAGCTACAGCTGATCGCTTGCCTCCAGGAAGTTGCTTCCCGCTTTAGGGTGCAGGTACAATCCTTTATAAATGCCTCCAAGGCGTCCGAGGACGCGTTAAACCGTGCCATTGATTTTCTAGATACGAGCCGTCAGCGCATGCCGCTGAGGCCCGACTTCGTGGCCAACATTCTAGCGAGCACCCACCTTGACGTGCTGATAGCGGCTGAGGTAGGTACCTCTGATCGACACAAAAACGAGGGAAATGCGGAGTCGCCGCTGCCCACCACGGAGGTTCTCACCACACAATTCGAACATGATCTGCAGGCTCTTAAGCTGAAAACCCAGCAAACTGTGAGGACGTGCACGGCAAACGAGGTACTCTCTACTCTCGACCAATTAAGAGATCGCCTCTACGTCCGTGGGATTGTGCTACAAGCACTTCACTACAGCATCGAGATGCTTATGGTCGATCCGGAGCACTACATCGCCCCAAGAATCCCCCGTAGCGGCGGGTCGGACGGCCAATCAGGGTATAACATTTCCTCGGGGGCTTCGGAGCGGCCTAGTAGCGGCCACGTCGGGGGGGCGCGTCGGGGTGGAAAGGGGGCAAAATCCCAGGGCGCGGCGCATTTCTCCGCCCCGGTGCCAGAGCAACAGCTGCTCCCCGCGTCCACCTCAGCCCTCGCGCAGCTCGGGACGTGGGCGATGGGGTTTCGCACCGCCGCGATGGAGGTGGCGCGGGCGCACTTTGCGGCCTACCCTATGCCCCTGGAGCACCCCTTACCCCATATGCTGGCGGAAGCCATCACGGCTGGCCTTAAGGAGAGGATCATGGGGGTGGGTCCGGAGCCAGGCTCGCTGGATGAGGTTGAGATGGCCATCAACTTTCTCTGTCGTACCCAAGAAGCCCAGGTCCGGGAGCATTTGAGGGAGGCTCTAAGAATCTACCGCCAGCAACTACAGCTAGCCTATAATATAGTACAGGCTCTGCCCCAGTGGTTGAGTGCGTCCGTGTACTTCATTTCAGCGACCGCAGTGAGCCTCCACGTGCAAAGTGTACTTCAGCGTTTTGAGGCCTTTCACCGTCTTTCAACTGCTCTTCGCATAGCGAATGACCGAAAGATGAAAGTGTCGCTCAGTTCGCAATCTAAAAGAGATGTTTTGCAACGGCTAATCGCATCAGAGTCCGCTCGTCAGGCCTTAGCTGCGGAGGTAACAGCACGATTTTGGGTCTTTGCGTTGCATGGACTCCAAGAAGAGGCCAGGGAGCATGCTGCGCGCTGCCACACGAGCAGCAATAGCCTCATGTCCTTGCTTAGAGGTCTTGTGGGTCCAGCTCATCTCGTAGCCTTGGGAGAGGGTGAAGTAGTGGAGGGACACCACCGAGGCCTCAGGTACCTGAAGCAGCTCAAGTCAAAGAATACTCAAGCGATGTTACAAAATGAATTGCCAAGTAGCAGTGTTGCTTTCAATCGCGATACTCGTCTGCAGGATGCCTCAGGACCTGGAAAGCAAGAATTCACGAGCAGTCGAAGGGTCATCAGCGTTGGCAACAAGGAGCGTGGCCATAATTCTAACCTGGATAACACCTATGGCGGCAGCAAGACCTTGACACCTATAACTTATCCAATGGTGGAGCTCTTGGGTCTTCCTACTGCTCAGGTGAGGCCACTGGAGGCGTTTTATGCGGAACATCCAGAGTGGGCTGTAGCCCTGCCGATGTCTGGTCCCGCGTTTTCGCATCCAGCGCCTGTCGAGGATGTCGGTGCGGCTCCTGCTGGTGGTGGAGGGTCCCGCACTACAGGAGCCGTAAAAAAGGTGATCCAACCCGAGCAGGTGGCGACCGCCCCTCCATCAATTCCACGAACTTCAGCATTTATCGTGCCCGACACGAGACTATTCCAAGAAACTGTCACACTTGCCCACAAATCGGTCGAGGAGTTCAACACGGCTGTGCAGGAAATCGTTCAGCATCTGAATAAGGCTTTCCATGGATGGCTACAACGGGAGGCGCACTACAAACAAAATTGGGACCTTTCTGTCAAATCTCTATATCACGTCAGCGCACGAAAATGTAGCTTAGGCTCGACCAATGGTCTAAGTCTACTTGAGAATGATAACCCTGAGTAGCAACAAAAAGGTATTTTCTGTGGGTCACCTTTGCATTTGAAACCCTCGGAAAATAGTAAAATACACCCACCCATATAAATACAAAATCACGTATGAGTGTGTATCAAACTACTCCTGCGTACTTCTGGTATATATCCACACACACACACACATATATATATATATATATATATATCATTTTACTTCGGCTCCTGTTTTGCTTCCTTTTTGTTGGCCATTAAATCAATAGTCTCACTTGAGTGAACCGTGTCGACCGTTAGTACTAATCTCTTTGCTGTTTTTATTACTTTCATCGTTTTTTTTCAGATGTAGAGGCTATGTGGGCATATCACTTAAATGACATGTATTAACTATGCTGTTTGCTTATTCGCATATGTACACTCAAGTAGGGTTGCTTGTTGTTCTGTTTATTTCGTTATTCTTGTACGTATAACTGAAATTCATTGGGTAAACCTTCAACAGTTTTTTCTCCCATCTATTTTTTGCCCTTTCCTAATGTTTGCTGTTGAAGCTTTATGTACAGGGATAGGTTTATTGTTCTTGATTTCATTATTTTTTATAGTTGATTACGATACTGTTATATTTTATCGCATATGAACAGCATCGAAACATTATTAACCTCTCTTCAATCGATATCAGTTGAATGGCGCAATCGCAATCACACCACCCAATACCATGCTGACTATCTACATCTTCTTCAAAGGATGAAGGGGTACGTCGTCGGATTACGGCAATCCCCCCAGAAAAGTCAGGCAGCAATCCAAAAAGAATGTGTGGTGCAATCTGTTACCGTTGCCATTGAACACGCCACAACAGGCACGTTGCCATGGATTGTAGTCCTCACGTGGTTAGATCTTTTGGAGAACTTATTAGAGAATGCACAGGGTGATATTCGTATCAGTAACCTTGTGCCTGGGCTCTGGAGCACTATTATGGGGCATTCTAGGGGCAGCAGCAGTGTCTCTGCTACAGCACTCTGCGCTGAACTACGCATCCTTCAGCTGTTGTTGAAGTACGCTCCAGTTGAGATGAAGGGCGCGCTGCGGAAGCACCTGCCGCATCCAGTGAAGTATCATTCTGTTGCGGCACGAGTTTGCGGGTTGAAATGTATGCCATGGATTGTGGCGAATCTTCCATCCTCGGCGCTCACTCAAGAATTTCTTAGATATATACAGAGAGGTCTAACAAGTGGTGTATGGCCAGTGCAAGAGGCGGGTATAGCGGCTGTACGAACTATTATGGAGTTAGGAGTAGACATCGATGCTGCTATGGGGCACCAGCTCATGGAGCTTCTCGCGACTACGTGCAATGACGCCCCTTTTGCTTCCCTAAAGTCGCAGGAAGACGCGGGTATTGCGTTGGGGTACCTCCTGTTGCTCAGTCAGTGTGGCTTCAAGCATCGAAAAGTGACCCCGGCGGTCTCATGGGACGAGGAGCTCTCATGGGGTTGGCTGGGAGGCTCAACCTCTGACGAGGCTCATCGCGTGACGCGTTGCCTCTTTCATTCACACATGTCACGCGTGATGCAGCAAGTCCTCGCGATCGCCATTTCGGTCCTTTTTCGCGTTGGGTGTAGCGATTCCACTCTAAGCGAGGCATTACGTTCCGCCTTTGTGTTGCTGGTTCCAGTACCGGGCGATTCGCGGACCTATATGCCTCGATTGCTTGCGAACGCCCTTAGGGACTGGGCGTTGCAACTGCCAACCCACACCCATCGGTTGGCTTTGGTGAACTGTGTGCGCAAATATGTTCGGAGCATTGCTGAGGATAAATCGGTGGTGCGTACGGCAGTGATTGCGCTGGATATGATCGTGCCTACCCTTGTCTCGCCACGGGAGCTGAACGTCAGCTTTGAGAAAGACTTACTTCTTGCGTTCGAGGCCCATCCGTCTCTGCTCGAACATGTGAGCAACATTCTAGGTGTTATGGGGGCTCAAATCCCCGACTCATTTTGCCAGCACAGATTATTGCACAACTTCGTTCAGTCAAGTCAATGTATTTCGAACGCTGAGGGTGGTGAGCTCTCACGGGACTTTGTTCTATGGACCAAGGCAGTACTCGTTGCCCTTCGGGAAGGTAAAACCGATGGTGAGGCTTCAGTCGCCATGATAGGGCCTATTCTCACAGTAGTTTTCCAACTAAGTTACGATGAGTTGGCATCCGTATATGGAGAGAATGATAAATTTAAGCGAGCTGAACTCTTTTTCATGTTAATAAAGGTCCTTCTAGAGTGTTTTTGTCATTATGTTTCTAGCTTTGTGAAGGCACAACTGGAGTTAGCCGTGAAACGCCTTATGTTCTCCTTGGTTAACACTCCTTCCAAATCGTCTGCGTACTGCCGGGTGGCCTATGCAGCCTGTAGTCTGCTTACCAGCAGCAGTTTTTGCGATACGCCCACGGACACACAACGTATGCTATGCATCGGATTACTGGAGGGCCAGCTAATGGAGACATCACGCCCCTTGCATGAGTCGGATAGCTCAGCTAAAACCGACAGTAGCCTTTTTCAAAGGGATATGCACAAGCTAAAAGGGGAAATCTACAATGTCATTGCCAAGGGTCCATGGAAGCCGTGCCCTGATGAGGGGAGTCTTCGGTGGCTGGTAACTCAAGCACTCAACGACCTCGAGAAAGCATGTAAGGATAGTGTGCCGGTTTGTTTGGAGGACAAGGAACTTTTCCCTTCTGCTGCAGCCTCATATTTACGAAGCTCCCGTTGCATTCTTCCAACAGCAATGGACATGGCTTATGCTAAAAGCCTCGAGCAAGCAGTGCGCCTGGTGGGTTGGGGCTTCCATCACTTTGCATCGGTCGATACAACAAGGAGTCGTGACTTCTGCAACGAGATCCTAAATCGACTGAAGGCGATTGCAGAGACGCAAATGCATGCAAACATACTAGATACAGGGTCCCTCTCTTCCTCCAGGAGTGGCAATCACACGAAACATGGGGCTGCAGATCCCAATACTATCACCACATGGAACCTTTTGGTATGTTGGATTATGTTATTTAATAGTACCTTAAGGAGAGGCGTAGACTCATCGTTGTCCGGTCTCTTTCGTACAGGCTGGACCACCAACTTCTTGTCAAGCTTACAGGGGCTTGAAAAGATCACCAGCAGTTGCATTGATTCAAACCTTTTCGATCTAAAGGTGCTTGCATGCAGGGTCCTTGGCTTCACATGGTGTCTGTTGGACCAAGCTGATATTGTTACAACCAAGATGGGACAGGAGGGTCCTCCTAGCACCGATAGGGTACTAGCCATCGTGGAGGCGCACGCTTATTGTGGCCTCACAGGTCAGCCCACAGCAACGCTACCGATAGTCATTTCGTTTGTGAGTGAGTTACCTAAGCATTATTCTCTACCCAATGACCCGTGCTCACTCTCTGAACTTACTATCCTCACTGCCTTCATTCGTCTCGCTGAGGTTTACCCTTTGGAGAGCGCTGAGCGGCTTCCAGCGGCTTTAGGCAATTGCTTTCTTGCACCTATGCCTCCCTCCATTGACCCCCTCGTGCTATCCCTCAGCCTTGTGTTCTTTTCGCTGTTGTCTCCTCTGGCGGACACTTTCGTTCGGGATGGCCTGTCGGACCTTATTACTGCTTGCATGAGGCACGCCGTGACATGGAAACGACCGCCATATCAAATGGACGAAATCGAGGACGGCGCCAATGTAAGCCTTGTGGGGCGCATGTTGCACTATTACCAAACGCCAGTGCTACCTTCGGATTCAAACAAAATAAATACGTACATTGTAGTCTCAGAGCGATTATGGGAATTGGTATGTAATAACAACTCTTGCAATAACAGCGACATTAAGGGTGCAACTTCTTTTCAAAGTCTTGCTGTGCGGAGAACTTTAGTGCTGCGCCATCTTCCGGATTGTTTTCTACGTCGTGCAGCCCAACTTTGGACTGAATACCACACAGAGATGTTCACAGCAGGTTCTCGCATTCCGATGAATTTGTTGGAAGTAGCGCGACTAGTAGACTTTGCTTCAACGAAGGAAACTCGACAAGCTTGGCTTAAAGTAGGCCAGATCATACTTCAACATCACGTGGACACCATGCACACTCAAAAGTCATCAATCTGCTTACAACTCATTCAAGACATTCGCGAGTTGCTGTTAGCGCGTTCATCAAGTTTTTCTGCAGTCACTTCTTTTTCACCCAGGGGGGTCTTTCCCACAAGATCACATAATCATGGTGTTAAGATAATCGGTTCTGATGACTTTGAAGGTGAGCAGAGCTTTTTGGGAGAGGATCCAATGAAAGGCGGACGGGCGAAAGGATCTTGTAAGAAGAACCAACATGAAACCACAACGGTGCGGCGCAACTCAGGTGAGGTGTCGTGTGATCTGCCTGCCAAGGAATTTGCATTGCGGATGCTTGTCTGTTTACTCTCATTGCTCCCAACGGCCACCGCGGAGATGCATCACGCCTATCTGAATCTCGTAACCATCTCAGGTTCTTTGGTTGAAACGTTTCCAGACCTTTTGGGCAGCGTAACCGACTTACTCATAGACGTCCTAACCCACTATAATGAAAGCTATGAGGATGATCCCGAGGATAGACTAGTTTTCATAACTGAGCGCAAAATTCCATTACTTTCGTGTGTAAAAACACTCATACGACTTTCCGTATTTCGAGTGGCAAGGGGGTGTGAACTAGCAAGAGTTTTTGTTCACAGCAAACTTGCTGATGACGCTAGTATGCTGCGTATTGTTCAAAGCTTGTCGCTACTTCTGACCACCTTGGACTCTTTAAATAATGGCGACAGGACCCCCGAGAAAAAGCGGAGCGACTATGACGAGGTGGCTGAAGGAGGGGGCCGTCTTATCATCCGAAGCCGAGCGTCTGGTCTTGTGGCGACGGAGCTGTCTCGAATCGCGGACTACGCGGAGTCTCATGGCTGGACGGAAACGGCCTGCGCTGCCGTGCACAGCCTGCACTCTCCGGCTGGGCAATCAGCCCTCTTTTCGTTGTGCGCGCATTTTGTTTCACTGATGTCCATGTTCAATGGCTACCAGGCCCCACCAACGTTGATCTATTCGGGTCCACCAGATGTGGATCTCGAGCTTGTAAACGTGGATGCCGCGCTTGCGGCTGTGGCGTGCGTAGCACAGAAGAGGGTCGAGGGCGAGCAGGGACTGGGCCCCGGGCTGCGCTATGCCGTAGGCTGCCTCTGCTGTATCCTGATAGCAACTGAAGGTACCCGCTTGCATATGTTGCCAAGTTTGGCTAGAAATCTTCTGATTCTACATCAAGATATCCTTGCGCAGGTAGCGTACAACGCATTGATGAGCGACGGTTCAGAATCGAATGCTCCCTTGTTACTTTGTATCCTAGCTCAGACCACAGGTGTCACGAAGACAAATGCTATGGCAGAGAATCTGCTAAGCTACTGTGAAAGACGATACACCTCCACAGCGCAGCCGCTACCTGTCACGGTGGTAGAGTCTCTGTTGCACATTTTCTTCACCATCAAAGACGACCAATCCGAGGCGCTTGTGTCTATATCCAAGCTCCTTTGGTTGCTTCCAGTAGACTACCTATTCCTGTCGCCATCTATGAGTCTTGGTAGAGCGGCACTAGAGTTCTGCCGTTCCGTCAAGGTTGGCCACACATCTGGACCTCAACAGAGGGAAGTATTGGAAAAATTGGCACTATCGGGAACTAGTGGGCTGATTTTGAGCGAGTTAGTGTGCGGGTACCATCACCGACAGACGTTATTGGAAACCCCGCCCATCCCATACTGGTGTTCCGTGTTGGAGGCACAGGAGCCCTCTCAGCACATTGCCCGACTTCTCGTTCAGGCGTACGCTGAGACGGATGATCCCTTAGCACTCACAGTGTGCCTCATCTCGCCCATGACCCCTTTTGTAAAGGCAATAAACATCATAGCTGCGATCGTGAGTGTTGAGTGTGTTGACTTTTTCGTTAAATGTCACAGCTCTCTGTGTTACATTTTTGAGTTTTTACTTTTTCACATCACACCAAACGACGGTATATCCGTACAGGAGCGTATGACGATAGTCATACAGGTACTGACTGCCCTTCTGACAAGTGGGCCGCACCAACGCATGATTCGGTCTGCACTTCGGTCGGTTGGTGCAAGCCTCGTGCAGCGGGTCGCTAGGAATAGCCCGGCAGAGTTTCGCGCAGCAATACAGTCACTAGAGAGGGAGAAGGTCATGATACTACGGAGTTTCATGGAAACATCCGTGCTGTAGCCTAGGTAAATAATATCATGGACTCGCACACTGAATGTAGTTATGATGATCCGTCATCAGTACATCGTGATGGTGAGTGCATGTAAATAGTTTTTTTTTCTCATACTGTAGAATTTCATCGTTTTTGAATACAGGCATTTGTCGTCATTTTCTATCGCTGAGCTTTGATACAAACAAGAAGTAAGTAAAGCTAATTTGTCTACAGATTACCAGCTGATTCATTCGCTTTAAAGACAAATTACTAATCATGTCATTATCACAAAGCTAGCTGGCAATAAAGGGTACTGAATATTGGACTCTATTGTCGATTAGTCTGTGGAAGCTGGTGTTTTACGGGGATTATTTACCCTCTTTAAAATAGCATGTTCGTTTTCCATGCCTAACCAGTCCTCTTTCCTTATGTCAATATTTTCTTTTGTTTCTATTTTGCATCATTTTCTTATTTCTATACTCATTAATTTCAACGAGAGCAACATAACTATCCCTACACTTGTGTTTTCTTCTTCTTTTGGCAGATGCAGGGGAAAAAGCCAACTCTACAACCCGCGTACCTTATTTTATTGATCAAGGCAGGTAAAACAGGTGGACAAATGCATTTCTAGGCAGAGGTGATCATACCTTGACGTTTTTCTTCTGCTTTTGTCTCTTTATCCCTTCAACATTTCTACAGGGCCGGCTGGTATCGCTGACGAACTGCAGTGTTACATAGCGTACGTGCGTAGCGGCTATCAAAGTGCAGTTTCTGGTAATCATGCAAGAGCAGTTATCGAGTTCCAAATATACTTGAGTAGGCGGTCCAGCACCCAGTGCAATGATTCTCTCAGTTGCGGGTCATTCAGGGTGGTGAGAACCAATGCCAATGATATTTCATCAATATAGGCACGTACTTTCTGTGCTTTACATCCAACTCTCTCGAACTTCGTCGCTCTGAGGGGCATCATAGGCGATGTCGAGAAAGGTGTGTGCACCATCGCTCACAGGCCTCTGCTGGTCTGAGTTAGTGATAAAGACTAAGATTAATGCTCTGGAAGAGACATACCTCTTGTATTATGGAACCTGTGAATTCTATACTCGGACGTTTCAAATATTTTTTTTCAGGTTTATGTCCAATTCTTTATCGTACCATGGAATGCCTTTGATTGCTCCTCCGCTTACTTAGTTCATTCTACTTGTCTTTCTTGGAGCTGAATCAAAAGGAGTGAAGATATAAATCCATATACACACGTCCATATAAATAGCTATAAGTCGTTTGAAAGTACATTTCTTGCGTTTCTAGTGACGGCGCTCAAGCTCAGCAATTTACGCTTCCGAGCTTTTAAAAGACAAAAACTGCTCAAGAACTAAGAATAGAATAACTGTTCCATGAGTATGATATTACCAATAGTTCGAAAAGACGCGGTAGACTGGGCCAACCTCGTGAAAGATGCTTTGGAGGAAATTCAGATCAGCGTCCCACGCTCCGTGGAAGACTCCTTGATGGCTCTTAATACATATGCTAAACTCCCAACGTCCGCCTTTGCGAACCTCACGACCGGACTCAAGGATGCGCGTGTTTATTGTGCTTTGCTGACATCGCTCGATCAGGCCATCATGGAGTGGCCAGCCACCCTTCAGCGCAGAGTGTATGCCTCACAAGTACAGCGCGATGGATCCAAGATAACCGCATGTAGGCCATTTGTGGAGGCGGTCATCGTACTGTACAACGCCGCGGTGGAAAATTTGGAGGCAGGACTGTCAAACCTTGCTCGAGTACACGCGGATTCCGCGCAACAGCATCCTGCACAAGCCCTCACGGCGACGGCCACACGAACTGCAGTGCACCCAAACATCAACGCGAAGAATGCGTATCGACACTTTCAATGTGCTCATGTTTTAGGTATCGACGTCTCGGGGTTCCTTTTTCCGTCGCCTGAGTGTGACAATCCAGACGCTGCCCCTACACAGCCAAGCCTCACCGTCTACGAGGCCGTTCAGCTGAAATCTCTACTTGATATCGAGGAGCTGCGAGCGCTTGTGAGTTTGTGCATTGCTGTGGCAAAGTATGTCTTCGCTTTCACTGATTCAATTGGGGAAAAGTCAGATGTGCTTGCGAAGCTCGCTTTTTCGGGAGCGTCACTTCGTATCCCGGAGAAGTTGGTAGCATCGGGTTTACCAGAGATTCGCCTGCTACCGTGTGCCCTCTTAGTGGCATATCACTGCCACCAAGCAGAGTACTATTACAAAGTCAATCCTAGGCTACCAGACATGCCGCGCGCACTAGGTCACATCTGCTACGCCGACGAGCTTCTCTGTGGAATGGAAAGTCAAATCAAAATTGGTAGCTTCCAAAAAGCTGACTTGCATAGTGGTGGCAAAGTAGCAAAAATTACATTGTCGTTGGGAAAGCTCTTATGGCGAAAGTTTGTTGGAGATCGCGGTAGAAAAGAAAGCGATCATGGTGAAGGGAAGTACATTATTGAGGAGATAGAGTCTGACAAGGAAATGTCACATCGGGCCTCTGTTTACAATAATCTACTTCGTTTTCTATCCGAGGGTGAATGCGGCCTTGTGCGTTTGTTTCCAGTCATGGATAGTCTTGTTCGTCGCGTATATGAACTCTATAAACAGTATCAGCATGAAAACATGGTCGTCTATCTGTCAAAGCCACTTCCTGCGGAGACAATTCAGTTAGACACACCAGATTCGGCGGTGGTGGAGTTGTCTTTGAGGGTGCCCGGTATCGAGGGCAGCCGTACCGCGCCGCTCACTTCCTTTCTCCATCGGAACACATTTAAGGACATGCCTCGGGGACCAGAGGTGAATGCTGCTTATAAGTCGAAGGAAGATAGGAAAACGCAGAAAGTCAGCATGCTGGATCAATGCGCGGCTATTGAAAATATCATAGAAGAACTGCGTGGGGTACAGCTACCCCACGAGGTGCGACTATGCATCGAGGCATTGGAACCCTGTTTGGAAGAGCATGTTGGTTCTGTCGCGGCAGCGCTGAAGATCGCTGAGACGACCCTGCAAGACGCTTGGAAAAGCCACGAAAAGGCCGCGCAGTTATGGCTGGACGTGAGGAAAAGGTACCTTGGCGCGCGAGGGGGGGTGGGCTTCCATGAGAAGACGATCAAGGTCCAAAAGGAAGTTGAAGAGTGGTGTAAAAGTCTTGCGGAGGCGGAATCTGATTGGCTTCGATTCATTGGACCACTGGACTTTGGCGTGGATGTTGATAAATTGATCCGCCTACTTCTGCCAGCGGACTGTCGTGATAGCTATCGGTACATTCAACAAGCGGAAGACGTCATCGCCGAAGCGCGGAAGATTCTTCGGAGGGCCTCGATGCCTGTCACAGGGGCGCACCGAAGCACCACCCTGGAGAGTTCTTTCCTGCCGAAAGAGCAGATCGATAGTACGCTAGCAAATCTGAAAGAGTTAGCTTCACAGGGGGAGCAGCTGGTCATGCGACTGAAAGAGGTTATGGAACAGCGCAGTTGGTGGGAAAAGCGACAGACTGCAATGCGCTGCGTGGTTCTGGTAATATGGGGTGCACCAGAACTGAAAAATAAACTTAACGAGGCAACACAGCTTCTGCGAGATGAATGTACTGAGATGAGCAGAGCGCCTTCAGTTTTTACGTCCTCTGTTTTTCGGAGAGGTACTGACTCCGGTACCGAAACGAGAACGAAGGTGAGTAAAGACCCTATACTTGGGCAGAGGCGTCAGCGTGATACTTTAACAGACGAGGATGACGGTAGTTCATATTGCGGGAGTTCCTCTGATAAAAAAAGGCCCCGAAGTGAGGAAGCGCCGTCTCTACACACCAGCCAGGGTGTTTCTTCTCATGGAGTTCCATCGTCCATGGAAAGCTTGGGTAGCAAGAACACTACTGAGTCATCGTTCCCCATGGAAGCTGAGGTTAGCAGTTCTTTGAAGGATAGGCTCAGGAAAAATCGAGAAGCTATGGAAAATGCAAGTAATACACATGCTAGAAGCAAAAACGCTAGAGGTGGGCGCACGGCATCATCGAAATGATTATTCTTGAGCGCAAATATTGTCTATTAAGATATCAAACAAATAATAGGCAAATGTGAGGTAAACCTCAATGTATCCCACCGATTCCCTCTAACAAGCATGGAGAACGAGATCTAAGTGCCTGTCATTGAGTGTTACTGGAGGCCTTAACGACTCTGACAGTCATAATGAGATGAGTAAGAGGCTTCTTCTGGCTGTCCTTTTAGTTTTTGTCGTTTTTCTTGGGATTTATACACTGTACTTTTATTAAGAAGCAAGGATTATCTCGTTCTTGCACCAAAATGGCTGGTCTTCTATCATGTATATGAGGGGCATATGGACGAGTTTCCTTCTCTACAAGTGATTGTTCCATTATTGGTGAATACATTGTATTGCAATCCTAAACATCGTCGACCTATCAGCCCTAGGACGCATACAAAGCGTAAAAGGAGAAAGAGCGTCTGATATGCTTAACTAAATTTGCCTCTCAGTGCTTTTGTCTACCATTTCTTTTTTACAGAAATGGTGGTGGTGGATGTGTTGTTCCCATGTCTCAGGCCGTTCCAATTTGTGATGTTTTTTCATTTATCCGTAGTGGAAGCAACCACATCAAGATTGCTTAGCCCCATACTAATCCAAATACCGGGTTGATGGGCTAAAGTAGAAGCTGATACAGAACACTTTGGATTTAGTGTTACTGAAGATCCTCCGAAAGTCAATTCCAGACATGGTGGTGCCCATCCCTTAGATGTGGCGTTACTTAAGGCGTCAGGGGCCGTAGCTAGGCACCGATCTGAGGATCAAGCGCGCCAGGCTGGTGTTGTACAACGAACAGGGGTGTGGGTGAGTACCCTGCTTATTGTGGGCCTTCTCTGAGGCACACACCAGAGTGCTACCAGGAAGTCTGACAGCGGTGTCAGCAGCCTGCGGTCTGAAAGGGATAGAAATGGGGCCTACGGTATATATAAGATTTAGCGGCCTTCATTATTGATGATATTAAAGGAGCCTTTGAAGGCATTGTAGGGCTCCTGCCGCAGCAGACGCGCCCTGCGACGAGCTCAGTTGGTTGATGCAGGTGACTTGAGGGCGTGCCGTGCAGAAATGCTACCAGAAGCGGAGATAGAGTAGTAGGGGTAGGTTGTCCAAAAGTTAGTTCAGTGGGTGAAAAATTTGATGCTTGGTCCATTGCTGACTTGATTTCTTAGAATGTATACCTGTTTGTTTTGTTATGTTTTTTTTCAACTGAAACACATGTTTCATTCGCTGTCTTCATTTTTTCGTCAACGTGGAGCCAATACCCATCCCTGGATCCAATATGCATGAATCTAGAGTATATAAAAATTGTGAAAAAATTGGACTAGTCTTTCTTGAGTGTGCACGCGTTTTTGTATGACATTTTATTATTTGTGCCCCTTACACTCTTCTCAAATGGGCTCATTTAGTATATTGTATAGGTGAAGAGTCTAGTCATTATGGAAAGAGCATGGGGTCTTGTTGCACACTCTCTCGTCGAAAGAAATATCGATTCAAGGATTTTATTTTGGATGTCTATCCAAGGGGCGTCCGTGGAAAACTCAATGATGATGCTCTCCATCATTTGAACAGTTATGTTGTTAGTAATCCAGAGCGAGTTGCTCCTGTGTGTCGCAAAATCTACAAACTCATATGCTTGCATCTAAGGCAGAAGAAGTCCAATAATGTGATGGTGTCTCTGAAAATGTTGCGTTTTCTTATTCAACAAGCCGCTGTGGTTGACGGGTTTGTGTCAGATTGCATTGAGTTTGTATCTGTTCTGTTTTCCACACGCGAGCCACGCTATCAGATTGGGGCAGCTGATATATTGAGTATTCTTTGTTATCGCCTAGCGATTGATCGGAAGAGTGCAAATTCGCGCCGCCTCATAGCCGACAGCCAGGACCGTCTTTTGCAACCCTTGCAACAGATGTGCGCTATCAGGGTATCTGACAACAAGGACCGTGATAGCATTCAAAGAAGCTACGCCGCTATCATTGCCCTTGGCCATATTTCCAGGTGTCTGAACAGCGCCAGCACCGAACATGTCGCATCACGCGTATTCCCCATACTGGAAAACCTGATCTCGGTCCTGCGGAAGCGCACGCAGGGGCTTATCGAGGGAATTGACGTTGGGCAGCAGCTAGGCAGTAGCAATCATATTGGCGTCCCGCCCATCAACGTAGAGCTTCCGGAATCCGCCTCAGAAGACTTAGACATTCCCTATATGCAGGCATGCAGCTTTGCGATAGGCACAACGGCGGGCTGCGTCACTACCACCGGCATCGAGGATCTCCTCACACGTATCACAACTTTCATGACCAAGCGAAAGGCCTGGTCGGTGCCGATGCTGGCCCCCATCGTGTTCTGCGCGCTTGCAGCACAGATGCAGGCGCGCCCGATCCGGCTTGGATTTATGGTCTACAGAGGGCTGTGCGAGACGGGCATCAGGAGCAATGATATTGCAGTCCACATCGGCGTACTAGGCGCGCTGCAGGCTTATCTCCGACGTCTGCCCGTGAGTGACAGCAGACCGCAGTCTATCGTGAAGCTCATTCAGGCTGTGGTAGCGAACCCACTTCCCCAAGGTGGCGCGGGTGACCATGAGTGCTCAATGCGGGACATGCAAAAAGCTGTGATTGAGCTTATTCGCATCCTTCTTCAGGTCATTTACCACCAGCGCAGGGCCCCAGAACTGCAGAGTGTTGTGAAGTCTATCCTGTGCATGACCTTAGGGACTGGTAGCATGCAGGGGGGAGGATTCGCGCAGGGTGGGCATAGCACGTGTTGGATTACTTTTATGTTGCGCTGTATGACAGTAGCCTCGCCTTATGTGCGGACAGTACCACCATCTGATCGTGCGAAGGGAGGGCTAAATGTCGGCGAGGCTATCGTATCTTTTTTGCATGGCAATGATGTTACGGCGCGCATATGGTCGGCTCGCATATTGCAACGCATTTTGGCTGGTAATCCAATCGGGCGCGGTGTGTTGGCCTCCGAGCCGTTGATGCCACTTTACGTCGATGGAAAAGATATTATCCTTGCTCAGAATTGGGTTCGCACGATGGTGTGGAGTGCGCATGTCATCACTCCGCAGTGTGTTGTGGAGGTGACGAATGCTATGACTGCTATCATGGTTGGGTGTGGTATCAGCGGGATGCCCTTTGTTCTCAAGTTGCTCTCGCGTTTGCAGCATCGGTGTGCGCGCATAGACACATATAAGGAGGGCGGCTGCGATACCTCGCCCCCCCTTGGGCCGATGTCCGCTTTAACACGAGCGTGGCTTCATATGATTGTCGTGTTGTTAATCAGCTGTGGCCGTGTGTACAATATCCCCAGGCTAGTGGACTATGCTATCAATATATTTCGCCAGCGCCAGGCGGCAGATCCATCCGAGTTATCAAGCCATTTCGAGCCAACCCTACCCGAACGTAACTCCTTTGAGGATCTTTGTCCGTCCAGCGACCTCAAGGCGATTACCGCAGTGGATGGCAAACACATTATCCTAGACGATGACCCTTGTGAGGGGGCTGTCAAAACGTTGCCTTCATTTAGCCACATCGTCAGTCTCATCGTGGAGGTCGAGCGTGACAAGGTGACAGCTGCCTCTTGGGCCGCTGCCGGCGATGCCGCAGTGCGTGAGCTTCAAGAGTCTTTTGATAAAGCCTTTCTTCAGTCTGACGACAAGTTTGCCGATGGGAATTCTGTAGCCAGAGACCATGTGCTCAATTCGTCGATCACACCTACACAAGCTGACAACGATGTTTTTTTCACCCTCCAGGCCCCCGAAGAGCAGCTCACCGGGTTGAGTTCCATCAAAATAACCCTAAACGATTGTGTCTCTACGGGTGTGCCGCTGCGCGTGGAACTGCCTCTAATGACGGCTTCGAATTCAGGTCGAGTAGCGGAGATTTTAGCTATCTATGATGTGAGCGCATCGTCGCAGCTCCTCCTTGGCGACACGTTTACCGCGCCAAAGCGGTTTGCTTCCACAGATGAACTCCGGGAAGGCCTCAAGAGACAGGAGGCTATTCACGATGAAAACGCTCGGCCTGATATCTACCACACGATACCATACAATATGGGATGCAATGGTTTCACTGACGTTGAAGAGGCTTCAGGAGTTAGTCAAAAGCTTGGCTTGCATCAGGAGAGTGGCAGTGAAGACTCTCTTGTGGATATTCCAACCTCTCATCCAGAGGTTCAGGAATATGACAACATTGTGCATGTATCTCCTTTGGGTGAACCCTTGTGGGTTGCATCGTTACCCGCTGCTCGACTTTTCAAATTATAGCATCCAATAGCCGGAAGTTTTAGCATTACTCTATTTGTATTGGGTTGCAGGAACACGCAAACTGGCACTTCTTGTTCGCTAGGTATGAAACACTGGCAATACGCACTTATTCTGTTTTTTCGATGTTGATATCTTTACATGCGTCGAAGTCTGTAGCGTTTTAAATACTTGGATTACATATATATATATATATACTATTCATGGTAGCGTTTATAGTGTGCTGGGTGTATCCCTGAGTAGTTTCATAGTCTCCCAATTGTGACGATATACTAATGTAAGTTGACTTGTTCCCCCCCACTCGCCGTAGTGTATTTATACCATACATGTGAATAGGTAATTGCTAGCTCCCTAATCCATTTTAATTCCCCTGCTTTTCTCAAGTCCATTACTAGTGTTAGTAGGATTGCTTGGTGGAGATTTAACCGCAGATTGACATGTACTCGCCTTTCGAACTTATAGATGGAGAGCTGGTGGATTTGCACATATGCTCGCCTATAAACTCCCCAGAAGGCGTCGCCATAGTTTACTTTAAGGGTAGTAAGGGAAAGGAATGCGTTTTGCGACCCTGCACGCTACTACTTTCCCAATACCGCATAATGCTTTGGGTTGACGGCGACCCCCAGTGCACGGTGAATATTTCCCTTTTGGCTATTGACCGATGGAAGATCCAACCAGCAAACCATCATGTTTCCAGGGCTTTGGATATTATCCAGCAGCAAGAGCCACGGTCCGTATCGTCGTCGCCACAAAACTCGTCTTCTTCAGTCCCTTTGTTGCTGACCCTTAATCTCAAGCATGTGTGGGCACACCACGTTTTACTTCCGAGAAACTCCATGATTATTCGAAACATCCAGGCACGACTTACAGCTTGTGCGAATACGTCAAGGCTGGATCAACTCCCTGCCTTCACATTGGAGCAAAGTCGGAAGCAGCAATGGCAGCGCGCGGCGACAGCCCTCGAGCTTGATGAGGATTCGCGGCTTGGGGAGGACTTTGGCTGGTGCTTGTGGAACTCCCGGCTGGAGTGGGACCGTCTGCTGTGCGCGAACCCGACACAGGCGGTGCCGGACACCCAACCCGCGGAGGGCGTAAAAGGCGCTGTGGCAGTGGGCAAAGACTTGCGTCCCTGGTTCCATCACATCTCGATGCGCACGAACACAAGCGATGATGGCTCCACCGACGGCGAAGAAGAAGGTCATACAGCAACGCTGTACATCTCCCCAGCAACATACCCTATGGACGTCGTGGAGCCAATAACGGTTGACAAGACCCTGCTGCTAGGCGCTATGACCGCACGTTCCAGGGCGCGCTTCCCTGCACTCTCTTATGTCCATCTCGCCTCCGGTGCAGTTTTGGCACGCAGCTCGCAGCCACTGTTGCGCTCGCAGCGGCTCTACCTTGATGTCATTCTGTGTCAGGCCCTTGTCAACCGTGGCTTCAGCGAAGCCAATTTGGCTTCTGCACGAACCACGTCTGCTACACCGGAGCGATCTAGCTTAGGTGCATCGCCTTCCTCACCACCTGCCTTTGTACCCCCTCCTTCGCTATTTGAGGAGCATCGTATTGGGGGACTACAACTACAGCCGTCCTGTGTTCCCAATAGTGGCGCCTCGCCGCTCCCTAGCGGTGTTTTGAAGGTGGCGGACTGCCGGCCACTACTTACCGCGAAGGGTAATGCCCAGTTGGGCGGCGGTTACGAGTCCGGTGCGCAGTATAGTTTCTGCTCTACCGAGTTCTACCACATTGAGAACATCGTGTGTGTAAGTAAATCTTTTGATAAACTCCGTGCGCTTGTCTCGTGCTATCAAGGTGACAACGCCGAGGAGGGCTTCTACAAGACACTTCATGACACCCAGTGGCTGTACCATATTCAGCGCATCTTGGTCTGCTCGTCCGAGGTGAGTCAGTCCATTGTGAAAGGGCAGTCGTGCTTGGTTCATTGTACGGACGGCTGGGACCGCACCGCGCAGTGCTGTGCCACTGCCATGCTTTTGTTAGACCCCTTCTACCGCACCGCGGGGGGGTTCTGCATGCTAATTGAGAAGGAATTCTGTTCCTTTGGTCACAAGTTTGCCGAGCGCAGCGCGCATCAAGTCCCGGGTCGCACCTCCCTCGTGACGCATTCGGGCGTGAGCGCCTCAGATACAGAGACTCGAGATAGTAGCGGGAAACTGGATGCGTCACCAATCTTTGTGCAATTTATGGACGTAATATTTCAGATCATGCGGCAGTTTCCCGACGCCTTCGAGTTCACGACTCAACTTTTGGAGTACTTGAGCGAAGAGATCTACTCCGGCTTCTATGGGACATTTTTGTGCAATTGCGTACAGGAGAGGACGCTAGAAGGTGTGCGGCTGCGCACGCGATCCATCTGGACCGACGTTATGCGGCGTGTACAATCTGAGAGGCGCGGTGAGTTGCCGCTGCGCTTTGTGAACGCCCAATACGACTACGAAACAGCTTGGGCGGGTATCACCAGGCGAAACACAGAATCTAGTATTCTCACGCCGAGCTGCAACAGTAAGAGCCTTGTCTTTTGGGACGACCTTTATTTCAAAGCAGACCTCGATCGATGTGTGAAGCGCGAGAGAGACATCAAGAAGAGACGTGAAGTAACGCGTGTTCTGTCATGGGGACTTGAATTCGACGCCTTCTTGGATGAGTTCATCCAAGCGGCTTGCCGCGGGCGTGCAGAAGAGGTCCCTCAACTACAGCGCATGGAAAAGATCCTCCAAGCCTCGAGCACCAGTACGCAACCGTCGACGCGTAGTTCATGGTGTACTTTTGACCCTGACATATGCTTTGGATGTTTTAAAAGTATTGGCGTCTTCACAGCGGCCGCGCGATGCGACACTTGCAAGCACAGCTTTTGCATGGATTGCGTCGTCCACGTTTGCGTTGGTTGACTCGGAAGAGATACTTGCATGTATTATGCGAACGCATATCCTTGAAACTTATTGTTTTTCTTTCGTGTTTCACATTTTAATTCTGCTCATGTGTTTGGCAAGGTTATTGCCTTTACAACTGTTGTTTCCTTTTTATCACACCTCTTTCTTATTTTTTGTTGTCACTTTCAACAGATCTGCTCCA
Organism: Phytomonas sp. EM1; assembly: GCA_000582765.1. NCBI lineage: Eukaryota > Euglenozoa > Kinetoplastea > Trypanosomatida > Trypanosomatidae > Phytomonas > Phytomonas sp. EM1. The sequence continues at coordinate 129,224 of HF955086.1, read as the reverse complement.
TTCGCCAGCTCGCGCAGGACGTCAGGCGAGGTGATGCTTTTTGGGCGAATTGTGTTTTAGGCAAATCAATAAATGTAAGTCAGCACGTTGTACAAGTGGCGAAAATATTCTTTCTACTCATTTTTTAAAGACACAACTCCAATGAAACTATTTTGAAACTGACAAATGATATAAGTTTTACATGCGCGATCGCTCTTGTATAGCTATGTGGGAAGCACTGTCACATTATATATATATATATATATATATATATATGACTTTTTACATAGGAATAACAGCGACTCTAAAACTAGATCCCTCTGGTGTTCACTTTGATTCATTTGAGAATAGTCTGATCTCTGTGTACGCTGTTATGCTACCTTGGTTGTAGCTGTTTCTTTTTAGATTTTTGATGAATTTCTCGCCTCCTCTGTTTACAATATGGTGGGATGCGCAGTCTTATTTCTTTTCCATTCAAGTGTGCAAGTGCCCTGCATTTGCATTCTAGTTGCACCCATCTCTGGAGAATTGCAAAATGCAACGGAGAAAAGTGGTGATTACACCGCTATTGACGGTTCTCAACACATTTGTTTGCGCAACTCTTCTTTAATCGCCAGATTGTTGACACACGTTATTTTATTGATACCCAGAATTGTGTTTCACGTTTTTACTTTGTTCCTAAGTTAGTGCAAGTGTTTGAATCATATGAAGTTGATAATGATATCAGGTAGTGGAAGTGATACTTTGTTAAACCCTTTTCACATGCAAAACTGCATCTCAGAAGACGTGCCCTTGCAACGTCATGATCTGTGTCACAACTTCCATTCCCCCTTAAATTGAAGGAAAAGGAAACACTAGGAAGCGAGTTGTCTCTCTTCGACAGAAAGTAATTTCTACTTTATCCTTTAGGATTCTTTTCTAGGGATCGCGCCAACGTAGGACTAGTTGAGATTGTTGGTAGTAGATTGATCGTATTATGCCGGTGCTCGACGTTATTGTCATCAAAGCATTTGGCATCCACGGGGTTTCACTCAATAAAAATTTCAAAATATACCTGCGTCTGCAACAGCAAAACGCAGGTTCTAAAAAATGTAAGAAAGTTGGCGACGAAATTCACTTTTTGCAGAAATTTACTTTTCATTATGACCCTAATCATTACACTCGTGAAAAACGCCTTTTCATCGAGCTGTGGACAGAATCTTTGTTTGGCGAGTCATGCGTGAGTGTCGCGTGGGTTTGCTTAGACACACAAAACTTCGTTCGCGGAGAGTCTATCACCCTCAGTTTACGCGGTGGATTCGAGAATTTGCAGGCCTCCTTTATGGTAGCCATAGTGCCCATTGATTTCGGAGCTGTTTCAGGGCACCCCTCGCAACAAGGGCAACCGGTGCTTGGTATTCCGCTGAACATGCACAACCCACCAGCTGTCACCTACCCACCCCACGATTTCTTTGCAGCGCCGCCAGTACAGTATTCACCCGCACCCTTCTCTGGTACTGATAGGACACAGTGTCTGCAGGCTCCATAGGAAAGCTTTCCATCTTAGCCGTTGTTGTTCTTGCCATGTTTTATGACTTCGTTCGCCTGTGGGGGTATTTAGTTTTCTGTGTGTGTCTATGCCTTTGAATTCAAACATTGAACAATATGGATTAGACGAAAATTTTGTTCAAGCCATAGAACGGCTCACCTTAATGAATGAGCGGTCACACATTTTTTTTAAAGTAAAGCCAAACGGCTGAGGGCACGCGTCCATGTTTGACAGCGCGGTTTGGTTTTTGGTATTTGAAAGTGTACAGAAGGTAATGTGGATAAAGTGAAACTTTCAGCTTCATCGCACGTGTCGTCTCTATTCACCACATCAGATTAGAGTAAGGGCTCGTTGAAGGTAACCATGAAACCGTATGACAGTTTCTTCTAGTTCCTGAATGCGTGCTCCCACCTCTGCTGGTATCACGGCAGGTGGAATCGGCGTTACACCAAGTTCCTGCTGCTCCAACCGACCGTGTTCAAGATGAGGTGAATGATTTGTGTAAAGGGAATACGAGGTCTCTGGCGGCAATGGTGGGGGGAGCCTTACCGGCTTAGGCTGGTGATTTGCACTGAAGTCACGAGGGTTGACCACAATAGTGGCCTTTTGTGCAGCTTCTCGTGGTTGCACGGCGATGGGGTGTGGGTGTTGCTCTACTGTAATGCTATTTGAGCGTCTTAGCATTACTGACAGGACTGAGTTCGTGGGAATGCGATAGTAATGCAAAGTGGCCTTATCAGACAGTTCCATGTACCGCCATAGCAAGCGCACCTGCTGCGCACTAGGGCTGCCTGTTGCCGTTTTTCTGCCCTCTTTACTACCGTCAGTATGCCTCCGTCTATAAGCTATTTCTTCACAGAGGAGCTTCTTTAGTTCCCATACGGTGTTCGACTCTGGACACGCAACTGGCACGACCTCATGTGTGCTACACAGGTGACAAACCAGGTTAAGCACCGGGCCTCGCTTGATGGAGAACACCAGGCGGACATAGGGGTCACCCTTCAGTAGGAGGCACCCGTTTTCTCGCAGGGTGCGGTCGGGATTGATGGGACGACGGTTGTGCAAAAGTAGCTGAACCTCAGGTTTCACTTTGAAGTAGTCCTCAATAGCTAATTGAAGTACTCGTACGGGTGTGTCAAGGTCGATTTCGGTGTCTAAATACTCTCCGTGCACGTCGAATACACGAACAGGGGTAATATCAGTTAATTGTATGGGTACATACTCAGTGCATCCTGATGGTGGGATGACGTCGTTCATATGGTTGTGGGTACTACTACTACAGTGCTTTTGAGATATGTGAACATAAAATTTTCCCAAACGCAGAGCAGCAACTCTAAACAACTAGACAGAAAAGGATTCGCATCGCCTCTTTTTCTTACACGGCCTAAACCGCTAGGTCAATATGACGCTTGAAAGTGACGCAGTCTTCATCAATGACACATGTGGATAATTTGGTAAATATTAGGAACGCCTTTTTATGCTATAATGCTTTTTTTTGTGTTATTACATCAACACTAAAACATATTAAACAATAATGCAACGACTTTTTTTTGCTTATTTCCGTCTTGTCCTTTAGACATTTCTTTTCTATCCCATTTTCTCTGCTCTACTCCAGGACTCTGACGATTATGGTATTTTTCTAATATTTACCTCTCTAATTAGCAAAGCGACGGGCGCGGGCCTCAAGTATCTCGCTGTCCTTGGCCGACAGCTTCAATTCGATCGGCGCCACGGAAGTGGCCCCAGTGGGTGCAGCGCCAAAGCGCGCCAGGCGGCGTTGCATGGCAAGGTCCATCTCAACCTGCTCCGCCGACTTGAAACGCGACTCACGGCGGTTCAATGTTTCTTCATCAACAACCATCGCAGGGCCACTGACTGCGGTGTAAATAACACCGGGGTCGACCAGAACGCCGAATCGCGCAGCTCTCTTGGCCAGCTCTTCGTGGACGACAGGGAGGGGATCCAGTTTTGCCTCGGCACGCTGCCTCTCGGATTCCGTGAGCCCACACACCAACCTCATAATCCCCTGCTTGGAAACACCACCACCGTGACGGTCAGGTTCTCCCTCCACGCTTTTGCCATTGCGCCACTGGCGCACAGTGACGGTAGATTTGGGTTTGCGGAAGATTCGGTATAGCCGATGGGTATTCTTTGGCTTGAGTGGCGTGTCTTGCTGCTCAACAGCAGGATTGCTAACTTCGGTAGCATCTGCAGGCAACATTTGTTATTTTGCTGTTGTTGAAACTTTCTATAAGGTAATATGCGTATACGAATCCACTTGTCTCAAGAAGGGGACGACTTGAGATTCCCTCATCACAGAAAGGTAAGATAGAACGAGTTGCTGTGCATTGTAGTTGAGATTAATACAGAGGGCTTTCTCTTTGGCTCAAGGAAAATTGGTTCATAAAGTCAAAAAAACTCGACCTCAGTTTGCATTTTGAGATTTTTCTCTTTTTATTATTACCGAGTACTTGTGCTTCAAAAATGGAAACACCTGCTCTTAAGTCGTGGAGGTACTCCCCCCACCACACGCGCGCGATGGACTTCACACATTACAACGCTGCCGGGGCACACGTCAAGCAGTACTGCAGTGACGTCACCAGTGCCTTCTCATCAATGCAATGCTCCATCTCTACGACAGCCTTCAGCTCTCTCACAAATATGAGTGGACGGTCCTTCCCATCAAACTTAGTGGCCGCACCACAGGGCTTGATGCTGCGACATGTCGCATGGACAGCGTCACGTAGGTCAGCATGGCCAAATGGCAAGGCCGATGACGACATGTGGTTAGCATAGGCCTCCAGAAGCTGGAGCACGGCGGACGGCGGTTCTGGTGTTGCCACATCTTTATTCGCGATTTCACGCCGTTGCCTGTCGATGTGCCACTCAACAATCAGCAGTGGCTGAGGGGACTGGAAGAGGTACAGTAACCACTCTGCCAGGTCCTGGAGCTCCGGCTCCTCTGTCGCTTCCGTGGGTATAAAGGGACTCGACCCATAGTCGTTATGATTCGCTGCGCCTGAAGAGAGGCCTGTGAGTGGTTGCACCAGCGGAAGGGCTTGCTGTGTCTTGGAGACGTCATAGTGCGCGTGCTCTAGCTGTATATGGACTATAAGGGGTCCAACAGGGGCTAGCAGGACAGCCTGTGCCACAATGCCCGGACCGTTGCGGTGACCGCAGCTGACGGGCGACCACGGTAGATTTACACGCAGGTTTAGGTAATCGTTATGCATGTGTCCGGCAGCAGAGGATGAGCTTGTGCTGACAGTGGACAGGGAAGTTGACGAGGCAGAGGGCAGCGATTCAACTCGTAGCGGGGGCACCATGGCAATCTGAGGTGGACTCGGGTTGGTATTATAATAGAGACGCCGCTTGTGGGTGGGCGTATCCTGCGCACAATCAACCATTGTGTGTAGCACGGCCTCTTCGTTACTTTGTGCCAGACTAATATCGATCGGGTGCGCGTCACTTGTAATGACTTGAGGTGATGTCAAAGGGGAGCAAATAGAGTAACCGCCTCTGGGGTCCGGTGTGACTATGGGGAATGCGTCAGCTGTGGCATGGTTAACACTTAAGGGGCTGTCGCCTTGGTCGCGCATAGCTGACACCAGGCAGGCTATCCCTTGACCGTATTGCTCGTGGGCACTAAATACTTTACAATGTCTTGTCACGGTAAGCGACGGCACACCACCATCCATCAGGATGGTGTCACTAAGTAGGACAGTGGTGCAACACGGACTCCTCAACGCTGAGGACGTTAGACAATTTGTGTAGGCGTCGTTAAACTGTTGTCTAGGCCTCGTTTGGGGCAAAGGCCTCATCATTTTATTCAAAACGGAGTCCACTTTTCGCAGAAAGCAACTGCTAGACTCATAATCCTCGCTCCCAGGGCTGTCCAGCCAACCAAAGTTGTGACAGTTTAGCAACAGAAGCCGTGAAACTCCGGCCGAAGACAAGCGCGACGACTGTGGATTCGAGGCCGAGGACAAAGGCAAGTTAGACGTGTTCGCGTGACCTTCCTTCACCTCCCTCTGCGCCTTCACCCCCCCTCCCCATTCTTCTTCATTTTCTAAAGGAGAGCTGGAGTGTTGCAGAGTGCTACCGCATGCATTTACGCCTGATACACAACTATTATATGTCGTGCGCATTGCGTGCCGTGGAGGCAAGTACACAGCACCGCGATGATGAGTATTAGCGGGCAGCGACATCTGCCGTTGAGTCATAGCGCCGTTTGCCCTGCAACTTATATAGGATGCCAATACAGATAAAATGCACCCCATCCAGGGCAATTCATCCCCCCCACCACGCGGCACGGCGTACTGTCCATCATCTGTCAGCTTGTGCCGACCATAGGTAAGGAGGAGTTCCAGGGTAAGCATCGAGATGTTTCGCACCGGCTCAAAAAGGTCTTGCAGATTACCACGTGAGTACCAACAGGAGCGCAAAATGTTAAAAGTCTCGTAGACAGCCATGTCCACCGCAGACACTCCACCACCGTTAAAATTCTCACTGCGGGTGGCGACGGAATCTAGGTACATGTGAATCTCCTGCTGGATTGAGTCAAAGGTGGCATGGTCTATGCGACGATACTTGTGTACCTTTGTGTCCTCCCCTTCTCGTCGCCTTATCCTATTCTCAACACGAACATACTGCTTCGGCGGCGAGCGCGCTGCGGAATCGGAAGTGGCTACACAAGAACGTTCATGTGATGATGAAGCACCCGTCACAGTTGCGTTGGTCTGATTTTGTAGTCCCAGTCCTAGAGTCGGAGCAACAAACTGGTCGAACTTCAAATCTTGGAAGGCAGGCCGCTTCATCTCTTGAATACTTCAACACAAATTGGTAGCCTTCAGGTTCTCCACCGGGTCCTAAAATAGGACCGCACACTACCCGTTTGCCCTTCAAGCCTACCAAAGGTGATGAAGCAACGAAAGTCGTCTGGCTAACTAAATGAAAACGAAACAAATACAATACTTTTTAGGTGAAATCACTCTCTGTGGCGAGACGGCATCTAAAAATCTTAGCATCATCATTCAAGGATGTTAGATTACGGTGAAAGGTGAGAAAAGGAAATAGATTAATGAAAGCGAGGTCAAGGACCCGGTTTATATGGGATGTTATTTCATGCGTCACCACGCGCATGACGCCCCTCCCCCCCCCCCCCCATTAAAGCAGAAACCAAAGTATAATATACGTGATCCAAATTTTGTAACCACTCTCCTTCTCCTTAACTAAGGGAATGAATGTGATTTAGTAGGGAAAAACATGTAGAGACAGAATTGGAGTTTGTCGTGACCATGGTAACGTTTAAACGGGAAAACAACACTGGCTAAATCAAAACGTGCCTCTAAATGCAGAAAATGCATTCACGATACAGGCGGGGAATAAGAACTCGAAAAAGGACATAATTCTTTGAAAACAAAAGCATCATCAAGAGACAATAAAAATTGGTACTTTGCTTTGCTTGCAGCAATGAGACTCTCGGCTCACATACCGAAATCGAACTAAAGCACGACAACATATGCGAAGTCCCGCGAAAACAAAGTTTTTGTTTTAAATCTAAGTGTCCCCCCGACGCAGAGCTATGGTGTAACTGAATTCGAGGGGTTGCCCACTTACCGACCATTCCCTCGCATCGTTATTGCTGCATACCTCAGCTCTCCTCCCATATACCCAATCCACCGGCCGCGGATGGGGCCCGATAGTGGGTCCTGCTGGGCATAGCGCATCTATCGGCACCACATCTTACTCAACAGTCCAGTCTCGTATCGTCAACACGACGACTCCGTGGGGCTGTGGGGGTGGATCCATTCGAAGCATTCCTGTACCATCCTTTGTAACGGCACAACAACGGTCAGGTACGGAATCCCCTGCAAGTCCTGACGCCATTTCGGCGTACGAGCCATTGGCGCAGAAACGTTCTTGATGATGATTTTTGGTTAAACTTTGCTGTCGCGGTTCAATCACATCATCATCACAGACCATCTTTGTTGGATCGCTTTCCAAAAGCAACACCTCTTGTTATGATCTCTCCATGTTCAAATCGCTCAATTTGTATGTGGCCAGAGCTTTACTTGTGCGATGTACTCAGATAATGGTGTGCCGTTCGCTACATACAAGAATAAACCAGAGGGTTACATGCTGCTGTTAGAAAAAGGTTGCTAAAAACAATGCCAGAGTACACCACGCTAGGGAGAGAGGCCACAACCGTGTCCACCCCCCCTTCCCGCATGAAACGACCTCAGTGACGCCCAAAACGTCGCGCAGCCCAGCATAACGGAATATATTACGGAAATAGGGGTTACAAATAGACAACGTGCGTCCACCAAATGCTCGACACGCTCTTCGCTGCAGCACCAAAGCCGAAGCAATGTTTCTTCACTGTTGGTGCTATTTTCGTGATCTAATCAGCCCTGTACACGATCAGCTGCTTTCCATATTATGCAGTGGCTGCGATAATGTCTATATATCTGGACCTACAAATATGAATGCATGTGTATTTACTCTTGATCTATGGGGCAGCAATACCGGCAACCAGCCCGGGCGCAATGCTTGCAGTGATTGTTTTTTAGCGCTCTCGAGTCATACCCTCCTTTGGTGTTGATTCCAGAATCGTAAAAATAGAATGCACATGCCTCAGATATAGTGTGAGTGCATGAAGTTGTTTCACCTGGAAGCGAAGAGGGGAAGGAGCGTTGCATTCCTTTCCCTAAGATCGCACAGACGCTTTTCAGAGAAAAGCTCTATGAGCAGCAAAACTCACTTTATCATATGAGGAAAACATGATACTGTAAGTTTCTATTTTAGGATGGTGTGCAACTATACTGCTTGAACCGCAAAACTTAATTGACTGTATAAAAACAAAATCAAGCGATTCAAAATGGCGATTAGACTGGAATGCACAAAGGCAACATAGAGATGCAAATTCAAAGGGCCCAGGAGGAAATGAACCAAGCCATTTTGCTTCAGTTTCACTTTGATTTTCTATTCCTTCCATAGAGTGCATCAACGCTAAATTTATACATAATGTGAGTACAAGGGAAGGGCGTAAAAAAGCCTTTGATCCACCTCAAATGCACACAATTGTCGTATTCCGCTTATCGCTTTCAGTGTTACATTCATTCAATGTTCTTTCATTCTTTTCACTCTGTATATACATCGCTTTGAAATGACAGGAGAAACCTTATGAAATAAATACGATGGCATAAAATCAAGACTCAGATATCTTGGAACCTTTGATCAATAATTCTTTTTTCTAATATTCCATCCCTTCTCGCCCCCCCCCCCCCCCCCCCTGTTCCATAAATATCCGCTTCCACGAGACTTTGCCCCCAGATCAAAGTATTAAACCTGCTGCAAGTGGTAGTTTTCGATCTTCTCTATAAACGTTTGCGCGTATTCCGGTGAGTAGTACTGCACTATCTCCGGCGGGTAGCATGCGTTGATCACTTGAATGGACTCTGCCAGTTGACTGCCTGGCTCTGGCTTGATCCGCTGCACCGTTGCAAGGCCACGGTTAGCCACGAACTCACGCTTGGCCGCAATGTCGGTCGGCAGTACCTTTGCATATTGCCCACATACGTAGGTAAGAATGTTAGCCGGTGCATCCGGGTGCAGCAAGGGCTCCAACAAGGGTAGGTACACACAGTGTTGGATGATATTTTTCAGAGCCCGCTTACTCTTCATGCGCAGATCATCAGAGCTGCTTGGGTTCAGATAGATGTCCATTAGCTTCGGTAGCACGCTGCAATCAGCGACGGCCTTTGCGTGCTCGGCGCTGTGCCGACCCACCTGCCCAAGCGACCACGCAGCCGCAGCTTTGATGTGATCTTCCACTTCTTTCTCGAGTGCATCTGCTAATGGCAAAACACCGTGCGAGACAATCACAGCCAACGCCAGTGTCTCGGAGAAGGCGGAAATGTAGCCAAGGGTGATAATGCCTGGCAGACGCGTACTGGACTTCGTCTCGGCCGTGTAGTCAACCAATGCACCGACGCCACCGGCGTTCACAACCAACTGAGCTAACTCTGGCGTGTGCTTAGCAATTTCACGAATGCATGTAGCTGCATTTTTGCGTACGCCGTCGTCAGTGTCCTTGAGAAGTATGAAAATCTTCGGAAAGATCTCGCCTTCGACGACCAGCTCGGCCAGTTCGACGCTGTGCTTCGCGATATGCGCTAGGCATTGACAAACTTGTCGCTTGAGTTTAGCATCGCTGCTGCTGATAAGGGGGGCAAGATGGGTGACAGCGTCCTGGTCGACCAGCGCTTGCGCCAGCTCCGGTGAATGCTTCGCAATGTCCGAGAGGGTTGAGGCTGCAATCCGTTTTAGCGAGAGCTCCGGCTCTTGTACACACAACACCAGCGGTGGTACCGCGCCTCTGTCTACCACTTCCTGCGCGAGATCCGTATCGTGGCGCGCGACATACCCAAGCGCCCACGCTGCACTCTCCTTGACGGTTGGGTCAAACTCATCCAGACAGCCTATGAGAGCCTCCACGGCTTGGCTTTCCACCACGGCTTGAGCCATTTGAGGTGAATGTCGTGCGACGCTGCGCAACACGAAGGCAGCGGACTTCTTGTAAAAGCGATTCTGATTGCCGAGGGAATATACCAGCTGTGCCAAAATGTCACCTGATACGACATTCGCCGCGAGCTCCTCACTGTAGTTCGCAAGACGTCCGAGGGCCAGTGCAGCGGACTGTTGGATGGATGGCACACTATCCAACAGGAGTGGTCGTAATAGATGCATAACGCCAGCCTGTTGCAGGGCTTCAATGTGCTGTGGCTTGGAGGCAAGATCGGCGACCGTCTGAACGAACTTGACCCTAGATTTTTGGTACTCCTCAAACGTCTGGATTATCTGACGATTGGACATGCTGAGAATTCTTTTTTTTTTGCTATATCCTTTAACCCGATAAGTTCAGATCCCCTTCTTCCGATCACAGGGCGATGCAATTTTTAATATGAGCTTTACTGTTCTGCGTCACTATGAACTTTGGTCCTAAACACAAAAACAAGAAACTACTCTCTGTCTATTATAAAGCCTTTCTAAGCGTGCGTCAACACCCTGAACCCGAACGCAGTTCACTTCTACTCAAGAAGAAAAGAATATCGACGAGTGTAAAACTATTCATACCAAGAACAACAGGCACACAAGAGTAGTCCGATTTACTTCCTCGTAAATGATATTCATATCCGAATCACAAATATTAAGTCGGTGAATCGCATAGTACAAAACAGTATGATGTGCAGTGATTCCCTTTTGTTTTTAACAAATAATTTTTAAGAAGAGTAATAAATAGATCAATAGTAGCAGCAACATGAATGAAACAGACTCCCTCATCCCCCTACAAATCAAAGGGGTTCGATAAAAGCTACCTTCCAATGTACCGTATTTCTCTCTTTCGCTCCATGAGATACAACTGTTCATTCATGTGTGAAAGCTCGACATCATGTTGTATCTGCTGTTCAACAAGTTGCTTCCCTAGTGCAGTAAATTGCCTTCTAACCTCTGCGTGGACCAACTCACCAGTAGGATCTCTAATTAGGGAAGGAGTGAACCCCTGAGTCGTCGATGGCGACGACACCACCGTAGTACGCGGGAGGTTGAAAAAAGGGGTCAGCTGCATTGCCCCTTCTTGACCTCGCCTCACCATTGCGCTTCCGAGGAGCTGCCCCGGCACCGCATCAGTGTGGTCGCCAAGCTGGGAACTTAAAGCATCCCTTTTCTTGTCTTTTGCGCACGGACCTTGATTGCTAATGGAGAGATAACTAACAGAACTCTTTGTCCCGGAGGTGGCTAGGGTAGCAGCCTCATTCTCGCTGCGAATGGGGAGATGCTGCGTAGAGAAATTTGCCGTGTTCCCCACCTTACCCATGACATTAGCGAGGCGGTCTCGCAGCTCCTGATTTTGGCGATATAGAATTCTCATCGTTGCTTCCGCTGTCAGCAGTCTACTCTTCAGCTCCTTAGCTGTAAGGTCGGCGGCTTCCCTTGGGGACGTCATCTTCTTGATTCGGTCGTCGATGTCGATGGATTTGCTGACGTTCAGATTCGCGAATGAAAGCACCGACGGCGATGATTTCCTGGGCGTAGAAGAGAGCACAGGAGATGTGGGGTCGACAGCTTTGCGAAGGGACTCAAAAAGATATAGTGCATGTTGAACCTTATCATTATGAGAATTAACCATGCCAGATGAAACCTTTGTAGGGAAAGACACTAGATCAACGGACCCTTGTATGGCTGCTTCCACATGCACGTGGCGATCATCATTTTCCATTTCAAAGTTAAATCATTCAGGATAAAAGTAAAGAGATCCGTTTGCCTACGAAAAGTGCAATGCAACCTTAAGAGCTCTTGGTCTCTAGAAAGCAAAGTGAAGAGATAGGGAAGGTAAAAAAGCGTAGTGCATCACTGTAGAAATAACAAGATATCGGAAACAGAAGAAATTATAAGTATGAAGCCTTTCCTCTGTTGCTGATTTATCAACGCCAACAAACACATGCGCGCAAACCGAATCGATTAACTGAAAGTTTTTTTAAATCATAACACCACTATTCTTCTTCAATATAAATCCTATAACACACAAACGAATAATAACATTTGAAGTTACGAAGATATGATCATAATACTAATGCTAATATAAACGCAACCTCACGCATATTCAAGAAAAAAAATCTTTACGCCTAAAAAAGTTGCTTCTATTTATTTGTCCTCTTTTTCAAGCCCGACATACGATCTACGTGAGTCTAGTATCTAAAAAAGGAAAAAGAACGCAGCAGTAAAACATACCGCTAAAGTTAACCATCGATGTGAATTAGAAAAAATGCATAAATTACAACTGACTCCGTTTTTTTCTAAGAATCATCACCTTGCTATGCGTGATGCAGGGGAAAAAAGAAATCAAAGGATACACACTTTGAATTAGGAAAAAGTACCTTTGAACCTCTTTCCCATACGTATCAAGAAAACAAAGAGAGGGAATTACGCTGTAAAATAATATTAAAGAAATTCTTTCTAGTGTTCTAGTCTAAACGAAAAGTTGGAAAGCCCAAATGTAAGTGTATTACAGTAATTTCAGAACCTCATTCCCACTTTATGCAGCTTGCATAATACCCCCACTGTCTGTATTCAAACTTAATCAATTTAGGCTTTTGATTGGAACTGTAGTTAGCTTGGAAGGCGATCGCACAAGACGTTCGCGAAGAGGCCAACATACATTCAGAAGAACAAGGCACTATTTACAGTTCGATAAGTGGGGGAAAAACGCCTCATGTACAGTAAATATGAAAGACATGAGACATTTGGGGAAGTGAGGCCAAGTAGTGAAAGAATATAGCATTTGAAAGGTGATTATTGAACTCTAAGGGGCTTGTTTTCCAAGAAAAAATGAGATAATGCGCGCTCTTCTGACCGCGCTGAAATTAGTTCCCGGACCCTTTCGCTTGCGGAAGGGTCTTACATTGCGCAGATCGAGCCTGCTTCCTTGCTGCTTTTTGGCCTTGACGACTGCAGGTGTTGTTGACGGGAGTAGCCCTTGAAGGGGATTCTGGGTGTGGACACAGAGGGAGGTTCTGTGCCGTACGACTGTGTTGCTGCATTGAAAATGACCCAGCTGAATTAGGGGTCCAATCCATATTGCGTTCATTGCTGTTGACGCTCTTATCCATCATCGTGGCTGGTCTTGCTCCTGCATAACGCTGCTGGGCTTTAAGTTTTGCTTCGATTTTGGTCGCAAACGGACTATTAATGAGGGCGGGCTTCAGACGGTCATGTATCCGTTTTAATTCCATCGGCTGTTGGGAGGATTCAATAAGAGACTGCACCACAAAGTTACCAAACCCATCGAAAACCATCTCCTGCAAGGATGCAGGGTTGTAAACAAGCTCGTCTAGCAGCATCCGCCGCACAGCCGGAACGTCACCACAGAAGCGGATCACTTTCTCGACAACATTACTGGCATACTTGTCGCAGCTCATACACAGTAAATGCCCTTCGAAGTAGTTAACAACGTATTGCGCAGCAACCATTTTGTTACTGTGTTCAATGGCACATTGGACGACATAGTTGCCGTAGGGGTCGAGAGCGATATAAGCCAAAGAGGGCAACAACAGTTCCATGATAAGCGCCTTACGGGCATCATCACATACTTCGTATACACGCATCAGGGAGATGCAGCCTTGCTGAGTGGCTGCAAGATATGAGGCATTCCGTGACAAGACCGTCAGAACTGACTGCAAATCCACGCCATTCTGTAAGTGTGTTTGAAAGAGTGACTGTATTGTGCGACGAGTATATTGAGACACGGTGCACATGTTCAAAATGAGTGTTTCGTTGAGGCACCCAATAAGCGCCGTTACTTGCCCCGCGGAGCACTGCTCCACAACGGCCCGCAGTAAGTGGCAGCCGTTGTTGTCAATCGCAATCCTGTTCAAACCGGCTTCACAGAACTCCTTGATGATACAATCCAATACGTTCATATCTTGGCTGCGCAACAAGGCCTGAAGGAAAGTCTTTCCCGATGAAGTGCACGCCATGTCCGCGATGTGACCCACGAAGCGCTGGTAGAACTCCTCCAGAGGGGGGCTCTCGGTCACCATGGAGGCGGGAGCGATCGCGCTGTCTGTTGGGGTGGGTGTCGCGTTCGAGACCGGACCGGTTTCGAGTGTGGACGTCCGCATCGACATAACCGGGACCGCGCCGATGTTGCGGAACACACCACCTTCATCGCCCCTGCGGGCACCTGCCACGAGCGGCGTCGCGTTGGGTATGGTATTGGGGAGCGGGAGGGCAGGAAGTGGGAGGGGCAACGTGGATGGGCATCGCGTCTCAGCATTCGTGCTCATGAAATGATGGTAATATGCCCTATAATACGCGCATGTTGGACAGGGGCATTTTGCACATGAATCCGGCCCATCTTGTGCGGCAGCCGCGGCTGCGGCAAGGGCGGCCATGAGCATCATATGCTGTTGTTGATGTTGGGGGGCGATACAAGGGGCACCACCACCACCACACAGTCCCGGCATAGTTGGGTATTCCTGCGTAGACATCGATTTTTTTGTCGCACAACCAGAGCCCATACCAGCAGACTCGAGGCGCCTTTGTTGCTGCGCGATGACGGCAGCTCCTGGATTGCGTGGAGGGCTGACGTATGTGGCCAGTACTGGAGGAGCGCCGCTCTTTTTGACATCCCCTGTTGAGTCTGAGGCTACTGTGTTCACGTTAACTTCACAAAGGCTCATTTCGTGAGTGAGAAGGTTGTTAAACTAAATGTTGTCGATCGTGTGACGAAAAAATGGGAAAAAAAAGGTATACTTCAACGTATATTTAGAAAGAAACAATTTTGATCTAAAAAGTAGCTTTGTAAAAACTAAGGTGTTAAACAAAAACCGGAAGGAAGATGAGAGAGGAGAGAAAAACACGAACGGGGCAATTCAATAAGGATTTAAGCGGAATGACGATCCCATGATAAATATCCTCGACGTATACAAGAGGGTATAGAGTTAAGGTGATCAAGGGGTGAGTGTCGATTCGATTTTTCCTTCTTTATTAACCATTAACCGCATTCATACCTAACCCACTTTCTTGGAAAGAGGTTGATTTAGAACCCCTTATACTGGCGCCGCCGCTGCCTCGAGTACCGCGTCGCACTCCGCGATCATCGCTTGACACACGTGTGTAGCATCTTCTATAGCAGCCATGCAATCTGCTAAATGGACTCCAAAGAGGTCTTTGGGATAATTTGAGACGTCATTATGAGAGACAGCACCAACGTCCTCTTCATCACCTTCGCGACTTCGCTTTTTGGGGTTGCCTTCTTTCGTTGACGCCGAGTGGGTGATGTCTGTGTTAGTCGCAGACGAGGTTGCGAGCATGTATGCGTTACCCCGACGGGAGGGGTACTGATGATACTGCACGTAGCACAGCTGTCCGTCACGATTGGCCGCCACATGAAGCTGCTGGGGTATCGCAAGCTCCTCACGCGGCAGCGGGTCGACCACGTAGTGCCGCGTGGGGGACAGTAGCAGAACGGCCAGCAATGGTAGCGACATCCAATTGACCGGTCGCCCGTAGGGCTTGCTGTGATCAAGCTCTACCGTCACTTGAGATGAGGTAACTTGGTGCAGGTTTACATAAGGGAGCTTAATCTTACACAGTGCGCTGTGCACGGCAACAACGATGGCGGAAAGCACATTACCACCCGCTGCTTGCAACACATGCACATCGACATCAATGCGAAAGGCGTACCCCTTTCCAATATAAAGATCCTTTGCCGGGAAGCCACAGTTTACGTTGCGGCCGCCATTCGCGCTCCGCTCCGCGGTAGCGGTTTGCGGCGGCACGTCACTTGGTCCTTCCTCATCGCCTGCTTCGACTTCGTCTCCTCCGTTGCTACCGATTTCGGCAAGCTTATTGTCTCCTGCTGGCTTAGCCTCAGCCACCCCTCCTTGTTCTTGTGCCTGCACACTCTCTGCACCAAACACGTTTTGAATAGTAAGTGCCATGTGCGATAGAAAGTCCCTACGGTGACTCGCGCTGTTGCTACTGCTTATTGCGTACGCATAAAAATTGAGCACAGAAGGCACAGCATCAATACTAATGTAAAGTTGTCCATAACCTTGTGAAGATGGCCTTTTCTCATCGAATTCTTTTTCTGTCTCGTCCGTACAGACTTCTACAACGGAGGGGCTTGCTGCCGCCAGCACGATTGTGCCGCTTAGATCTACCTCGACACTGCTGCCGTTAAACTCCTCAAAGCCTATCGAGGCGTCAAGGGTGCCGGTAGAAATTTCTACCTGGCGCCGCTGCAAAAGTGTACGCCCGTCCTCACGCACGTCGTTGAGCACACCATCTTGGACAGTGCGTATTTCTGTATCACTGATGCAAGCACTAACCATAATTTCAAAGTATACAATAAAATAAATATATACTTATATACGTTCTTGCAGGAAAAAAATGGTTGGGCTATCCTTTTGTATATTCCCTTGAGCTACTATAACAGAAAAAGTACCAGAGCACTTGGAAAAGTGAATCAAGACTACTACAAAAATTCCGAAGACGTTTGATGATTTTTTATATCTCCTAGTCCTGAAGGGCATATCTAAAAAAAGAAACATGGATTTTCCATCCAATTCGATTTTCCACGCCTGTGCCAGCCTGTGGGGGCGGAGCCGGGCTGAGGACAAGCTCCCTCCCCCCTCCTAAAAAAAACACATAATCGCTAAATCCAACTGGATATCTTTCGCGTACCACACAAAGACAACGAATTTAAC
This sequence comes from Phytomonas sp. EM1, assembly GCA_000582765.1. NCBI lineage: Eukaryota > Euglenozoa > Kinetoplastea > Trypanosomatida > Trypanosomatidae > Phytomonas > Phytomonas sp. EM1. The sequence goes on along the minus strand of HF955086.1, from coordinate 112,442 downwards.
ACAGAAAATTCTATTTTCCCCTTGATAGCATATTTTTCAATCCTTTCTGAAATACCGTAACAATTTCTACAAATATATCATTATTTTGGAAGTAGAATGGAAAAGATTTCCTTTTTTTCTTCCACACATAGAGCCGTAATTTCTGTTAGCATGCCTATTTCCCCCCTGCTCGAGTTAAAGGCATTTTTCCCTGTTAAAGAAAACTCCCTTACATTTATTAACAACCAGCTCTCTGTAGTGCGTTCAGCTTCTCGCCGATGCCATAAGCTACCGCCTTAACATTCGATCGAACGCGCACAACTCCGCTGATCATACCGTTTGGTTCGTGCTCTATACTGACGTTAACTAGTGCATCCTCATCAAAGATAGTCCGCGCGTAGAAATTACAAGACATGTACTCATGAGACTTTGCGTCATCTTCGTTAGAGGATGATGCGAATTGCTTTTCGCCATTATACCCCTCGAGATTGTCATCTAGAAGCTGCATGTTAAGTTCGTTTACTATGAAGTCGATATAATCACATATCTGGCGCTTGCTGGTAACAATCTCAACCTTGTTTTCCCAGTCAAAAACACCCCATTTTGATCGAAATTCTGATAGCTGGCAATATGCCGGTTTAACATAATTCATGATGTTGACGTGGATATCATTCAATATGATGCAGCCATTCCGGTGCTGGGGACTGTCGAAAAAGATGTTGCCGTATAGAACACCCGACTCGGCAGCTCCTACCTTCAGCGCGGTGCGCGTCTGAAGTGAGCCGTATGGAGCAAGGACGTAGCTCTGTGGCCTCTCCACTAGTCTCATTCCACAGAGAGAGGTGAGTTCGATGGTCACGTTACTCAGCAATTGATCGCAGCGGTTGACAAGCAACCAGTTCACCATAATATCAATCTGGTGCACCTCGATGCTGGCCTCACAGTAGATGGGGTCACAGAAGCCAGACAGAGTGATAGTTTCTTCGATCCGCTGGAGAAATGGCTTATTACTGAATTGATCCGCATTACTGTCCCAGTCTAGAGACATTGCACCATCGCATTCAGGCCCCATCACACTGTCGGCAGCCTCCATCGTGCACATCGCATCCTTCCCACCACTCCCCCCCTCCGTAATTTGTGTGAAAAACAAGGGGGCGTCTACAGGACAGAGTGGTAAGTTATTCTTGTGGTTGAAACCATCACTTCCACCGTACAGTTTTTGGTCGTCCTTGGTCTTTCCGAACCCTTGATAAGGCCTTACCGACCCTTCGCTCGAATTCTGATGGATGTCCACCAAAAAGTCTGCCAAGGGGTTCGCCAGTAACAGTAGCGAGAGATGCAAGCGTTCTTGGCAGTCGTCCTCCATAAAACTAAGTGTACCCTCATCAGTGCCGTAACGTAGGATCTCGTTGAGTAACTCGATAGCATTCGATTGCATCTCTTTGTTAACATCCACTTCCTCGGGAAATTTAATGAAGAGGCGCGTGACAAGCTTAGGTAGCACATCCGCAAGTGTCGAGGCTAGAAAGTAATCACCATGTACGATGACGCTCCGCAGTTTAGTAGACTCGTCCTGTTCGTCAGAAATGTCTGCGCCACTGCCACTAACCCCTGCGTTAGCTGGAGTAGTGGTGTATGCAGTCATGTAGGTGCCATCCTCACGTACGGTTGTCATGGCCCGAACTTTTGCGCAGTCTTTGTCGGCATGACCGCTGCTGTTTAAAGCTTCAACTGTGCATCCTATCGACGTTGTTGTTTTAGGCAGGGTTAGGGGGAGTGAGCCCATTTCTTCCATTATGAGATTTAGTACTTTGAGTATTTCAGATCTGCTCTCTGCGTGGTTGCTGAGTAGCAACAATACACACCGCATCACGCCAGACAAGGTAATTGAGGGAAATACTTCAATAAGCTTTTCTACTGTTGAGGCTCGCATCTCTGGGTGATCCTGAAGCATCACTTTGATGAGATTCACAACCTCACCAGCAGCAGAGGTGTCGTCACTCACAAAATCCAACAGAACAGGAAGAACACTTGCAGCAGCCTTCGGACAATGTAGTAGAGCAATACCTATAGACTTGATGACTATCTGCCGATAGTCAAGGTCAACAGCTGTTCTGAACGCATCGGATTCATTTTGTGTACACAACAATTCTTTCTTCATGGCTTGAATAAAAAAATCGATGTTTTTGTTCGTTATAAGCCCGACCGCCAGGTTGATAATGCGTTTGCGTACAGGTATCAAACTATCCTGCAAAGCGCTCAACAGATCCATAAGGGAGTCTTGAAGGCCTTCGAGAAATCGACCGCGCATCAACTCGAGCTGCTGAACTACGATCAGCCGGACACTGTTGTCCGAGTGCGATTTGAGTATGTCGATATACGTCTGTGTGGCCTGTCTAATTGCAGTAGGTGAAGCAGAGAGATTTAGCAAGGTCGCAGCACACTGAAAGCGCACCGCCGGGGCTTTGTCCTGCAACACTGAAAACAAAATGGAGACATACTTAGCACGGTCATATGGATTTTGTCGTATCATCTGACCACAGAAGTCCACCACAGACATCAGGAAGCAGCTGCCAGCTTCGGACATATTATTCGTGTCCTTGAACTCAATCAAAAAACGGGCGGCTCGCTCCGGTGTGAATACAGCGAGCATGTCAAAAGCATTTCGCCGTGCTGTGACGTCGGTTTCATTGCCAATGAAGGTCTCGACCAAATCCGGTGCATCCGGCAGCAAATCTGGGAACTTTTTGAAGATGGAGTGAACTGCCAGCACTGCGTTACGACGAACATAGGCCACGCGATGGGTCAAATTTTGAACAACGGCCGAGACCAGAGGCTCCACGAGATCCTGCTCCTCAATCTTACACAGAAAGCGCAAAGTCAGCCCCCGCACATACTCATTCGGGTGCTGCAGGTCGTTACGTAAGAAGGAGCAAATTAGTATAATAACATTGAGTAGGTTCCCATCTTTGTCCCTCTTATCAATGACTTCCCAGAAGTACAAAACAAGCTTCTTAATGAGATGATCGTCAACCGGAACCGCGTACTTAATGACGGTCATGATCATTGAGTTTTGAGGCTCACCATTGACATGTAGACGGATTAGCTGCTTAAGGGCGTCGACCTTGCTGCTGGTGCTGCCCTTCTCTAAGGCTTCTTTTATGGCGTTACTAGTCACTTTGGCGGTGTCAGCCATACCAAGCAGCAATGTGCTGTTAGCCTCCTGACAGGATCTGACAGCTTCTACGTTCATCATTTTAATCAACGTAACTTGAAATGGGTAAACAAAGAAGTCGAACGTTAGAAATCACCGCAACACAAACGCACAAGAAGATTATAATACACTTTTGTACGTT
>HF955086.1:81562-101698 GCA_000582765.1 Phytomonas sp. EM1 | reverse complement strand
AGTAGTGTGNGNGNGNGNGGNGGGGGGGGGAGAAATAGATATATAACTGCATCCCATATAGAGAGACGGAATATCGTATATTTGTATTTTTATGTGTTATATTTTCCTAAGAGAAAGGAGAGCTAAGTAAAATTGGTCGTTAGAAATGTTTCTACCTACAACCCACGCTTGTGATTTTAAGGAATAACTTAAATGATGAGTTTGCCTTTAGATTCATTTACATGATTAACTCACAAGGGCTTGTCATGACAACAAACAGCAACCAGCTCGGGGCGCGCACCCGGATTGCGCTCTGAAACGGTATTCATATAGACATACCTATCATTCTCCACACCGGCTCCGTTCGGTTGCCACGATGGTTCGGGGAAAGGAACTGTGTAACATAGTTCTGATTGAGGTCGTTGAGCCTGCATTAGCATTATTTCAAGACGTCTTTGGTTCGCGACAGGCATACAGTGGTTCATGTTCATAACTGGATTAGAAAGATGTGCATTGAATTCACCATAATATTCGGGGCTTCCCATAGGCGCTGGTGCAAGCGTATTAGTAACATATGATCTAGCTTCAGCCTTAGGGTTCCTAGGCGAACTCTCATTGCCACGATTTTTGCGCTTCCGCACGTATTTGCAGATGACAAAACAAATGACAATCAGTAATAGACCAGCAATGAAAGCTGCACAAATCACCAAAGTATTATTCTTATAAAACGGAAGGGGCATAACGTTTTGAGAGGGTATTGCAAAGTCACATAAGATGGTACTTGGAGCAGTGTTTTCATCTGTAATAGCAGTCCGATAGCCAGGATCGCATAGACAGGAGTTCCGTGAAGTCCATCTACCATGCACACAGGTGCGATTATCGTGCAAATCTTCTGCCGCCGGGTTTTGAGTAATAGGCATGTTTTTGAGTTTAATTGATTATCGGAGATACCTGAATCACTTTTTTTTGATGTACAAGTTTTCTTGAAAAAATGAATCCGTTCGTTTTGTAGTAACATTTTAAAGTGAAGCAAAAGAGGAATTGAATATTTATAATAATAGTTACATTTGATAAATCAGATTAACATACGAAGCCTATAGCTATCTTGAGTGGATTGTTAATTCAAGAAGGGTGAATTTACCTCCAAAAGTAACCTTGAATGCATTGAAATACATGAAGTCTTTTGAGGAATAGCAAAAGCATAGAAAAAGTTGTGACTTATAAATACTATCACAACATTCAAAGAGTAAGAGGAAATGAATAAATGGAGACTTGATCGAAACAGAAGTTTCAATACAAAACCAGAACCTACATCATTCCTCTTCAAATGATCCTCCTGTTTTATCATTTAAGACCTCCTAGCAATACAGATCCTCGCCCTGGCATGACTATTATGGCGAGTTTGCAGCGTTGGAGTGACAAGGTGAGCTTCTGCACGTGGAGCGCGGGAATTTCAAGTCTACTATCCCTTACTTCTAGGATCTTTACAACGTGTTTTTCCCTTCGCTCTAGTCCTTTAGCTACCTTTATAGAAGTACGTTGGTAGGATTTCGCTTGCGATTCACACATAGTGGACAATTACCATTGCTTAGTAACATCGGGCGATTACCATGCTGTACCTTTTGAAGGCGATGTTAGTCCATGATACAATTTTAGCAGTATCGTTCTTGCAGTTATTGCGAAATTCTTGAATTGTAAACGATAATAAGGGCCAACGCACGGTCTTACGTGCGTCTTAAAGACCTTCATGCATCTTAGACAACTTTTAAACTTGCAAAACACCCTAACTTCTACACACAATTAGCAAAAAGGTTTACGTAAAAGAGGCACATAAGTATAATAGTAATACGTGGGTAAAGATCAACAAGAATAATGGACACAGTTGATACTTAATTAAATACTTTTTATTTACTTATAAGAGGGATAAGATAAGAAGATAACAAGCATACTCATAAAGAAAGAGCAAATCAACTTTTGACATGGCTGGAGTTTCAAGCAAACAAGCCAAAAAACAACAACAACAACAATAATAATAATAATAATACAATGGGGCATCAAAATAACTCAGCCCCCTCATTTCCTCCCTTCTTTAGGCTCTTCTGTTATCACCAAGTAACATCACTTGACTTCCACGGCACAGGGCGATGTGCGGGAGAAACGGATGAAGCCTGGCCGCACTCAGTGCGTGGTTCAATCCACTAAACCGCTGCGACCGCGTGGGGTTCGGATGAAGACCCCACTCGGCCAGCGTCACACCATCCTCATCGATAATAAGAGAGCGTAGACGCCTGCTGAACGGTTGCACATCTATAACACTTGGGGCAAGAGCCATGTTGCTATCTGGGAACTCGTGGCTGCTTTCTCCCATGTAAGAATCCCCTGCGCTTGTCGTGTGAGGTTTATGGTAGTATACATTAAGGGGATATTTGCTGTAGCGATTATCCCAGAGCACCAGTGCTGCGCAACTGGAGGACGGCTTCGACAAAAAAGAGGAGGACACCTCTGGAACGCTGTATCTTTGTTGAGACTGAAACCCAGACACAATGAGGTTGGCAAAGCGACAGGAAAAATGCGTGTGTGAGCATCGCCAAGGGATATCCTTTATGTACACTGTTGAGGAAAAGTCAAGTTGCTCAACTGCCTTAGGCCCAGGCCGACGCCGGTCATACAGGTGAATGGATGTCGCGGCCCCTACTGCAAACAACGAATCATCGTACGGATGGGAAGCAAGCACAGAAGGTGGTCCCAAAAGATATTCACCGCATCCATAGCCCCTTAGAGTCACTCGCTCACAACTTAAATCCCATGACATCACGGCGGGATCTTCATCTCCTGAATTACATAAGTAGAGCAGTTTGGATTGATCTTGGTAGCTAGACAAGCAACCATGACCTGGAGAGAGAGCAGAGGGAGTAATCGGTGTAGGAAAAGATGGGTTGGCAAAGTCGAATGTGGAAAGAGAGGACGAGGTACAAAAGGTCGACACGCGCCGCACAGTCCCATTGTTCTTGTAGCCGGAGAACAGCTCCACGACACCAGTGCGATGTACTGCACACAACAAGGGCTGATACGCAACATCCACAAAATGAATCCCATCGATAGGATCAATGCATGACCTTGAATGTGGTAGTGAGGACCCGTTGGTAAACGGAAATCCAAAATTATTTACAGCAACCTCATCCCCCACTCTTAGACACTCTGAGTCTACGGAGGAGTTCCAAGGAGTGCTGCTGAAGGTATGCTGTAGTTGTGCACCCCGTGGCACGACAGAGAGGGGCCGTGCCAAAACTGTATCAGTCTTGAAGCACGCTGTCATCCTTAGCAAATCCACAGATGGTTGATTTGACGTTTCGAGACCTCCGCTGTTAGCCGTCAACGCTGCCGAATAATCCCAGCATTGAATCACGCCGCAGTCGGTTGAGGCAATGAAATCTGGAATGATCGGGTGGAAAAGGAAACGCTGGATACGTCCCACCTCTGTTGTTGATCTTGATACTGTATTTGTACCAAGTAACTTCACTCGAAATGAGCCTTCCGATGTTGCTTCCTGCTTACTATGGACATTTTTAGTTCGATTTGAGCAAGCAGAATTATCACATAGATCTACATTCGTTGATGCATGCCTCTCTTTTTCTTGCTTCTCACCCTCTAGATACCCTGAAGTGGCGCGTAGGAGCTCAGTCGCGGGTTGCAACACATCACCGCTGATCTCCCTGGCTAACACTAGCATGTATGCGTGCAGATAAGACTCACTCTGCTGACTAAATGGGTTGCGTGGGTCATAGTCGTCTGGTTTTATCAGCAACAAATCACCGATATAGCTGAGCGAGGTGTACACAAACATCGACACAGTGGTATTGTCCTGTGCAGAGAGTGCCCGCAATGTAATATTTTCTGGAAGCATAGCACTGTATATTGCATTGCTGTTATTCGCATTGGCTTCAGCATCGCTGCCCTGGAAACAGTCACGTGAAGTTGTATAATTTGACAAGGGAGGCTGGGGTTTGAGCCTGTTATTTTCGTCACTAGAGTTATCACAGTATTGGGTTCCATTCTCTTCATTATCAGGCTTGTTACCGCCAGTGCCGACCGTATGATGAACCTGTTTGCGCATTTTTTTTACCTTGTCCATCGACTTGTAAAAAAGTTTCGCAGTGTTATGTCTTCGAGGTTTATCGGTGGAAATGGTGTCATCCGTGTCATTCTCCAGGTAATTCATACTGGTTACGGCGCTGCTGTTGTAAGGATTTTGCTGGTGATACACATGGGCCAAGCTACTTCGCGTCTTCTGGACAGCACTTCGGCTCCGGCTACCCTGAGCGCGATAAGTACCACCGGGTCCTTCACACGTATCCACAGAATGAGAAAACACAGTTGATTCAACGGCTGTGCCGATATCAACGAGTGAGGGGGGTGCATCCTCTAGAAGAAACGCCATCTCCTCCAGGGCAACCTTGCATGCATGAGCAGCAACGTATGGACAAGGATCGTGTGTAAGCTCCACAACAAAACGCACAAGATTGCTAAGAGGAAAAAGCACCTGTGACTCCAGAACAGAGTGCCCGGGCTTTGTGAACGGAGGCTCAGAGATGCGTAAGGATTCTTCAATTAAGCTAGCTGACGGTGCAATGTTGACCTTAAAGCTGTGGTTATTGTGAGGGTTATAGACCCCCTGTGGATTTCGTGATTCAGGAGGAACCCCACCAAATGAGAGGCGAGACTTAGAGAAAGAAACTGATGTAGGAGGTTTTGAGGGCAGAGAAGGGATTCCATGGGGATGTATCCCTGCCATCGCGGCATGTTTTGATGCGGGGCGCGGCAGGCAACCCAGAGAATCGGCATTCTCAACGTCGCTATCTTTTTCGGTCTCTTTCTGCCTCACGAACTGTACGGCATCGTATTTATATAACCACTGAGTGACGTAGGATCTAATCTCATCTTGGGACATATCTTTGCTGGCCTCTTCCAAGAGGAACTTGTAAACCACAAGTGCTACACCTACAACCTCTAACCGCAAGTCCGTGTTCCCTTCAAAACGAAGGCTACTTGCACTACTAAGCTGAGAGAGGAGTGAAGCCGCAAAGCGCCGCTTCGTTGCAACATCTGTGGCGGGTGATATGACTATTATAGATAATGCACGCAACGCAGTGCCGCGCAGCACCGGAATGGAGCTGTAAAGAGTCTGCTCCAAGGCACCCAGCGCGACCTGCAGACCCTCCTTAAGATTAGATGCATTGGTCGATTTCAATGACCCTTGTTTTTCCTCGATATCTTCCAAAGAATTATGTGCCATTTCCGTATCATCGTTGACAGTTCGCCCTTCGTCCTCTTTATCTGGAGGCGGAGACCAATTATGCAGTAATGCCACAAAAAGTGCCATGAGTGCCATACGGTACAGCGTTGTCACGGTTCGCCAGTCCACATTGTGCAATGTCATAGGGGACTGTTTCTTTTGGAAACTATCAAAGTTATCACATGTTGGATCATATTTTACCCTCATGTGAGGTAAATCGAAAGTGTATGCTAATGATGGGGAAAGGTGAGTTTGGTTGTGTTTCTGGTCCTGCTGCTGTTGCTGAGGGGCTGATGGTAGGAGGTCATTGATGTCGTCGTGCAGGTAAACTTCTTCTAGGAGTTGGCATACCAGTTGAAAGGCTCCATAGCGATGGCAAGCATCGCGGGCGTCGTCACTGTGGATAGCCAGCATAGCCAGGATAGAGCAAGCCAACAGTCGCTGCCCTCGTGGAGTGCTATAAAAGCCTAGCAGCTTCCACTGCCAAGCACCCGATTCCAAACCAGCTGTTGTTGCACACTCTGCAGCTGAAAATGATCCCGTTGTGTTAGCACCATGAACCTTAATCGGACACTGGAGGACTTCTACACATGCCTTGATAACACTACTGCATTGCCCTGAAGGGCCTACAAGACCAGGATCCACGTAGTAGCTCTTGCTGTAAATAAACAACGTTGTGGGCATCAAGAAACGTAAATCAGGACGTTTCCAATAGTGATCAAGAACAACACGATAGATATTGGCCTCCGCACACTGCAGTATGGCCGGGGCGCCGGCATCCACCAAGCGGCAAACTAGAGCTGTCGCCCTCTCGCGGTAGGCCATAACGAGGAGACCCTGCAGAATGATAGGCATTCGTTTGATAAAGGGGAAGGGCGTCGGTACACCACTTGCTAGCGTGTTGTTAGCTGAAGATGAGGCCCACATATTGCCGACGTACTCGACCGCAGGTGTCACGGATGCGGACCCAGCGGCAACTGAAAAAGGTTTAGATGTGGCGGCAATCGAGTAAGACTTCGTTGATAGGGTAACGTTACTGTCGTCCGCATGCTCAGCTGCTTTAATACCCAAGTGATGTGAAAAAGGTGACAGCAGTGGCATTGATGCTCCTGGTGGCTCATACCAATACTTATGTTTGCTATAATCAACTGACTCGATGTAGTCCTGAGACCCCCTTTGCCAGGGCTTCCGTTTTAAATAACGCAACGATTGATTTTCATACTGAAAATGTTTCCACCTTGCGGAGCTGTTTGGAATGGGATTATGGGCTGAAAATATGCGGGCAGAGCCAGCATTCGAGTTAATGCCCTTTTGGAGTGCTTGAGAATTCCATTTATTTGTGAAATGATTCATCTCATGTGTATGTGGTGTGAGTCGTTTTTTGCCTGTAATTGGCATACAGAACGACTGCGCTGTCACTTGTTCTATTATCGCATCAAGACCTTGAAACTCTTCCAGCAAAAAGTCTGGAAGAGTCAAGGGGCGAGTTTCATCCAGGATCGGCAGCCTAGGTAATGCGGTTCCGTGCAACTGCGTAGAAACGCCATCCTGTGTGTACTTCCACTTCGTTGCTCGCACATCCAGCCACTCGCGAAACTCAAGCGTTGTCAAACATGTTGGAGGTGCCGGTCGTACAAGTTTAAGAACTGCCACGAAGGACCTCTCTAACAAATTTTCCCAGGAGTCCCAGATTGGGTGGTCGTGCGTAGGGGTCAGACGTGGATACACACTCATAGTTCCACCCAACCCCCCTACAATCACGTGCTCTGCAAGCAGATAGCCCCGAAATAGTGGAGCCACATAGATGTCCTCGCGAAAGAGTCGCGAGAAAGTAGATAGCGGAAAGCTAGACCAGGCAATGCATTCTGTGATACATTGAAAATACCACTGCAGCTGGCCCAATGGAGTCTTCTTATCTTGGAGTGAACCGGGCAGAACCTCGAGCAAAATAGGATGCACATCTATTAAGTCGTGACGTTTCACCATAAACCACGTCATGGCAAGCCGTAAAGGTGTAGTGAGACAGCTCGTAAGAATGTCAGATGGCAGACGATCGTGTTGTGACAGGGCACCTTGACTGCCACCACATCCTGACGCACCGATGAAGAAAAAGTCGTCGAAGACAGTGGCTGTAGTGGAAAGAGATGACACAGTGGGAGCGTGCGGCAGACCTGCACCTCCCAATTTAGGTGCTGTATAGTTCATCGTGCTCACAGAAACGCCCTTACCACCATCCACCATAGTATCCAAGTCTGCGGAACTCACTGGACGACTGCCAGACAACACAAGTTGGTGCTCCCGTGACAGGAACTGATGCTGTTGCTCTTGCTCCTCACGCTTCAAAATGAAGTCCTCAAGGATCGCTCCCGCATTGGCACAATCCGCGATAAATACAAGAGGAAACCCCACCCTTGCTCTTAGTGTATCCAAAGACATATTGCTAAGGGGAGGGCATGAACTTGCACTGGATAAGAAATTCATGAGGAAAATGTTTCCATTTCGTGCCTTCGGTACGCCACGGGCGTAGTAATGAAAAATAACCTTGGAGGTACCGGCTTCTTTGCGCGCCTTATCAAGGGCTTGACCGAGGTCCACTGCTCGCTGATTGAGACAGCTAGTAGTGATTAGGGGTCTTGATGCAAGTGTATGGTACTGTTCTTTAAGCTGCTCGCTTAGCTGGGGTAGTATTGAGTCCGCATCGCTTGGCATAGATTGCGGGGACTGCCACATAAACAACGGAACTATACGGCTCGCAGCGCTATCCATATCGTTAGATGTCCATACACCGGCCTCTGTTTGTGCTTTCACACAGTGTCCAGCGGCAGAATCCTCAGCAAAGGAAGGTATCACAACGTCGGTCGTGTCCAGCAAGCTGGTATCCATATTGAGTGAAATACACAAGCTCTTGGTGTGTGACATCCCAAACATGGTTCGAGAGGCGATGGAGTTGGTACGGTATGAGGAACCACGGCACAACAAGGCTTCATCCCAACGATGATGATGTAGCCCTCGATGCAGCCAAGCTTCCTGAACTGAATGGCCTCGGCGCTTCCTTTCATTTCGGAGCACAGTTGCGTCACAGAAAGAGACCATTGAGCTAAACCCAGTGCGTGCACCAGATGCGTTATTCTCATCTATATTTGTTTCAACGCCGGCAGGTGACCCGCCTACAGTAGTGCATAACTGAGGAGACACCAAAGAGGAGCTTTCACAATCGAAACGACCAATGCTATGCACTGGCAGTAATTCTGGCAGGCCTTTTGGAGTCGGGATTGTATCGTTGGAGGGCAAAGTGCTAAGTTCCGCAGTGGTTCGCGTTGTTCTTGAGTTTCTCACATCATCTCCGTGCAGCAATTTCCACAAGTCCCTATCAGTCAACTCTGATATATCCTCTGCGGTTGAAGATAGCGGCAGGAATGAAAGTAACGTCTTGCAGGTATCCATTTCGTTCTAATGTTGATAGTTGATACCTACCGGCATGAAGAACAATCACACACTAAAAGCTTAGTATAAGAACAGGGAAAGGTGTTGATTTCCAGAATGTTGGAGATACACATTTTGTGTATGCATTACAGCTTTCTAGTCTCAATTTATCAATCAATCAGGTGTTCTTTCATATTAAGAACTACTTTTCTCGACATTAGTGATTATGATGCATACTAGCACAGAGCATTAGTGTGATATTTTTATCACACACATTTTTGTTTGTCTCCAATAAATCAAACGAAGATACACCTGAGATACATCGAAAAAGGAAAAGAAAGTGAATAATTAAATTAAAACGAACTATGTATTATACACATGTAAAAATTGGAGTTAACGGCCATGCACTTCTAAAAGCGGAAAAAAACATTCTTCAAAAGAATACACTGCGACTTAAAGAACGTTAAAGCATAGCGATAGTTTCTTTTTACATGTGCTATGAAACGATAAGCCTTTGTAAAGTCGCACTTATTTACAATTTTTGGTCGAATAACTCCTCCCTACCATCTGTCATTTAATGTCTTTTTTATATAAAAATAAGGAAAAGTAGCCATTATTATCCCATTTTATTATATGCAAACACAATCCTAGTTTGAGAAAAGGTAGTAAATTAGTCCACGCTCCCAAGTCTCCATGTTCACTTATCTACACATGTTTAGGCTAAGCATGTAAAAAAAAGGGGATCGCGGCAGGATAAAAACTACCTTTTCAAAAAGCAAGAGATTTCAAAATTTTCAAGTGTGACAATCTAACATTTCATCATTAAGTCCTTGAATATACATATGGGCATGTATCTAATGGATGAGAATTCAAATTTCCTTCATTTTAAGCGAGTTTAATTTTTTCCCCTTGTAAATACATTACCTTTTTGTTCCCTACTCAATAAAAGAATGAAAATGAGAAATGGGAGGTCCCTTCATTCACAATACCAAAGACTATAAAATGGATCCTATACACTCAACATAAGCCATCATCACACCTAGAATAGGTACTGTTATAAGCGATACTGATGATTGCCTATGGAATCACGCGCCTCAAGTGTGTCCACAGACCAGCCTGTCGGAATTCCCGATATAAAAAGCACTGTTTCCCCAGGATAAACATCAATTTCGCACAAGTACTTGCCAAAGTCATCCTCATGACCTTCTTGTGGATCATCAATACGAATCGCTGAAGTATTGCCAAGTGGTGCAATTTGAGAGTCGTAATCAAAAAGGATGCCAACATGGATAATAAGATCACCGCTATCGTTGTAGAATGCCCATTGCTTGAGATCTTTGTCAGTAATACGGTAGAGTAGACCATTAAACATCGGATAGATGTGGTCTCCAGTCATGGTCGGCTTGCCATTTTTGAATTTATGAGCTGCATTCCCCTTAGAGGCACAAGATCCCATTTTGAGCTATCCCTCCTCCTTTTTATCTATAGGCTACTGTTATTATAATGATCCTTACTATATTGTCAAAGAACGAGGTATACCAAATCGTCTCCTGACTTAGGAAAATAAACTATGAGTATACCAAAGCAATATGAAAGCCTTTCTTTTTTGAGAAATACTAACTTTTAGAAGTATGAAAATTATACGCATATAAATTGCACTGCCATTTCATTTTAAAGACTAACCCCACTCCTTAGAATTAGTTTAGCAATTCAGAAACGATGTATGATATTAGTAGTCAGCCTATTTAAACAACTGCACACTATGAAGAAATAAAAGTACAATACTATTTGTTTTTCGCAGAAATATATTATTATACGATGAAGCGGAGTGCTCGATATTTCGAACGAAAAGTAGATAAATTCTGAGCATTCCGCTGTGATTTAGTCCGTTGGGAGGACATTTCAAAGAACAAAAATAGCATAAAGATTTTAATAACAAACAGAAAACAATAATTCAAAGAAATATGTATCAATAGATATATACATATCAATAAAGAAATAAGAGTTACAAAACGGATGCATGGAACTGAGGTAGACAAGGATCCGTGGCCATCTCAATCGCATATATGCGTGTAAGAGAACCCCAGTAGCACTTTATAGATTTGTAACAAGTTTAAACAGAGAGAGTCAAAAATAATAAAGTAGGGAAAACCCCAAAAAATAACTAAAGCATGTCAGAAAAATAATAAAATAATACATAATTTCTAAAAAAAAACTATAGCACATAAATATCAGGGGAAGAAGTATTTTAGTTTAGTCTTAATTTACTAAAAGAAGTCAATTTCAGTATGCTAACAAAGACATCAGAAACACAGATATAGGTCTTTTATTTAGCACATTCACGATATGAGCGCGCATCTCCTTAATTTTCAAAAAGGTAGAGCAAGCAAAGTGTTAAAAGGCTTTATTATTTTGCGGATCTAGTCGAGTGTTATACTTCATTTCGTCTATTTCCGGATTCATCGCGAAGTACTCTTCTGACAAAGGCAACGCTTCCAATTTGCTTTCAAATCCGTCAATGACTCCTTGAACAAAAGGTTTCGCCTCAAACGGGAAAAGATGAAGTTCACATTGAAAACCATCGTCCATCATCTCCATAGAGGTTTCATCTAGCGGATTGATAATACTATTGGGACCGAAAAGATATCTGATGCGAAATTCATAGTCTTTGGTATTGCTTAGGAATAGCCATGCGCCCTCTGTTGGGTCGAAGATTCGATAAACCAATCCGTTGAAAAGCGGAGTTTTCTGCATATGATAAAACCTGCTACTGCGCAATAGAGGATTATCCTTCTTACTTTGTGTCATTTTAGAGTCTGATGAACCCATCCTTTAGTAATTTTTCTATTGTCACGATTCTTTCCTTTAAGCAGGATACTAGTGTAGAAAAAATCATGAATCCAAACAGGAAAAGAGAAAGGAGTTGCAAGATAACTTTGTGATGAAATGACTTTTAACATTTTCAACTACTCTAGTTTCCTTTTTTTTTCTACAATCCCATAAAAGACGCTAAAAATGTCTGTTCGACGATTTAATCTGCTGATTTCAGCTGAGATCCATTGAATCCTCTCAAATCGGAAAAAAAATGTGATTCAAGGCGACCCATAAAAATGGTTTCCCGAACAACAGAAAGGTTGGTACAATGTGCTCTTCATATACTTAGATCCCTGATTGGTAAGATCGCAATATTCATTACCACGAACTTCAACTCTAGTTATAGGTTTAAAATAGATTCTATGAATGAAGGGCTGAAAAAGGAGTACCTATGCTCCGAAAGCACAAAAACTTTAGCGAGCGCCTCTCTCTCATTGATTAAACTACAAGTTTGTAACAAGCCAAAAAAGCAGAAAAATTATCGAGTAAATTTGAGTATTTAACATTTTATGCGTCAAGGGAAAGATAACTCTTAAAGTCATTGGATAGAAATAAATTGATTCAATTGGTAAAGCCTCAAGTGAATCTAAAACGATATAACACACAAAAAATGCACATAAAAAACACTATGGAAAAGTAGCCTTTTCGTGTCGCAAGATATCTCCCTACACTAAAACCCTATTAACGCAAAGGAAATACGTAAGTAAGCAGTAATTGCCTAAAATATCATGTCATAGCAGCAGCTCTGTATCTAGACACAGGAGAAAAAATAGCATAGATTCACTCAGAGTTATTGAATATCGTCTATTTTTTACCTCCAAAGGCTTCCTTGCGGAAAATATTTTTAAGATGTTTTCACCAATCCGGCACATATACATTAACTTCACACGAAAATATATTTTCCTATATAGCACCCCATACACTTTTACAGTAAATCTGTGGATTTCCGATACATTGTAGTTGTTTTGTTTCCCTGATGACCCCCAAACAGTGTCTTGAATTTTTTGAACAAAGCATAGTTAAGGGAGAAAAAGCTGCATCATTAAATGAAGGAATAAAAAGAGGATTCACAATATCACCCAATAAAAGTAGATAGATATTCATTGAAATTAATGATCTTACATCAACTAAAAAAAATAAACATTGCGTAATTTTCAGATTGAAAGCAACTATATGAAACACAATATTAATACACCGATATGTTTAAAATACATGCACACACGAACAGCAAAATCTCAATCCCAGGTCGATTATAGTTCGCTTTTTTCGAAGATGATATGCGACTTATATAGCATCCAGATTACTAGCAATCAAGAGTTTCACAGTGAGAGGGGACCGAATGGAAAGCGAAAATAAATGAATAATATAGACCAAGAAAGTCAATGAATAAAAAAATGATGAATATGCACAGCGCTAAAATAGACCACCATTAAATAAAATAGTATTCTGTTCTCTTGTGAATTTTTCCCCAAGATGAATCTCGGTATTTGCTTCCCACATAAGGCACTACCAACACTTGAAACGTGTGCTTACCCATCCATGTTTGGATGAAATTTGACTGTTCCAAACTCTATTAGTTGGAGGTTATAATAGATGTGCCAACGTAAACGTCAGGGAAAAACTGATCGACATTTTTAACCTGAAACTCTGTCTCCACTGGCATTGTTTCGCAACGGGCCTTTTGAAAGTTGTCAAAGACACGGCTTTCAGGTGCAAGAGCACGGAAGGCTACACTTGCACAAGAGGACTTGCTTCCAATCTCATATGGACTTATGAGACCAATTACATATGGTAACTGCGCATACGTAGACAATGCGCGTGGAATGATCAAGTATGGAGATCTTTCGGGTAAGAATTCGTAAAACATGCTTACACTGTAGCTCTTCACAAAAGTGAATTCTTGTACTGGGTGTTCAGTATCAAAAGAGCTGTTGAGATCAATGCCTATAATCGACGCATCTCCATTTCCGTGTGCAACGCTTATCATAATGGGAGAGTATTCAACCTTGGTCGTACCCTGTTTGTCGTCCTGTGTAAGGATGATACTCATGACCATTGGTCTGCTGACAGCAATCTGCAAACAACAGGTTGGTACATTTTGGAGGAAGCAACCACGAATGCGGTAGTCATGCATGGGACTCTGGAGAAAGCAAACGCCGCAGCCGATGAAGTACTTCTGAACGTCCGCCCACTCCATACAGAACATGTTGTCGTCCTGTTGGCTTATTTTAAAGTATTCAGCCGCTTGAGGGTGTTTAGTCCATTTGATGTCATTTTTGCTCCACGGGACCGGAGTTTCCGGCCGACCCTTTGCCCACACATTGCGGAGCTGCACCATGCGCAATCTAGTACTGGGAAAGTAAGCCATTTTATAGACAGCATAACAATGTCCAAGAAGCAAATTAGCGTTCATGTATAGGTTCTCGGCTTGCTGAATTGTGGTGCACTGCTTGCCAACACGGGAGGCCATGATGGTTTTATGGGTGGGTGTGGTAAATACGATCAGGTAATTATTTGCGCAATACTGCGACAGATAATCAAAGAAGTTTGCGGACTCATCGGCGTTGGTTTTAATCAGAATATTATCAAGGGGGGTGCATGGAAAACCGGTAATGTCCTGTAAAGCATGAAGGGGATCGCCTGACATGAGGAACCCGTAGCCACCAAACACTTTTGCATAAGCCTTCTGAAGAATAGATACCCATATCTCCGCAGGGTCCCCTTTGGTGCGTGCAAACGCGGGCCGGCCGCCAAACACAGGGAGATAGTCATCCACCACGACATTAATCCACCAGCCATCCTTATTCAGCGTCACACGGTAGATGCCCAGGCTCCGCTCCCGCTTACCTTGCTCCAGACTCTGCGGATGACGGAAAAGATCACGGATCTTGTCCGGAAATTCCGCCAATGCGGCAATGGCGCCAATGAGCCAGGAATCACCAAGCTCACCCTCATCAATGTTTTTGGGATGCACACCGTTTCGAAAGAGTCGACATTGCTGTGTGTTTGCATCCGAAAGATACATACTGGGGCGCTCCCAAGGTAATAGTTTTAGCTTCGCTTGGGAGCCAATTTGTAGCGACCTTTGCTCTGGTGGAAAGAAAAAATCGACGAACTTGATATTATGTTGAATGCATGCGTTTACCATCTGCTCGATGGACGCATTTTTGCCCGTAATTTTATACAAACTTGCCGTTTCCTTTTTGATTGTGGCTTCATCCTGCTGCGCCACGTCACGAAGATACTCTTCAGGAAGGGGCTGCAGACGAACATTGCTGCTGTACCCATTCACAGTACCTTCTATAAAGAGTTCTGTTTCCATAGGATAAACATTCACTGTGGCACGGAAAGATCCATCATTAAGCTTCTCAAGCGTTGTATTGTCGAGGGCATTGATGGACGAGTGTTCTCCAAATGTGAATTGTATGCATATTTTGGCATCGAGGGTATCATTGTAAAAAGACCAACGATTGTTATTATCTTTTTCAACAATGCGAAATAAAATCCCCTCAGTAAAGCAGCTTGTAGTTTCACCACTATACAGAGGCTGACCCCATTTATATCCTTCTTTGTTTGTGCTGAGAAGTGTGACAGTTTCCTCGTCAAACTCGTCAGCCTTGGTGTTGGTGGACATTAGTTGTTGTTTGTTTTGAACCTCCCAAGAGACAAAAAATGCAAAGCAATATTACAAATATTTATGCTTTTTGATACTAAACAAAGAAGAAAATAGACATAAATTTAACATAAAATTATAATCATCATATAAGTACACACAGCTCGCAGTTACATATTTAGCCGTTTCCCATCTTTTTTTTCATGTTGCTCAAGCCTGAAAAAGGTTCTAGAACATATAACAATATAATCGCTCCGAGAAACACATGATTTAGGTTACGTTCAACTTTAAACAAATGAATAAGGGGACAAAAACTTAAATTCATCGCAAAAATGTATGCAAATTCAAGAAAAGATGAGCCTCCGTTTAGTGCATTAACACTATAGTGAATGCTCCCCAGAACCTTTTTCAAAAATTTTAAATATGGATAATGTTTTGTATAATTTCAAGGAATATATATATAAAGCTCAGAGTGTTATTAATCACACATAAAGAAAAAAAAGTATAATTGAAAAATATGGAAGGACTACTTTTTACGTGGAAAAATAAAATAGGGGGATCGATAGATAAGCTTCGTATGTTTTCCTAAAAGCAATATCCTTCTGATGTGAATCAAACTTGGTAACGTTACGGTCAAAGTTAAATCGAGAAAATATGTTTCTACCATTTAATATATATATATATATATACTATAGTAACTCTTAGAATAAATATACCTTTCATGTCTTTGTTTTCTGGAACAAAATAGATAAAAATACCAAGTTTTGATGAATGATATTTCGTTCCGATTTCTAACTAATATGGCCACCATGCTTTTACCAAGATCCACTAAAATTAACATCATAATATTATACCATTACAGCAGTTGAGGAAATTTTAGTATACAGACCAAAAGTCAACAAGCCTTTCACTAGGATCCTGTAGACGCTTGATGTAACGGATAATACATTTTCACAAGTCTTAAATAAGGACTCCTATAAAAACAAGAAAGTGAATCTTCCCGCAAAAATACATCTAAACAAATTAGAGTTGATTAGAAAGATAAAAAATGCAAAGCAAAAACAGCATTTCAGCAAAAAGGGAATTGAGAATCTAAAAAAAGACGCTGACATCACAGATTTCCATGAAAGATGGTCAAAAAAAGCATACAACCACATCATCTTATTGTATGCAAAATCCCATTTCGGTGTCTGGGAACCCAGAACTCGGTAGACGTTTTTGATACTGTACCTCCACCACGCTGTCTTGCAAATCTGGCTGAAACGTTGGGAAATCTGAAAACACGCGATTTTCGCAATCGATAAATTTGAAATTTATCTTTACATCATCGGTCCCCACCTCCTTGTTTGTTATTATGCCCAAAATAAATGGAACTTCATCAGGTTGATTTTCAGTTTTCATCAGGCGCGGGACGACGATATACTTACCAGCGTCAAGTGTAGTGTAGAGAGAAACATCGCGTGCCTGAGTAAAAGACCACTTTTCCGGACTCGGTCGGTATGCATCAGCGGTGGAATTCAGAATAATCTCATACATATTCTCTTTCAATGGGGCTGCAATACTGATCATCACTGGCTGATACTCGATTGCACCTTTGCTTCCGCGCTTGTCTTCCAAAAGAATCATAAACAGAAACCGCGTCTGAGACTTCACTTCGATCTCCAACACCGTTGATGGTACTCGATCGTAAAAAGCGCAGTTGATGCGATAGTCATAGGATGGTTTCTGAGAAAGACACACGCCACCTCCATTAAAGTACTTTAGCAGACTTTCCCAGTCCATCCAGAAGGTTCCATCATTCGACCTCTTGAAGTTGCATGCGTTTGCAATGAGGGGATACTCCTCCCACTTTTTACTCTGATCGCTCCAGTCACCCTTCCACTCGAGTCCAAAACCCCATGCGTTGCGCACTTTCACGAGGTACGTATTGATATCGGCAAAGTGTCTGGCGTCGATAATTGTGTAAGCATGACCAGTGATCAGACCCAGCTGGCGGTATTCCTTAGTTAGGTCATTGTCGCCGTCCAATTTCGGATCCTTACCGGGAGTGTTGAAAACAACGATAGACCCATGTTTTAAAGCATTTTTCACATCGTCAAAGATCTTAATAGCTGAAGAAACAGATCCAAAAAGCGCATCATTAAAGCGAGTACTTGGAAAACCTGTCATATCCTGAATTGCAAGAAGAGGGTCACCGCTGCAGATTGCCCCATAGCCCCCGTGTAGCTTTGCAAACGCCTTCTGGAGAATGCATGGCCAAATCTCAGCATCGTCTACGGCACTGCGAGAGAACTTTGGGCGACCAGCCGATATAGGCAGATAGTCGTCAACAAGAACACTGCGCCACCAACCATTCTTGCTGAACATCACGCGGTACGCACCCACAGAGCGCTCTTGTTGAGCATCTTCCTTTCCCTCTGGATGACGAAACATACCCATCAAACGATTCGGATCTTCCGATACAGAAGCGACTGCGCACATCACCCATGAGTCTCCAAGTTCACCAGGATTTACAACACCAGGCTTCACATGAGTGCGAAACAGACGCACCTGATCGACCATTTCCTCTGGAAGAAACATGGATGGACGGGCCCAGGCAAGAGGCTTTAATGGCTTCTCTGCATCCGCATTGAGTGAGTTCTGACATGGTGGGAATTCAGGATCGACAAAGGGGATTTTACAGACAACACATGCTTGTAGCACTTCTTCCGCATTGTCACTTTCACATACCTCGCGGATCTTACTGATTTCCTCTGCAATATGCTCATCAGTAACACGCTGGCAAGCCCTGTGGTAGTCATCAGAGAGAGGTATGGCACGTATGCTGCTTGTGTAGCCATTCACTGTTCCTTTTATAAACATCTCCGTTTCAATGGGATACACAATCACATCACATTCATACTCATTATTTTCATTTATGCGAATGGTAGTCTTACCCAGTGGCTGGATATTCGAGCGCTTCCCAAAGGTGAAATGGATATGCATTTCATGTTTTAGCGTGTCATTGTAAAATGACCATGTCTTTTCGTCTTGATTGATGATGCGATAGAGGAGATGTGGCTCATCAAAACACGACGTAACTTCTCCCTTGTAGTCAGGATAGCCATTCTTGAACATGTTGTAGAAGGCTTTGCTCTCATCATCGTCCTTATAAACAGGAAAAGCACAGGTTGATATTTCAAATTCATCGTCAGTTTCATCCGCAGGAGTATAGTTTGTGGGTTCCCAGTGATCCACAGGCCTGGGGTTATTCTTGTACTTGACAACACGGATTCGAGGTATATTTACTTTGCAAACCGCCTCATCGGACTCATGATGAACTTCTTCTTTCATTTTTTCTTCCGAGGGGATCTCAAGTTGGCTTATTAGTTTTTCATTATGGACGTGTGGGTGCTGGTACATGGTTTTTTTTTCCTGAACTATATTTAGCAAGGGTTCAGCGTCGTTGTCTGCCTCCGAATGGACTTCTATATTATTTTCAGCACCTTTCTCATCGATTTGGACATCTTGAAGGTGAGAATTATTGTCATTTGACGTTTCAATGTCATCTTTCTGATTAGTCACATTTTCGAGACCATCAGGATTGTGTTTGTTAACTTGATTTAGTTGAGAATCATTCTCAATAATGCATGTGTCCATTACGGCTTAAGATGAATACAGCTATTATGAAAACAAAATAAAATATTGAATGCCTAGTAGTGATTTTACTTCAATTAAACATATTTGAAGGAATAAAATTATTGACAGCAGCATAAAATTTTTGCACCGAGTGATACACATTAAAGATACCATATCATAATCATATACAATGAAATGAGCGTCTCATATATATATATATATATATAACATTCATATAGTCAGAAGGACCACGATAAACGGAAATTCATGAAGAGCCATTTTTTTGTATGCAAATTCGCCTTTTAACAAAGGCATTAATGCAAACAATGGAAAGCAGTATCCAAACATGTATAATACATGTTATTAATGAGTGATAAATCTTTGGGAAACTGAAAAGTATTCTCAAATTTTGAATGGAAATTGTATAAGTGTTTTGAACATAAAATTCAAAAACACCGTCCAATTGGCTTTAGAATAATTAGATACTTTTAAAATACATAAATGGCACACTAAATATCCTAAATATAATAAGTATCACATAAAGATGGAAACTGAAAATTGTCAGTAGCCTATATACAAAAAAAATGAGATCATTCAGTAAGAAACATAAAGGAAAAATACAAGTAATGTGAAAACTATGTTTATCCAACAGAAATTTCTTCATAGTTTTCAAAATTTTTATAATGATCTAATTCTTAGGGATAAGAAACTCGAGTTCAGGAATAAAACATCAGGGAAATTAGTTTCCTACATATAATTTATTTTGAAATAGTCTACTTTAAGGACAACTCTTAGAGGAGTAGATAAAAATAAAGCTTGTTTAAACAATATTTTGTGAATATATATATATATATGTATATATTATTTTTACCTATGCGTGAGATATTTCGTAAACAATTTTCAAAATCAATGTACAACCTCAATCTCTTAAGGTTCATCTCACATTGTGTGATTATAATATAACTTTCGTAAAAGTAATTTATCTAATACAACTTCCTCTCATTAAATATTTCCATTTATTTATATTTAATGGAGTAATATTAGATACTAAATAGAGATAAACGCAAACACTTGTGGACATTAGCTACTTGATTTTTAAAATTTAAATTGATCTTGGAAAGAAAATAATTCAAGATGCAACCCGCTTCAGAGAATAGATGATATATATATATATATATATAATTAGCCATAATTCATTTATTTTGTCCTCAACAGAAAATGCATGCGTAGACATGACTCTACATCTTTAAGCATGATTAAAATTAAAAGATGACCCTCTTTGAATCCTATAAGATTAGAATATTAAATGCAAATAAAATGCGTAGAAAAACAAGGC
>HF955086.1:2025-73796 GCA_000582765.1 Phytomonas sp. EM1 | reverse complement strand
AGGAGTATATATATATATATATATATATATATATATATATATGTGTAGAAGAATTTTTTTCTCCACCATGTTTTTAGTATTGTTCGAACAAAGTTTTTGATTACTCTAATCACGGGAGTAAATAAACAAAATATGAAAAGACAACTACGCATATATATAAAAACCAAAATTATTAGGCTATAAAGCATATGCTTAAATTAGCGCAAATCGTGTACTGAAAAAGAACTCTAGAGAATTTACTGTGTCCAGTTACTTCCTTAGATTTCTCTTCGCTGACATTACCTATAAGTTTCTTTCAAGATAATTTTAATTGTACCAGCATATAGCACTAAATGGTAGTGCTACGATTACTTAAATGAATCTTTTCCACACGTTTTCCTGTATTTTGTTTATTCCTCATTCCAGCTAGATCAACCTTTCCCTCTGATGACTACCAT
This sequence comes from Phytomonas sp. EM1, assembly GCA_000582765.1. Lineage (NCBI taxonomy): Eukaryota > Euglenozoa > Kinetoplastea > Trypanosomatida > Trypanosomatidae > Phytomonas > Phytomonas sp. EM1. Next base: position 73,359 of record HF955086.1, on the reverse strand, counting down.
AATGGCCCCCAACCAAAATACATCGTGGTGTAGTTATCAACACGCGTTGCTTCGTCGATTAAAAATCCAACCTGCTCTTCAGGTGTCATTCCTAGTGATTGATCTCGAACTGCATTGTCATCGAATGCCTTGGACATATATAGCAAATCAGGCCTACGACAACTCTCTGGAGTAGCATTGTAGATAGACATTCGTTCGTTAGGCAGTGCCATTTCTCTTCCTCGCAACTTATTTCGCGTCCGCTCTACAATGTTCTGAGGTGAACGGCTTTTGTTCATAATATTCTTGACTTTCCCCCTGTGCTGTATAATCGCGTCGTACACAAAGGCCGTCAGGAGCGCCATAATGCTATCGCGGTTCTGACTCAAGACACTCTGGGTACGCGTTGCTGAGGCCCGAAAAACGCCGTTCACTCCAAACACTTCCATCGCGCTAGTAAGCATACGCGTTAAGCGGAATGGCACCGTTTCAGGCAACACATGCCGCATGCGGCCAACGTCAAAGCTATCCCCAAAGTCAATGTGAACAATCTTACCAGTGGAGATGGAGAGTAGAATGTTACCGAGATGCCGGTCGCCGAGACCAAGTACGTAGCCCACCAAGGACATGGTCGCCAATGAAGTTGTATACATGATACGGAGGTCAAGCCATTGCTCTGCCGTGTTGGCTCGGTACCACATTGTGCGGGCAACATCCACGGCTTCACAATTTTCCTGCGACATGACGTGGTCCAGAGCCTCGGTGCGCTGAATGATACTAAGCTTCTCCCACTGTCCGAAAGATTCAACGTAGTTATGCAGCACGTTGGACTCGTGATGCGTACGCAGGTGAGATACGTTCGCGCGGTAGTTGCAAATGGTATTGTTAATCGTTCTCGCGTCCTTAACCCACCCGAGGAGACCGACGTTGGAGGTGATGGGAATGACTGGAAAGCGATGGATATCGGCCCTACTGGGCATGCGCATGTGGCTCAGGAGAATGTTTACCATCCCAAAGAGCTGCATGACGCGTTCGTCCATGCGAATGTCCTCGTTACCCTTTAGGCAGTAGCTATAAAGACACCCGTCGGATCCGTTCAGCTGAATTCGTCGCGGTCGCTTCTTCGAAGGGATTACATCTAGTTCAGAACTGAAGGAGACGATTGTGGGGTAGTTCACGTTCTCAATGTTGTACTCACCAAACACTGCAATAGCACAATTCCGCATGCGCAGTAACGGCTCCATCGCCTTCTGGGGTTCCCTTCCCAGCTTTTCCGAAATATGCTTGGTGATTTCATCCACTAGCTGATTCACAATGACGGCCGCCTTCTCGCGCTGCCCACGAAGATCATCGTCAATAACCATCTGGACAAATTGTCCGATGTCACCAACAGTGTAGAGCAGGTGCTTGCGATTGGCTTGAAAAATATCCAAGATAGCCTTAAGCCGCTGATGCACCTCCTCACGGTCATCTTCGTATTCAGCATTGGGATTCCACGCCGCAGCGATCCGGCTAAGGTTCTCTCGAATTTTCTCGATGGGTATTGCCGACACTTCCACTAGGAGTTTTGCCACTGTCTCCGCCTCATTTCGAATCCGTATAGGGCAGTGCTGAATTATCGACTGCACCAACTCTCGCTTAAGAAGAAGCTGCGGGTCAGTATTAATGCACATATCGTCGGGAATGAGCACGACAAGTAGTGGGAACACGACAGCCTGGGGATGCTTTCCACACAAAGATTTAAGAATCATACTAATCATCTCGCGAACGTCGTGGCATTCATTTCCGAGGTATCCAATAAGCTGTGGAATAGACTGAACCCAATGATCCACTGGAATACGGCTGATGCTATCTGCAACCATTTCCTTCAAAAAAGCAACACCACTGTGTATGACCCACAACTGAAGCAAACGCATGATTCCAGGAAGGGCCTCAGAAGGACTCTTGCAACGGCAAATAGCCGCGACAAAACCTTGATGTGCAGCTTCCACAAAGCGATGCAATTCCCCTAATGTGAACCTATGCTCACGCTGTTGAATACGGTAGTTCATTAAACCCCAGCTGTGCCACGCCTCGTAGCTGTGAGGCATGGCACGAATTGCCTCGTGAAAGTGGGCCAATTCGGCCTCACAGTACTCCTTCATCCAGAAGCAATCCGCATGGAGGTCCTGCTTCCACGTGCCTAACTTTAGGTGAGCTCCACCGTAGCAATCGGGATCTCTCACCTCCAATTCTTTTCCATGGTCTGCCAAGTATCGCTCCATGTAGGAGACGGCAGCCTGCCGGTGACCCTGACTCCACAAATGAGAAATGTAGCCTACCACAACACTGGGGTTGCTCTTCTGCATATCACTTGAGTGTATCGGTGGCGGCTTGCCATCGACATGAGACGAAGAGATACCCCGCCAGAGCCAATTCATCGCCCAGATGGAAAGTCTTGGGTATTCAGCACTCATCGACTCGCAAAAATGCAGCATCATGTCGGACATCTCACTGCGACTGAGAACAAGGGAGTGGAGGAGGAGGGTGTGCAGGCTGGGATATAGGGAGTCTGGTTTCAGGTGCAAAAAGCGTTTGTTCCAGCGCCCTATAAACTGAGAGCGCCGCTTGGAAGAACGACAGAGGGTGTAGTCCAAGGCTTCCTCCATCTCGGTGAAGTGCTGCAACAGGGCTATATTTTCATAGGCATGAGAATAGCTCAGTGGCATGAGGGTGCGTAAACTGCTGTCAACCACCAATTTTCCCTGCCTAAACGACTGCCGTAGGGTGTCATACGAACTGGTAGAACCTTCGACGATGGCAGAATGCAGATGAACGACGTTCAAAAGGAAAAGACGAATGGCCGCATTGCTGCCTTCACTGGGGGATATGCATTCCGCCAGCTGGGTCACGTCGTCCCAGCGCTCTAGAACCCACGCAGATAACGCCCCACACTGAGCGACCGTTGAGGAAATGCTAATGGTAGCCGAAGTGTGGGTGTTGCTGGTGGATGTAGAAGACATGAGGAAGCCACGATTGTAGACCTGCTTGACCACCGCAAGCGCTTTCTCCCACTCCGCACAAAAACAGAGCGTCCTTACATAGCCCTCAACAACCGCTGGGCTAACCGAGGGTCCGATGGAGTCTCCTTGAAAGACCTTCTCGTAGGCCTGTTTTGCTCTTTCCCACCAACGAAGGAGCTCGAAACGAAAGCCATCTTCATCACCGCCAACATAGCGGATTGTCTTGAAGAGGCCAACAACCGAATCCTGCATTTCACGCTGGCTGTAAACCCAAGCAAGTGGCCACACATGTTTTTTGATCACCTCACGCGGTATTTCACGATAACGGTAGGCGTTTAGCACATACTGAAGATTACCCTCTAGGTAGCTGAGGGCTTTATCAAACATGCGAGTCCTCTCCGCTGCCCTGATAATATCCTTGGCGGAGAAGAGGATGCTCGTTTTGCACGACAAACGCGCGCCATGTGGTAATGGACGGGATTTTTGAATTAAGTTTATATTTCTGTTTGATGATCTATTGTTGGGGTCACGCATAGGACGCTCCTGTGCGCTAACTGTAGGATTCCCTTGCAATCCTTCAGGAAACATCAACTCGGCCCCACCTGTTATGCGTTTCACTCCAGGCAGTCCATGATGTTGCTCCTCGTCGACCCCATCCTTGGATATGCGGTGGCTATCGCTTCCCTTCTCATGCCGAGAGATGTTGAGCAAGGAAACACACGAATCCAATAGCAGCGTGCCCTCAACGTCAACGTCATGAACGTGCCCGTCACCCTCTTTCTCTGTCAAAATATCATGTGTCTTCAAGTCGCCCACGGTGTTTATACTTGTGGAAATGCTAGATTTTCGGATCTGTTCATCGTTAGCGACGAAAGGATCCCCTTGCCACATGCTCCAGTTTGGATTCAAATTCTGACGAACCGGCCCTGTTTCTCTAGCGTGTATAAACATCTTTCCGTTATCGGCACGCTCTAGCCTGCTTAGCTTGTCAAGTACCTCTTTGGTTATTTTGGGCGTGTTGTGGTCGAGATAGTCAGCTAATCCAAGACACTTGCTTGATAAATCAGCATCATTGCCGTTCAAAACCAATGTGAGCACGACATCCACTTTCTTGATCTGCTCTGCACTTAGCACCTCGTACAACGCCTTAAAGGACGGATAGAAAAGCTCCCTTCGGAGCTGCTCGTGTTTATCAAAAAGATTCACTAAGACGCGAAAAGCAGGGTGCGGTGTGACCAGTATAATCCACTTCTGCAATTCAGCGAACCACTCACGTAACTTGCTCTCCTTTACGCGCTCACCGTACTCAATGTGCTTCATGAAGAGTGCTAAGTCTTGGGACGGGTCGGCGGTGCTGAGAAGGATCGAGGACGGTATTGCGTCGTCGTCGGCACGTAGCAGCTCAGAATGCTTGTGTTGACGGAAGGATCTACTAGTAACCCCACTAGTTGCGTTATCCGTTCGACCGCTCATGTGAGTTGAAGACGAGACAGCACTACTTCCAGACTGAGCCACTGTATTCCAATGCGATTGTCCTGTGGTTCTCCCAACAACGTAACTGTGGTGCCTGTCCACCGCAGGCAGAGATAATAAGGGAATACTGGATGAGCTGGACCCATCGGCGCCGAGGATACGATCGCGCAGCTGTTTGACGATGGAGCGTCCGCCAAACTGTAGGGTAGAAAGAATCTTAAGTGACTCTCGTACACTTGGTGTGGATATTTGCGATGCGAGATCTTTATGCATATCACAGTGCCTGGCGAAAGTGGAGATACCTTGTATTAACGAGGGTAGATACTGCATTGCCTTGAGTTCACACACAATATGAACCGCCGCACAGAGTGATTGACTACGTACCTCAACGAGGAGGTCGTTCTGCTTAATGAAATGCGTCAGCATGGGAAAGACGATATTCATGCAATGCGGTGGGATGTAGCTTGCGTTAAGAATAATATCAATGACGTGCAGGCAGAACTCGTGTGTTTCCATGTGATCCTGAAGTGCAACATCTGTGAGGCGTGGGTACAACCACGCCCATGTTTCCAAATGCTCTTTATCCGATAACTTACCCGGTCTCAGAGCATCCACTACCTCTAACACACCGCGAAACAGTACGATATCACTTGGGATCCACAACTGTTCCAACAAAACTACAATCTCAGGCAGCATCACTCGCGAGACGCGCTCATACCTCAATGTAATAATTCCGGCCAGGACATGCAGTGCTTCTAGACGGAGAGAAGGGCTATCAGTAAAACACTTCAAAACGTGTAGCACTGCCTGAACTGCGTGCACACCGTCCACAACGTCTTTACAATCCTGAGTGCAGCGAATGAAATCCAAGAGGGTACGCAAAGTCTGTGAGTGAACCGCTTCGGACATGCTTAGATCCAACATCTGACACAAAGTGCGGTAAACAATAGCGGTGCAATCAAACATCAGATCCGAGTCAACCTCATCCTGAGCGAAAGCCGCCTCAGTTTTATTTTTTTGAACTGCCATCGGGTTTGAAGATGGATCCACCGCCCCCAGCTGCCCAAATAGCGTTAATATATTAGAAAGCTCTTCGCGGGTGCATTGGTTCGCGTTGTACACGTTCCCCAACATTCCAATGAGCTCATGGTGCTTATCCTCAATACATACCAAGGAGGTGGGACACATCTGGTTGAGATTCATGAGAACATTTATTGCGGCGTGCCTAATAACCAGCAAAGGGGTTTCCATGAGTATAGTCACTACCACTGGGTAAATCTCAGCAAAATCGTCTTGATATTGTAAAACCGTCCTTTCCTCTTTCACAAGAGCACCTAGGATCTTTTCAAGAGTTTTAAGTATTGTAAGCGAAACTGAGTCCGGTATATTATCCTCCTGAAGCCGCTTTCGAAAGGCATATAGAATGCGACAGAGATGATTGTTAAGTAGACGAACACAAAAGTTTGCAAAAATTTGCAGGTCCGCCAGGCTTCGAATCAAGGTCCGGGTCTCGTTGGTGTACTCCAACACTACAATATAGGACTGGATCGTGACGTAAAGACTCTGCTTAACCGCTAGCATATAGTTGGAAAGCTTTGGGTCCTGAATGAGGGACACAAGCAACATCACCGTTTTCTCCCTCACTAGTGACTCACCATTCAGGAAGCTAAGTAACACGGAAAGCGTGTGTGACTCGCAAAGAAAAGGACGCAGGTTGGGTGCTTCTGCAAGAAGCGTAATTTCGTGATGGCGACACGCCGGATTCATTTCTGAAAGTGCATTTTTTAGGTAGGATTCTAAGATCTCAATGACGCGGGTAGAGTAAGTCGAGGTTTTATGCTCCTTAGCATATTGAATCCATTCACCGAGGCTTAAAATGATAGCTTCGCTACTCTTCTGGCGAACTGCAGGATCTGCATTGCGCTGAAATGGCATGATAACTGTTTTGATCTCTTCAAGCTTCTGAACAGATGTGACGGGACGACGTGCAAAGCTCTCCAATGCGACTGTCAAGTCACAGTGCGGCTTCTCAGCTGCCTGCACAGAATAGGTTGATTGGCAAAGGCTGCGTGGCGTTGTTGTTGAGTTCTTCAAATCAGTTCGCATGAAGGGATATCCCATTGGCCCCTTTGTCAAGTTTCGTGACGGTGTAACCTTACACAAAGAAACATTGACGTCACTCGTGAAGTTGTCCTTCTGTTCACTCTTTTGTGTGATTGTGCTACTAGTTGTGTCTGCCATCAAATCACCCTCAGTTGCATTATTGTTGTGATTGAGGAATTGAGATAGAGAGCTCATAACAGCTGATGAATTGTTCCTAGCGTCGTGTGTGCTATACTGACGACTAGTATTTTGAGAAGTCAACGTGTTAGCAGTGTCCGATTTGTTGCTTGCTTTCTTTGTGTGGTCTAAGTCTACGCTACTTTTGGAGAACTTTTCAAGAGTGCTATCTACTAGCATATCCAGAGAACGTTCAATGTCATCACTCAGAGAAGGTACAAGCTTCTGTATAATACCGAGATACCGAACTAAATCCCGAGTGAGTGCCGCGTGAACGATGCACGGTATGCAACGGCGGATCATTTCTACGGTGCCTGCTACACTCGCGGTATTCGCGTCAGTGGGATAATTACCAGACGTGTTTTGGACTGAAGGGGTGTTAATTTGCAAGGTGATTGAGTGGGTAAGTAGTACGTCGGAGGAGCTTGTGGGAGTGCTTATTTTCTGTGGCGTATTTATGCATTTAACGGTGCTTTCGCTGTGGTGAGGCTGCACCTGAACCGTGGGGTTGGGAGTGACGGCCTCAGTCGCAGCCGTGGTCGATGTAAATGTTTTATTTGAACCTTTCACGACTGGTGAAACACTTACAGGGATAGGCGGTACACTTTTTGCATGCGGACTTTTGTTTTCCTTGCACAGGGCTGATATCTCCGCGCTGTTGATCTCGTCCACTGAGGAAGCTAATATTGTCTGCGTGAAGCTTGGTGCGTCACAGCTCGGGGTGCACACGAGGGACCGGTGCGCCCCCAGACTTCCGGACTTTGAAACGGAATCCCGCAAAGGAGGATTATTCGCGTTTGACTGACAGATGGCGGCGATGATGCGCCAGCATGCTTCCTGCGTCTCCACGCGAGATATGTAGCGGTGTATAATGGAATCAATGTTTGTTCGGTTGGCAGAGTCCAAATCGCCATACCCAGCGTTCTCAATGAAAGCCGCGACGTTGTGCAGCTCATCGGACTTAGTGCGCTCATCACGGATGTTCTTAACAGGTTTCATGATGATGGCGCAGTAGCTTGATCGGCGCTGTGCATAGTGGAGGTCTATCGGTGCAATAATGGGCACCAGCTTACACACCGCCAGTCGCACAGCAGCTGATTCGGTGATGCGGTACTGCTCCGTTATTAAGACACACAGCTGCGACATGTTGTGTTTATTAATGCTGCTCAACTCACGACTACTCAAGAGGGCACGCAGCCTGGTCAAAATTGATACAATGTTTGCCTCGTTGTGATGCTTGTTGCTTAAAACCCGTACGGCCTCTTCACAGATACATCGGTTCTCCAATGAAATCTCATTACGCCGCATATGACTAGTGTTACGGAAGATCGCACATAGGCAATCGTAGGATGTTGCACACAGCGTCGGATCACTAGAGCTTGAGAGCGTCATGGATAGCATTATGAGTTGGCTGCGCAACTGGCCTCCTATATAGTGTGGGTTGACTTCGACTGTGGTTGCCCCTGCCAATAGGATGGACATGCACTTTAGGTGAAAACGCGCATTGGTCTGCTGTAGTCGACGATCAAGTTGCATAAGAGCGTGCTCACACCTATCTTTTAGGTCTTTGGGAACGAAGGTAAGTAGAGGAGGGTCATCAAATTTCATGTCCAGTTTCAGCATTCGCTTGTATAGGTCTTGTGCCTCTATAGAAGGCTTCTCCAGATCACATTCCATTATCGCTGTGAGACTGCGACATAGCCGAGTGAACTTCTGTTGGGGATGCGTATAGCGTATGGGGAGCAGGCCTTCAATAAGGTTGAGGGCTAAGAGCAATGATTGCTCTGTCCCTGCGATGGTTAGTTCGATCAAGATATCACGTATACGTGACTCTAGAAAGTTGTCGCGAAAAAGAGGATCAAAATTACATAAAGCGCGAGCTTCAATGACTTCCAATATGTTTTGCAACACTGCCTGCGCGTATGGGCTATCGATCAAGCTCTGTAGCTCCCTAAGCAACTGATCCAACTCCTCCTCGCTTGCATCTGTGTTGGTACTGGAACCCCCTCCAACGCCAGAAGTGGACGCCTGAGCCGCTGCCACAGTTGAATAATTACCCATCGGACTAACTGGTGGGCTAGAGGCCATAAATCCAGTCGTATGTTCAGAAGAGCTCACGTTTCTAATGGAATTATTGTACCGGGCTGTCGAGGTAGTGTTGATGTATGCCATCTTTGATACATCAGGCACAGGCAGAAAGGTTTGAGATCCATCGGATGATAATAAATTTTTAGGGTTTTGTTCACTGGTAGGGCATGAATGCCTTTGCATTGTAATAAACTATATCTAGGATCCTAACACCCTTAAGTTACCTGGTGCTACCCCTTTTCTATATCACAATACACTAAAATATGTGGAACTATTTGCGTGTATCGGTCCGTTCAAATGCTGTAATAGCAAAATGTGATCGATAAAAGAGGCCTGCTTCAATAATATCAATATATCCTTATCGTCAGCCTTTATTGCGTCCTTCTCCTACTCAACAATACCCCCTTTGTATCTTTCAGGATCCACAGAATTTTAATTCCAAATCCACGTCCCAAAGAAGAAAAATAAGGAGTATCTAGATGAAGATTCAAAATGTTTATCCAAATTTCACCACAGGAAAGTGTATTACCTCTGATGAATAAAAGATAATGTAATTATGATAAAGTCTTCTTAAGATTCACTGCGTTACAGAACACTTTCTGAAGGATTTTGCGGTATTTCCAAAATAAAAGATAGATTGCGTCTTGCTATGGTCAAAAAATGAAGCAAAGCAAAACTATAAAAAAAGACTTCGGATGTTTTGTTTAGACAAATTTGATACCTCTGATTTAAAGAATAAACCTTTTGCACTGACTTTTTTTCATAGGAAAAGAGTTTATATATGACTATCTAAAGGTATAAAACTCCAAAAAGGAAGATAAATGTCAATAAAGTGGAGTTGAATCTGGAAAATAAAAGTTACATCAGCCGCCCTTTGTTTTCGTTGTGATTATGCAAGTAATAAGAAGTAATTACTCAAGACGCTGTCATTTTCCTATCCATTTTTATTTATTTAGAATGCAAGTTTTATATATCAATTTACACTTAATCTATATGATTATATAATGGCAATACATACATACCTTGCATTAAACTTCAATTCGAAAACGCATATGTACTTAGGATCCTTTTCAAAAATCAAAAAGTCAAACAAAAGCTCCTTGGTCCACGTCTGTATTGGAGATTGTCATTGATTTTTGCCATTGTATTTATAAATCACGACGATATCTTTATGTGAAAAAAATGTAAAATATGCAAGAATTTGAAGATGATTAAATATATGAATTAAATGTCGTGAAATTGCGGGACTTGTCATACTCCTTTTCCAGAAAGTGTATAAACGTGGAAGGTTACATAGCCATAGTCAAGATTGGAAGGATAATAATGAACAAGGAAGCAAATATCAGTTTCCTTTTTATTACGCTTGTATGAATTTAGTTAATATCAAATCAGTATTCCTTTGAAAACATCAGACATTTTTATATAGTGAAACCATTCACAGAACATCTTATCGCCCTTTATGATGAAAGGAAACTGACCAACCAATTAAAACACGCTCTTCTAACATGTTATCTAATCGGTATTGTTGTCAGAAATCTAGTCTTATCACGTGCTAACGTGTACGAAAAATGCAAAGTAGATTTCACTCAAGATGTTAAAGAACACTTACCACATACACACACAAAAAAGGGAACGTCAAAATGGAAGGGAAAAGTATCGATAGAAATTCAGTGTTAACCTTCAAGACGAATACATTGCTGATATAAGCAATACAGTTGTTAAGAGCATGCTCTATGGAGTTAGCCCAATTAATTTATTCGCTGTTTTGATATTTAACCATATTCCGTGCTATTCGATTGCACCAGTCCCTCGTACCCCTTTCTCTCACCAAATAAGAGTCGTTTGCTACCTGATTTTATGCTCTGGTCTCCTTCGTATTCAGATTGGCCCACTTCAAGAGTTGAATCCAACCATTTAAACTTGTTCCTACTAGAACATGGGCGGAGAACCACCTTATCTCACCAAGAACTCCCTCTTAAGAAGAGCTTTGACATGTCCCTACGAACGTTCTTGTCAGTAAAGTGTATCATCATCCCCCCCCCCCCCCTTCCCTCCTCCTCTACGTTTTTTTTCTCGCAAATATGCTCGCAGTCCTGGTGAAATTTCTGAACATTTTAGTCACACGTGGTGAAATAATGTCATTGATTATTCCTGGAGTGCCCCAAAGCAGAGGCAAGAGAGACTGTCAAATGATGAGGGGCCTCGGTGAGGGTTTCGGGCTTTGGAAGCCTGCTGCTCCCGTCAGCTAAGCGCACCATCGGTGTGACTATCAGCGTCTTGAAATCCTTCTTCACTGTGTTGATACCGAAAGGAGGTATTACTGCTGTGTATCTTTGGTGTAGTCAGTAGCTTTTGCATCGTATTTTTCTTGGAATGAGTCTCCGACAATCTAACCGTGTCTTTATCGAAGGGGTCCGTATTATTCTTCCTTTACGAAGAAGTCCTGACATTTTTTGGCTCGATTCCACCATCATCGATGGTAGAGTGTTCTGTTATTTTTTGGTTTCTTTTTGTGACGTCTCCGTGTGTCTTTCTTGTCTGGAGATGCCTCCTCACCCGGCGTGACTTCTTTTTTTAAATCCTTGTTGTCCATCTCTATGCTGTTGGAATGATCCCTTGACTGGTTCGCCCTGTTATCTGCGGCAATATCGCCTTTTTTTTGACGAATACATCCATTAAATAGACTTGCAAAGGGGAGTTTCTTTTTTCTTGTGGATAACACTTCCATTGGAGTGTCTATCAGCGACTCTGTTAGTGTTGCTTTGTCGATTGTGGGTTTCAAATTCAAGGTTATTGTCTGCAGGGTGTCGGGGTCATATCGAGGAAGCACCTTCTCGGTCTCCTGAGCACCACATTCCGCATCGTTGTCGCTGAACATATGCCTCTGCTCGCTGCTTAAGGTTGTCATATTTTTAGACTTCAAAGCATCATCGGAAGCCTTCTCAAGTTGCCCGGTGTGCAAGTTCTTGTCACTAAGTAAACAAGGTCCTTTGTCATCCCCCATCGGCTCACTTTGTTTGACTTCCGATGGTCCGTCCTGATGGATGTGAATAAATTCTTTTGGAGTTTCACCTTCAGTCCCTTTGCTACTCGTGCTATCGCTGAAATTCTGATTATCTCCCTCGTCTTCAAGAGCAAACTTAGCAGGGGGCATGCCAGGGGATAAGCCCAACTCGTTTGGAAACAGATCGTTCTCTATAGAAACGCTAACTACATCTTGCACGTCTCCTTTCCTTTTGTTGAAATCAACGGCTGGATCTGAAAAATGATTCGGCTGCTGGTCATCATTGTTTGACAATGGTGTGTTGGTCCTTGTAATTAAGCTTGCTTCATTAGGATCGATGTGCCGAGGGGCCTCTGTGTAAGGCTCACCGTGGACATATTGCTTGCTATCTTTTGTGGGTTTCTTCTCGAGAACTTTGTTTGTCTGTTTCTTAACTTTTAACGTCTTATGATGACCTTCGGTGACCATACGCTCCGGTGTACATTCTCTTGAACTGCATTGTTCTTCAAAAATGCTATACTTTAAACTATCACTAGCAGGGGTATCCTTGTCAGAAGGTCCAGCGCCTAATTTCTGAGCAACAGTCCCTCGTCCATCGTGCATCACATACTTACCTACAGCAGCCCCTCGTAAAGGGAGGTCCTGCGCTGTGGCCTTGTCAAACTCTCCGTGAAAGAGGTCGATCTGTGGTTCATCTTCGTCCTCGTCCTTTTCTACATCTTCTTCATAGATCTCATCGTAGTAATAATACTCGCTACTTTCTTCATAGTATTCCTCATATTCCTCGTACTCATAGTATTCTGAGGACATTTCACCAGGGTCTTGCATTGCGCAACTGATGTCCTCATGGGCTGGGGATGATGGCACCACCTTTTCGATGCCCCTCGCAATACCATTGCACTTAGCATCACCTTGTGGTGAAGTTCTCTGGGCGCTGGTGATGGAGGCCCCTCTCTCCACCTTCTCATGGACGGGAACGTGTCCAGCCCTCTCGGCTGGAGACGTTACGGGGGTGCTCAGATTGACGGAAGCATGCAGCAGGTGAGGGGGCCCAGAGCCTACCGGATACCTACCGTCGGACAGCTTTTGGGAGGTTCCTGACGAGGCATTATTGACGCTATTGCGAAGACATGAATTTTGGGAGATGGAGTCAGGCGATTTGAGGTTCCGCCGTTCTTCCAGATTGCCATTTTGATTTGAGGGGTGTCGATCTCCAAGGTTCTCCTGGACATGGGTGGGTGAATAAGATGCCTTAGCAGACCAATTATTAGATTCTCCCACAGGAGATAGCCTTTTACAATCAGGAGTGGCTCTTGGACTTGCTATTCTCTTGGAATCGTTATTCATGTCCCGCGGTGGATGGGCAGACCGCAGAGATTTTCCATCGCCCTCCCCCTGTAAGTCAACAGGTGTCGCTGAAACTGGAGAGGGCACACCAGGATCGAGATTATATGTCACCAGTTTGTTATTTCTGCTGGGTTCGGTTTTGTGATGGTGCCCATTGTCATCGAAGGAGGAATGAATCGTATCATGAGTTTTTTTAACACTTCTTTCATCACAAGCTTCTATAACGTTGTTGTTCGGAGTCACATCGTATGAGTTCTGTGCACCATTGATATTTGAAACCATATGGCTAGCTATTACTGATTAATAATAATTTTCTATACTGATCGCACTCTTGTTAATGCTTATATAAGATTTTTCAAATTGTTGTGTACCTTTTGTCTCATCGATATCTTCTGATTTGCATTTAAAAGGGTTCAAGAGTCAAGTAGATGGGAAGAAGTCAACATCGGATTCATTAACTGCAGCATTAAAATAATTATTTAGCTGTAAACCACATTCGCTTAGTAGATTCGTTTAGCTGGGTTGATTCTTACGAAAACAACGACACCCACTAAATTAATCCGATAAAATGCACCTTTTAATTCCTTTTCTATTTCGAATGAAGAGGTAGACAAGATACGGATTAGAATGAGAAGACCCACCAAAACAAACTCAGAAACCTGGAGCAGAACTCCCACAGCGATTCGAGATGGTGAGAAGAAGATCACAGATAAATATAGTGACCTTCTTAAACATCTCAAACTCTTAAAGCATAATTTTTCCGAACATAACTATGTTTATTGCGTAACAAAATGGGGGGAAATTTTTAATTCCGTGTAAAAGTTATATCTACATCGAGGAGTTAAGAAAGCTAACGCGCACGAAGTAGTAATTTTCCTGAAAAAGTATAACAAAGTGAAATAAACTCAAAAAGCCTACACTATTTTTCTCCTCTACCATTTAGTTGAACACCCTTATGAACTATTTGCTCTGTGTCTTTCTCCTGAAAGAGACCGCACTTTCCCCCATCATTACCGCAACCGTTGACCACGCACTTTCCAGAACCTCTATCTCTAGTCCATACGGAAATGCAGAAGGCATCGATAGGGTTAGGGTGAATTCTTTTCCTTGAATTCCTCCAGAGATCCGCTGAAAAGGGTCTCCATGAGTAACCGATGAATGCGATCGTTCATGATTTCTACCTGTTTTGCCAGCAGGAATGACTAAGTTTCGCAATGCGTTCATTGGTGGAGAAACTGTCGTTGTTTGAGCCTCGTTGATAGGGCATATACTTTCTTTTGTTATCGCTTTCATAGAGGGAGCCCGAGCCACAGATTCGTGGTTTCTGGTCGTTGGATCACCGGAAAGACTCTGAGATGAGGGTCTTATTAGATCACATTGAAGTTCTTCATGTATATTAGTGTTTTCTAATTTACCAATGCAGTTCGTTTCGGGCGTCAAATGCGTCCGAACGCGGTCTACGTCTGCAGGTAATGTTGGGTAGGTTTCTGTGTTTTCAATCTCGTCATCATTGTCATTCCGAACAAAAAATGCCTGAAGTTCAATTTGTATATCCAACTCTGCCAGGAAAAGAACTAGCAACGCAATGTAACAAAAATCTTCCTCTGAAAGAAGTGGAGGGTACGTGAATGTGTCTTCTTCAACAACTTCAACCGAACCGCGGCGATTAGGTGGTGCAGTGGACACAACCCTCGCTAATGTCTCGTCTTCTGTGTTTTCTTCCTCACGCATCGACCCGGCCCGTCCTCGCTGCCCCTGACTCCCAGTGCAATGTTCATCTCTCAAAAGTGATTGTAGCGACGTTGATATACACCTTGTGGGAGTGTAGTATCGGGCAGAAGTACTCTGCGCGTGTTGCCGAAATCCGTACACAAAGTGCTTCCAGACATAGACATCGCGCTCGCAGTGGGTTTCCTGCACGGGTTCGGCCGCTTTACTCGCAGTAGTGTTTGCATGAATATTGCTACAGAGTGAAAGATCGAATCCAGAGCTTTGTAACACAGTATTTACACATTTGAAAGTCCAGGCAACGAAGTCCGAAAGTGATGCATCATCACTATTGGGGATATGTGTCCGAAGCTGACTTGTAGGAGGATAGGTGCCTTGCTCATCGTCTAAACCAGCTTTCGGAGCATTCTGCCTCATCAGAGCTTGCTTTTGATCCTCGAATAAGTTTAAGTGAAGTATGCAATCCTCAGTGCCCTTTTCTTCAATCTCGGTAGATCCCGTGACTCTTCGGTGTGTCTGTAATGATGATTTCTCAGACCAGTATTCGTTTAAATGATCCATCATAGTTTCCTTCGGCAATCGAAGAGTCTTTTTAAAAAAGTCCTTCAGTTCATACAACCCATCCGTACCGCTATCGATAGCTTCAGATACTTTCAATGGAGTGCCAGAGGGAGATTTACCTGATAATGAAACCGTCGAGAGGGTTGATTCATTTAGCGTGCAGGATGAGAAGACGTGGTTGTAACAAGTATAGGGTGGTAAAACGGCATGCACCCCTTCGGCGAGTTCATTCGATATCCCATCACTGGAGATCTGTTGTTGCTTCTTTGCAGAAAGAAGTTTCTTAAGCAATTTTTGCGAGCCGCAAAGTGATGCACAATATTGAGCACGAACATACAATTCATCAAGTGGATAAATGCAGATATCGTCGTCTATTGCATTCCGAGAATAAATAGGCCGAAGCAGGTGTGGGAAGCAGTGCACTAATCGACATGACGCATTAAGGACGCTAAGAAGCACTTCTCTGAGGGGCCCTTCCGTAGTTATCCTTGACACACTTTCACTTTTTCCTACCGATTCTTCGTTGGTGATACTCTGATTCTTCTTTTCAAAACCACAAAACGATTGCAGAGGGTTGTGATGATGGTGCCGGTAGATCAGATCATGAAGCAGAAGGCGGCTAAATGTGGTAAGAGAAAGTGTAGGCGATACCGATCCCAGCGTTATTAAGCATACTAAAAGAATGCATGCAAAGGGGCTAAAGCCCACCCGACGCAGCGCTTCCTCGCAAAAAGGCGAACTATAAGTTTCCTGTTTAGCGGACCCCATCAACATGTCTTCCGCTTTGCAAGCGGCTAACAGCACGCACTTGCCTAACCAACGTTGCTGGAAAAGAGGCTCATCGGGGTACTTGACGACGGAGAGGTGAACCAACGCCGTAAGCGTGTCCAAGATGTCAAACAATGTCGCTGATGCATGAAGGGGTGCACCATAGATGCTTCTACTTCCTAAGATAGTTTCCTGGTGCGTTTGCGACGAGGGATGCCATAAAAATAGTGGCCCATAGGAGGTGGGCTGACATTCCACGACAAGAGACAGTGCTGGGTTCGAGAAAATGCATGCAGCATGGTGAATGAGTGTTTCTTCATCCCGACTTGGCTCAACTTTTCGAGTCGCGGAGGGGATCCAATA
The DNA here is from genome assembly GCA_000582765.1 of Phytomonas sp. EM1. Taxonomy (NCBI): domain Eukaryota; phylum Euglenozoa; class Kinetoplastea; order Trypanosomatida; family Trypanosomatidae; genus Phytomonas; species Phytomonas sp. EM1. The sequence continues at coordinate 56,766 of HF955086.1, read as the reverse complement.
TTCGTTGTCTTTCATGCTGCCCTGTTTGACTGAGTCGTCAAAGCAAAAAGATGATGTAGTGCCGACATTTTTTAAACATTTATCACTGTTATGTTCACCACTAATTTTAATCGGAGGTGGTTCTGGATCCATTTGTTGGGTGACTTTACACTGGAAGACATTTGTTTCTTGCAACAGTCGACTCACAGCCGCGTGTAGATCACTCAGGCGCATGTCGTGCTGTGTCGGCGACGAAAATGAAAAGCACTGTTCCTTCGCTAGCGATCTTCGCACCATGGACGTGAGATGGTGACTGTCAAGGCCCTTGCCGTTACGCACGTATGCGCCCACAAAGTTGACGTGCTGTTGGACCACAACCGCGTTGCAGAGGTCGTACAGGAGTGGTCCGACAAGGCAATATACGACGTTCCAGCCGAACTGTTCTAGGACTTTATGATGCATAATTTCTTCACATTCTATGGGGTGCAGTACTAGAAAGGGTATCAATCGGAGCCGTACGGACGTTACCAAACTCGCGGCATAATGGCAGGCACGCTCCGCAATGGCATCCGGTGTTTGTCCGCGCATCATGGAAAGGGAAGTATAGGCGGGATTCGTACAGTGAGCATGGAGGCAACTGACGCGACAAACGCGACGAGCATCATATCCACTCATTTTGGACGAGAATTGTGCGGATTCCTTCGCCACCGGATCGGTTTTGTCCATCGCACACGTGAAGGTTTCGTGTGTATCAAAACCCCTTTGATGTAAAGAACCTGCCGCCTCAGTCGTAGTGGAAAGTCCCATTAATTGGCACCACGACGGTGAACTATACGTAAAATGAGGGGTCGGTCGACCCCCATGATGACGGGTATTGAGAGAGCATGTATCAAAAGGTTTGCTGCCGCCGAGCTGCTCCAAGCGTTTAAGCAAGCTATTGGTATCTGAAACGTTGCCGTCTTTTCCCCATAAGCCGTTTTCGTTCCTTTCTCGATTAAATAGGCGCCAATCACGAGCAGTATCCGGCGCGATTTTTATATCCTCATTTGGTTGCGGTCGTTGATATTTCTGATCGTCGCACATCTCGCTTCTCGAGCACTTGCCGAAAATAAAGTAAAACAGGCGCTGAAAAGTAGTAAGGGTCTCACCCCACTCCTTTAACGACATTACAGCTTCCAAAATAGGACGGATATATTCATTAAGACGTTTTCTTCTGCTATCATCTTCGAAACCTGCCGTTACTGTGTCCTCGTTGGAATTTCTTAAATGTTCTGTTAAGTAATTTTCCAACGGTGGCAACGACCCAAGGGCTGTGTCGAAATTCCTAAAAATTGGTTCCCATATGCAACTAAGAGAGTGGTGACCCTTCATAAAAAACGCTTGATCAAATAAAAATTCTTCTCCTGGACCGGTTTGATCTGGAGTAAACTTCCAGTTTGTACCTTTCAGGCTCATGGAGGGTTTTGAGTTGAGTAGAAGGGTGCCCGTGGGCTGAAGCACGCCACACTTCCATGAACCCGAAAATACAGAGCCACAGTCGCTACTACGATCGAAACTGAACAACACACCATTCCCGTCATCTTGCTCGAGGATGCCTGGACCATGGCACTGTTGGTGCTCGTAACTCCCCAAGTACAGGCCGCGGTTGGGACCGGTGCTACGCCACTCTGCCCCAACCCCATGCCGCTCTCCTGCGACCCACTCTCCGCAATACCAGACGATCCCCTTTCTCTCCATCGCAAGACCGCCTTCATGGTCGGAGCCCGGCCCATGAGGTGTAAACGCAACCCTACTTCTGGTCAAAAGCTGTGTATGCCCACCAGGAGTCGACAACGCCTCACCGAGGCCGTCATAGAGGAAAGAGAATCGTGGATTGATTGTCCATGACAGACCACCTTGTCGTTTCCAAGGCTCGCTCAAGCGAGCAATTTCTTCGGGATTCAAGGCTTTCCTACGATTAATGCCTACCGTAAGCGTACCCATGTATTTTTCCGAAAAAATAATCATGCTTTGTGGACTGGTTGTTTCCTCAACTTCACTACTAGTATGTGGATAGGCTTCATATTTTCCTCTATTTTTTTTAAGCTGATCAAGGTATTTTCCATGCCGATCTATTCCCTGAGAATCTATCTGGTGAGCCAAAATTTTTCGTAGGACCCATACACACCTCAGCTGAGGCGCTCCATGGACCCACTCTCCTTCCAGGATGTACCGCTGATATACCAAGAGTCGACCTTTCCCATGTGGCTGCCCGCGCCAAAAACTCCCTTCATAGGTCACGAGCGACAAAACAGCAACCTTGTCGTTATGTTCTCTCCCTTCCTGCATGAACTGCAATGATACCTGTTGTTCGTTATCCAGCATGGATTTGGAGGTTCTGCCTGACATCTCAACAAGATCCGCGTCCAACACTTCTTTACCAAAGAGATCCAACACGGGGCAGTATGCCTTTGGCACCAGTGCAAGAGGTATCAGGTTCCCAGCGGAAGCATCATTGTTTGAAGTACTGCATCCCGTTGCCGCTGTTGTTGGGGCCGCGGGAGTGGATCCATTGACGTTTCTCCGATAGCCGTATATAATATACAAGAGAACGCCATAACCATGTAGCTGTAAGTCTCCTGTGCGTCTGAGACTAGTATTAGAAATGCTTCCCTTTTCTATGTTCTTGGCTCCAGTTGAAGGAAGTATTCGTGTGCATAATGAAGCTAAGCCTTCTTTGTATAACACATCAGTTAGCGAAGCTGCAGTGTGCTCTTGGAGTGTAGTGGAAGTCCTTTTCACACTTTCAGCAGAGTCGCTGTCAACTCCGGCATTGGGCAGGATCTGATCTCCATAAGAGGTATCACAGACTTCATCCAGGGCCCATTCGCCCTCTCCATGCTTATCTTTACTACTTCCACTTTGCAAATCACCTTGAGTCTTAGCCACTTCGCCAGTGTAGTAGTGCGCATGCCGAAGTCTATATAACGCTTTCCAGTTTAACTTTGTCCAAGCTGCTCTGAGGGAACGCTGCATCGACTCCGGTAGCGGTTCACCGCCACTCAGGGCTGAGGGGCTTCCACTATTACACATCTCGTCGCCCGCCGCACTTTCACCTAACCCCCAGCTGAGGGCAGCCCCTAGGAAGGACGGAAGGGCTGGTATAAGGTCGGCAGCCAAGGGAGTCGATACGGATCTAGACGGTGGAGCCCCCAGGTTGGCTACATTCCCTTCGGTGAAGTAAACCGGATGTCGATTAACAAACCCATTTGAAGTCGGTGAATCTCCCACAGTTGCACTTACCACAGAAGGCGAAGTTATAGTTGTATGGGCATCCCATCTCATAAATTATGCACTGAATTTATGTGTTAAGCAAGCAATCGATCCTTTTTTTTTTGCAACTGATATCAACCTGTATTTTCAACCACCAAGGGTAGGGGGGAACACGAGTCGAAGGAATGTCTTTCGTAATCCTAATGAGAAGAGAAAATAAAAAGCGTTATGAAAGTGGCCCTTCACAGAGGCTTAAGCTCCTATATATGTATGAATTCAGGTTTTTCTTCTACTCCCTTTCTATCATATGCGGTGTTTTTATGAAGAGGACGAGATGCACTTCACATCGAGAAGATTTTCTTAACAGGAACGCCATCTCTACCAGAGAGTATTCTCGTCTAGTTATTTTTCAAGGAGTTTGGGGGTGGGGAAGACTATTTATCGATTGCATCATCTTTTAATTGAATATATCTCACGCAACATTTCCATTTGGATAGCATGCACTTATAAACTTAGTATTTTTCCTTTTTTATGGCTTTCCTTAAAATTGTGTATTGCGTACATATGCGCGTTTACTTGCTTCTTAAAAGAGAACACAATTTTTAGCTTCAAAAATGAAGGCCATTCTGCGGATGCGTTCCTCCTCTTCCCCACATACGAATATGGAAAAAACATTTGAGCTAGCATGGCTATTAAAGAATCGATGTAGTAGGCATAGTGTTTGTGGATGGAGTTAAGAGGCTGCTAACACCCAAAAGGTCCTCGCAAACGTGCGCCGAGCGTCCGACTACGTAGTTTTTGATAGCTTCACGTTTTCTTGTACGCTTCCACCAGGCCTCAAGTGCATTTGCACGCTGTTTTGTCGTTGGTGCAATTGTTATAGGTATCGAGATCTGTGGGCGACAAATCTCTTCAAAGTGCCCCCCAACGAGTAGAGATGAAGCAGTCACACTGAATGGACGTGGTGGTAATGAAGGTATACAACTAGCCGTCTGTGCACCAGTTCCACTTAGGTTGCAGTCGTTAAGCACCTGAAGCCAGCGTTGGGCATCACCGTAAGGGAGGAACGCATCTACAGGCTTGAGTCCAACGAGATCAGGACTGCACTTTTCAGTTGACTGAGATAGAAAGGTAGCACCTCCATAAACAGCGTTGCCTGGAGCCTTCGAAGCGACTTCCTCCGCGGCTGAGACGATAGGCACCGTGGCAAAGGAAGTAGACGCCGCACTAAGGTCACTACTGAAAGAGGCCGCCGGTGACGCCGGTGAGCCACTCGGGAACAACTGTGGGGAGGACGAGGAATGTGAAGCAGATATCAGAACCTCCTGTGTAACCTGAGATTGGAAAGGTACATCACAAGTATTAAGCTCAGTCAGTATATCCGCCGCTGAACACGTCACAAGATGTTGCCTTGACCACCGCTCTTGGCGTGGGCAATGCAGTTCGTTATAGCTGACCGCTGCTTGATAGCGGCCGTATAGCGCATCCCATGCCGTAGCTTCCTGCCATGGCAGCCTGAGAAATGCCTTTTGAACGATTTCAGCCGCGTTTGATACGTGCCCGATGGTATTCAGTGACGAGTCGGACCCGATGTGATTCACACACTCGGCGACGGTCTGGGCGTTGGCCTTGAGGGCTTCCTTCCCCACAGCGGGTGTCGCAGCCTCAGTGCGAGAGTCCAGTAGGAGCCAATGAAGTCGGTTCAACCAGTATCGAATATCGGTGTTGCTAAACATTTTTGTGGCTGCCACTGCGGACGCCGCAGTAAGATACGGATGGTTTTCGCTGCATGAAGGGCTACATATGAGCTGTGAGACATCTCGGCCATAGATTTCTTCACGTAACCGTGCCGAAAGTTCCTTAAAGCGTTCAACATCACACAACTCAAGGCTATATTCCTGCGATATATTCCCCTTTTCTGTGGATACTGGGCTCTTTGAATCACCATCAACACAGTCGTTCCCAACAGACTCCATTTGAGTGGCAAGATATGCTTCTCTCGACTTCGGGAGCCCAGCTCTATCGTTTCCAGGTAAGTTTTCATTACCAGTCGAAGCGTCTGCGCGGTGGACCTTGATCAGGCCCAGCTCCACTGCGCCAATGACCAGTAGTTCGGTAAACAACGCTGCCTTTGACATTGGCTGCAAAGTCATAAACGGGGTTTGCTTACCAAAATACTGTGCTACCAGTGCTGCACTCATCGCAACGCGTACGAAACCGCACCCGTTGCTTTGATTATTCTCGGAGGTCTGCTCTACGGCATTCCCATCGCCGTAGAGATAGTTTTGTGCCTCTGTTAAGTCGGCAAGCGCATCATTGTGATTTCTGGCATCAGGAACGGAACCTTTGCCATTGTCCTTGGGATGCAGCATCGAAAACAGTCGCATGCTGCTCTCCTCCAGATCGTATCGATTCGATCCGAAGGCATCTTCCTTATATAGGGGCTGCCCTAGCCCTGCAGACAAGGGGTCAGTTGACACCGTAACCACCAACGGGACTTTACTCTTCTTTGCGAGGTCGCGTATCGCAGCGTAGAAGGGTTTTGAAGCCTCATTGCCAAGCAAGATGTCGGCATCCTCGATCAGGAGGAGGGTGGCACTCGAAGTTCGTTTGCCACTCCGGTTGTTAAGATCACTAGCGCAATTATCCTCCATAACCCCCGGAGTGTGAGTGTTTTCACTTTGGCCTGTGGCTACCGAGTTGACGACTTTGCTTGTCGAGGAGATCACCGAAGGGGCACTGAGTTTTTTTGTGGTATCCCGAGATGTTGACTGTGACGCTGCGGTGCTCTTCGCTTCCATCTCACTATTTTCTTTGTCATTTTTAGGAGTCTTGCGACCAAAGAATGAAGCGACAGCTTGGGCAGATATACCATTTGCCCTTCGCTTATCCGACGCCTTCCGTTTACCTAGACGCGCTGCTGCCGCTTGATCAACCCGTGCCTTCATCATTATGGCATGCTCACGCTTCAACTTATTGAGCTCCTCTTCTATGCTTACAGTTGATTTTCCGTGTTTGGATCGATATAGGCGATGACTGCGTGTAAGCTCTGCAAGGAGATGTTCGACGCTTTTCGCTGACCGCTGCACCGAAGTGTTCATTTCGACGACCTGGAAACCAAGCAGCTCAGCTGCCAAGTAGACTGAGGCTGTTTTACCAGAGCCAGTCGGCCCACTGAGCACGGCGATGTTTGTGATACCATCATCTAAGTCATTTTCACTGTCTTCGTTGGAAGATAGCGTCTCTGGGGATGATGATGATGATGATAGACATCGGCTGCTCCTATCAGCCATTTTATCATGGGACATGGATGGGCCAGTGACACCCGACTCATACTGAAGGGTGCACTGATGTTTTTGTTGCTGTAACGCGAGAGGAAAGTCATTCAATATGGGGCCTGTGGTTATCCTGCCTAGGAGATCAATATCTTCCTCGGTGTCATCTCTAGTAAAATATCCACGCCGCTTTGAACGTTTTTGACTTATCAAACGTTTCTGGGCGAGACGCTCAGCTTCAAGCCTCGCAAGCCTTGCGCTGCGCAGACGGCTGCCAAAGGCGTCCACATAGGTCCCACATATCGTCCCCAGGGCGGTGGTTTCCTCTTCTCTTCGTATTTCTTTAGAAAACGGCAGCGACGCGCATACGCGTGAGGATGCTGACTGAGCAACCGATGGGGCTGCAACAGACCGCAATGGGGGCTCTGGGCAATTGTGTGCGAGCCCTCCTGAGATGCGCTGGCTGGGGCGGGCCTCATACGAGGTATCCTGCCAAAGCCGACAGTACCGCTTGTAGGCCTCTTGGGCAGGCACACGGTGTGGCTGGGGAGGGACCGAAGGTGTTGAGAGGATAGGCGATGACTCGCACGTTGCCATACCACACTCGGGCATTTGTTCCTCCGTTTTGGGGAGTTTGCGCGTCGGACGACACCCGTCCGGTGAGGAATCCAACATGAATCGTTTCGGAACGGCCCTTCGCGGGCCCTTTCCTGGGATCTTTCCACCATCATCTCCACCGTTTAAGCGCGTTTCGTTTGCTATCGATAACTGCTCTTCTGCTTTTGTAACAGTGGTGTTTGTAGATAAGCGTAGGCGTGATTTTCTCCTATCAGTCATTGAGATGCCTGCCTCAGTCTCAATGGAGCAGCTTCCCTCCTTCTTTAGTTGAGTGATGGAAGGTGGTGAAGCCACTTTTATATTTCCAAGATTTTCCCCTTGTGACTCCCCAACCATGCTTGCATGGGATTTTGTGTTACCCCGAGGTGCGTTCTCTTTGCTTCTGTTTCGACTGTTGCTGTTTTCAGTGAAGCCGGCTGCGGTTGGTGCTTCAGCGGGTGGCCTCCATGTACGCAGCCAACCCAATAATCGTGTTGTTTCACCAGCAAACGAGCTAGTTCGAAATAAAGGTGGGGGATACCTGTAGTATGGCAGTTGTGCGCAGTCGCATAGACCACTTACAGGGCGCCACCCGCTTAGGCCAGCGGGCAAAGGCGAAGCCGACTGCAGTTGGGTAAGGAGTAAAGCGTAGTGTACTGCATCAGTCACTAAATAGGGCAGTTCCTGCATCCTCATGAAAGAGCGCCGATTATCCTCAGACTCCTGTTCACTATACCGCTTTTGAAGTTGCTCACGCCAAAGTGTAACTATATGTTGCTTGAAGTAGTCCAAGGATGTTGGACAGGGAGAGACAAACGTGGTCGTCGTGGAATGATCGATTTTGTTGTCTATTGTTTCAGATGACGAGACTAGAGGGTTTTGATCTAACCAACCTTCAAAACTCTTGACCTTTGGCCGGTCAGCAGTCCCTGGCAGGTATGTCTCGGAGGCCCCACCCCCTTCAGGAGCATCACCAGGAGCTGAATAATTAGCCACAGCCTCGGTGGACCTACGGTTTTCATCTGCACGAAGAAAACGACGCAATGCATCCTCAATCGCATAGCAAGTTTGAATCTCAGCTTGGAAATACTCACCCACGGCTGCATTTCCACAACAAGATAACCTACTCATGTGTGAGTCTTTCGTCTTGTTTTCGCTTCTCTTCTGTTTGTCTTGTGCCCCGTCCTCCTCAGTGGATCTGCAAGGTGAAGCCGGTTTTTCTATCCAATTTTTTTCTGGACGCACCCAAAAAGCATTTTCCCTTCCTGCATCACACAACGTGTTATTAAAGAGGGATGTGCTCAGGGGATCCAAGAAAAACTTTTCCTCTCTTTGGGTGATCGAGTGGCATCCATCTGTTGCGGTCTTCACCGCTTCTTCAAGCCCAGGTCCTTTAAGATTATTTTCTGGGGTTTCGACAGGGTGGTTCACGTGTTCCTCAGAAGTTGGCTCCTTACCAAGTAAAGTGCAGGGTGCGGTCGGGTAATATAAACGGCCGCGAAAGTGCTCCTGCGCGTAGCAACAGACCAAAAAAAAGAAAGATTGTAGAGTGCTTGAGTGGAGTAGTGGTGCACTTATAATCTTACGAAGAGTCGCAGGATCATTGCTTTCGGGCCAGGTATTTCCGCTATTATCTTCTGGTTTATTTATGTGGCTCACAGCGCTGTTGCTAAATGCGCGCTCACTCGAGTTTACTTTTTCAGAGCCACTCCTCATAAGCGATGCTGTCCTCTCATGATCCCTTATGTCAATACGAACTCCATTTTTTTCCTCCACCTGATCCTCGGGACCATTGACTTCAGCACCATCAATCTCCACCACCGAGAGCAACGAAAAGCTATTGTTACCTATATGGTTCAGATTAGCGTCGGGTGAAGGATCACTTGGGTCACCTTCAAAGTATTCAACGGAGGGTAGGTTATTATCCTCGGGAGCTTCAACTGAAATGGGGTCTAGCATAAATATTTATTCTATGTGATTTTTCGCTTCTATTTGGCTCGTGCGCCGGAATTATATAAATAGGTATATGTAAATATATGGAAGACCTAAGATAGTTTGATCTAGTTAACTGTTCTCTATGCTCACGTTTTCAGCCTTTATTTTCCTTTGTATTACATCAAATAAAAGCCCGGTGAATCTTTTTACGATGAAAGTTTAATATTGAAATGGTTTCGCTTCCTGAAGAGGCAAATCAAAGTTCACAAAGTTAAAAAAGAAAACAGAGGCTCGTGTTTGGTCTTTTCAATGAGACAGTGGAAAGGAGTGCAGAAAATTTGCACACTTCCAGACGAAAATAAAGTATGCAAAAGAAAAAGCATCGAGCTAGGTCCCAGAAAAGTACTCCTAGACAGGTTATCTCTACTTACAAGCATCTCCCGCATAAATTCATCCGCTTCCCATGTAAGTGAATCCTTTTTCGGCATGTTGTTCACGTCTCACACACCCAGCCTCTTTTCACGCACAGCACCTCGTCCTATTTTTGTGATGCGGCACTTGTTATAGGTACACCACACTTTGGGCAATCGCTTGAAATCGTCATCCATTGCTGCATGTGATGGACATGGCCTCCATGCCCGCAAGACCGCAACCAGTAGAACAACCCCTCCACAACCTCCTCACATACAACACACGTCATGGCGGTTGTGTTATGGCAATGACGGCATTCTGCATTATTAGGAATCGCATGCCCCGGAAGAAGCTGTATGGACATTTCTTCAGTCTCGACCGCATCCATGCCCATTTCGTCATCGACATCGTTAACGAGGGCGTCGTCGTCCGCACTTCTCCAGGACATGGTAGGCGCGTTGTGGGGGTTGGCTCGATTGCCCATATCTAGATGAGCACAAGCTAGCTCAGCACACCGATCATCTCTAGCCCTGCGTCGGTATGCCGGAAGTGACAGTGATTCGAATTCGCTTTGGAGGGGAATGCTTAAGTTTTCTGTAGTGGTGCTGGTCGATAAACTATGAGTACTACTCATTCGCGAAAAAATGTGGCTGTGATCAACTGAATAGGAGTCGTCACTTTCGTGTGTTTTTTGAGAGGAATCTGAGTAGTTGAGCACACTTAAAAAGTCAGCCGAATGAGAAACCCCCAATACACTAGACGCTCTAATGCAGCCTTTTCGTCGCTTCATTTTAGCCATCCGAGGAGGCTCCTTGAGCAATTGCTTCCTTCGTTCTTTCAAACTCAACTTTATTTGTGATAGTTGTGACTCTGAGTAAATGGATGTCAATGTTTTGGATGCTTCTGATGCATTCATAGCTGAAGAAGGCAAATATGTATTTGTAGAATCCTTCTTTTGCCATCGATAAACCTTTTCCCGCCCCATGCCAATGTGTGTGTCACTAGCGTGGTGATTTGAACGATACATCACTGTTGTAGTAGGGCTGCTTGAGTACGTAGGAAGATCCAAACCCTTAACGGGTAAGGTACAGAGCTCAGACTTCGTGCAGTTGCCACAAAAGACGTAGGTCATTTGCTTTTCATAGGCAATGTCTGCCGCCCTGGGCTGGACCGGGTTGTACGGCTCTTGAAAGAGCTCTGGGATAATTAACAGTAGCTCATTGAGGGGAACGTACAATCTACATGCGTAGAGCTCCGAAGTGTAAACCTCAAGCCACTGCAAAGCGCGTAGCTTCCATTGCTCAGGCGTGCATGAGGCGTCACAACTGCAAATGTTAGGTGTACTTTTGACGCATGTGGTAGAGTCCTCGTGTCTCTCTGTTGTGTTGACAGGTTGCGCTGGAAAAAATGTGTTAGCCTTCGCCGAAGATAATCGAGACGTCTCTGGGCTCCTGGTCTCGGACACGTGGGGAAACGGTTGGGATGTTTCTCGCTGTTTTACCGTCTGTGGTTTGGACGAGCGCCCCGGTAATAAGGGACAAGGGGGCATCGCGGAGAAGTTTTGTGCGAATCCCGGCTTGTCCTTCACAACTTCTTGGCCAAGTGGAGAGGTGTGGTTGATACTGGAAGCGTAGTCTGATGGGTCTGGCCGAAGGTACTGCCATGTGTAATGATCTCGTCCTTCTTGGTCAACACTCTCGCGATGTTCAGGCTGTGTATCATTTTCTGCCGTCGACTCAGCCTGAGAGGGAAAACCTGCAGCGACATGTTGTGGGGAATGATACCGCAGTCTCCACCAAAGACAGAAGAGTACGTAAAGAACCAGGCTGTATTGAACGTCACCCATGAGCGAAGTATACTCTAGTTGACTTGTAGTCACAGACAGAATGGTTTCAAGATTATGTGTTCGCCAAGCATACGAAGCAGCACGCCAGAACTGTGCTCTCGGATCTTGGGGGCTCCGATCTCCGTCATCATTCCCAACACTATTGCCACTCTTGCGACCCTTAGCTGCGCTGGGATCATATTGTGCCTTGCAGATACGATAATTATGGGACATCATATTAGAGAAAATAATGTCTATCTGTTTTGGTGACTGAAGTAGCACGTGCTGTTGCGGTCGTGAGGCTGACGCAGACAAACCGTGAAGTTTCTTTTTCTTGTCTTTATGATAAAGGAGTACGGATGATTTCCGTCCAGGCTTCTGCAATTTTTCTTGGCAATTGGACTCCTCCTTTTCAGCCTCATCGTCAAGCCAGTGACGGTGGCGTTTCATGGTGAGAGCCAGCTCATAGCCCATATCCCACTCTAAAGCATATCGCACGAAGAGGTTGGTCTCTGTTTGGCACTCCGTATAGGCCCATGTGCAAACGGCGTTGCTCAAGACGCAATTCTCTATCACCGGATTGACACAGTGCTGCATGGATGCGGTGTTTAGAATTGTCCAAAGCTTTAAAGAAGCCTCAGACAAGGAACCTCCGGCACAGGCTGTATTGTCGTTACGGTTGTCGCTGTTGAGGCTAGTGACTTCGCGCGCGGAAGAATACCCTGGGGGGCTGTTCTGAAGCACCTCAGGAGTGAGGGAAATCGGAATGGCATTGTCACGACGCAGCATCGCGGAAATAGGGATAGTGACAGTAGGGTTGATTTTAGGGCTTTGAGGAAAAGCAGTGCGCTCGAGTACAAATAGTCCCATCTTGTCCCTTCTAATCGTTGGACTGATCTTACAGCTTGCTGTTTGACTATCACTCACCACTGAAAGCTCTTCTTTTGAGAAGACAAGATTCTTGTGGTCGTTAGTAGAGACCAGGGGCTCACGCTCGAGGGGGTTGGCCCCTGAATGCTTGATGACAGCTAAACCGTCAGCAAAAGCAGAAATGACAGAGATAGGAGAGGCCGGAGCTGTTGGGCCTTGCTCTATGTAAACTTTTGTTGGGCTACTGATGAGCGGAAAGATTGACATGTGCCGGTAATCAGGGGAACGCTGTGATATTGCATTCACCACAGGAAATGAGCGTGCGGGAGTCTGATGGTGTGGCTTTTGTGAAGTGCAGTCCTGACCCATGGAAATTTTGTTCCGTTGCCCCACGGAAGAAACATCAGAAAGCGTCGAGTGGTGACGTGTGACATCCTGAAGGCACGTCGCATCGTTGTTTCCGCTGATACGATCCATGACATTAGGCGTTTCATATAAGCTTGTGGAACCTCCTCGATAAAGCTGGTGCTGCTGTAGATCCGAAGCTACTCGGGTCGACAAATGTGACGTGCCCATGTTAGCACGACTTTTTATTTCAGCTGCCGTGCCTAAGCGATTAATATCAACTAGATCGTTATGAGTGTACTGACCTCCCTGAACAGATGAATGAGGCGCTCTGGCATCGTCTGTAGCTGCGGACCCCATGTTCATGGTCGCTGTAGATCCATCAACTCCACTGATTTCAAGAGGGCGCTCCTGATGCCCGAGTGAGAGAGGATGCTGAATGAACCCCAGAATGCGTGAAAAAAATTGAGTCCGTGTGTTTTGTTGGCGCCGCCGCGGCTTTGCGACGCTTTGGGAAGAAGTTGTCAACATGAGTGTCTCATCAAGTCCTGTCACGGAGAGCGGTTCGATACCATCTCCAGTTTCAGCATTTTTTTCTCTCCGTTCCATACCTGTTGCACGCTCCCTGGATGAAGTGAGTGTTGGGAAGAAAAGAAAGCTAGGTGCGGCGGTTTCGGCGTTTGGAAACCCCCAGTCACATCTATTTATCTCCGTGTGAGAGGGCTGAACCGCTCTATCGCCTGCGTCTTGTCTTACAATGTCGCATATTGTGGCCTGAACATTATATTTTGCATCACCAAACAGGGCTTGTAATATTTCTTCGAATCGGTAGTGGACATGAATGCGGATACCACGTCGCTGTGCAACTCGCTCACGTTGTATTTCCTCATTACCAACTTGTATCAGAAGCCTCCTGATGAGGTCCTTCCGCTCGCTTTGAATTACGCACTGATAATAGTTCTTAAGTCGTGAGGATGTATTGCGAACGACAAAGCTTCGCCCAAAGAGGTCACACGTTACAGCAGATGTTGGCATGATGGAGTGCAGGCTTAGAACACGCACCGCGTCGTCCGGTGGATAGCACAACATCATGTGACCATGATCATTTGCTGCACGTTCCGGATTTGGGGTAGCCCCACTAACAGGGCTCAAGTGCCCCTGCTGCTGCGGAATCTTGGTTGTGGTGCTCGTCATCGCATCATCCTCGCTTGCGCCAAGCGATGGGCACACAAGTACTGAATCTTCAAAATGGTTATTATTCATCAAGCAAGTACAAATCACCTCTCCACTCTTAAACACAGTAACCAACGTCAGTTCGTTCACCCACGTGAAGTCGTTTAGCTCGCGCCCATCCTTAGACTGGTGGGAGGCCACACACACTGGTACAAACCCACTCACCGCGTCCCACACGCACACATCGGAGTCCGTTGTTGTAGCAGCCGTCGCGAACCACAGCTGGGAAGCCAAGAGTTCCACCCCAGACTTAAGACGCGCATAACTCGCTGTCTTGAGCATCTCTTCTGTTTCAGGCGTGACGCCCTCTGGCTTCTCTGCAAAATCCTGGCTCCTATCTCGTCGCCGCGCCGCTGCCGTACTAGTTGAGCCTGTAAAGCATGACGATCCTAAATGACTTGTGACCTCACCGGCGGAGCGAAGCGCGATGAATGGCTCTGGACTTGGGAACCAGCATCGGAAGTGGTGGTCGGGACTTTCCGCCGACAGCTTCATGCCACAAGAGCCCGGACGCCATTGCAGGCGATTCACACTGGCGTAGTGATCAATGGGCTGCAGAATGTCCTGTTGGACAACCCGTGGAACCTCCATGACGCCTGCAGAGGTCAGCAACGCCTCCGTCCCTGCCATGGTGGCTGTCAGTGCGCTGTTAATTGCGTCGGACGAGACATCGCCATGCCCTTCGCGTGGTACATCTGAGTGGTGATGCTGCATACCTTTCGCCACCGTGGCCGAGCTTGTGGAGCCTGATAAAATTTCGGTATAAGAGGCGTCGCCCACTGACGTCTGAGCCGGAACGGCCGTCTTTACTATCTCAGCTTGTTGGCTATCTTCCAGAACACGCAAAAAGGCGACCCTGCAGTCCGTTTTCGTCTTAGCTTTTCGGAAACAGACCGCAAGAAGGTCTGAGAAGATCGGGTGGAAGGCAGCGGTGAGGCCAGGCCCCATCACATCTAGCGAGCGCGGAACTTCAACCTGCCGTCGATCGAAAAGAAGGACTTGTCCAGCGCTTGCGGACTCCACAACAACAATGATGAGATTCGCATCTGAAGGCGAAAAGGCAAGGGAGCGAGCAACAGAACGGGTATTATGTGCCGGTGGTCGAAGCACCAGTTGCGGTGCGTACACCCTATCACCAACGGTTGGAATATGCCACAACTCGAAGTGTGTTAGGTTAGAGCTAAGGGCAAGTGTGTGGGGGTTGTGTGGATCCCACGCAATACACTCTACCCGAACATAGGTGCAGTCGATAGCTAATTCAATAAGTTTCTTGGCGAAGACGCCCCCGGGGCTGCGCTCTACCGAGGCCTGCTCCGGGCCGTTACCAGAACAAGAGGAGGGAGTCATGGTCGGGTTTGTGAGAGCCACGGTCTGCCCTCCTTTACCCCAACCAGGCGTCGACAAAGAGGTCGTTAGGCTTGTCTTCATCGGCCACGAGAAGAGCATACAACCGGATGGCGCGACGACGGCTGTCGCGGTGGAGCCCCCACCGACACTGAGCGTCGCATGGAGCGTCTTTCCTTTGCCTTGCGATCGCTTCCACTGCTGTGATACGTAGCTGCCGTCACTTTTAAATTGCAGGACGTCAAGGAAAACGGTAACGGCACGACCTGGCTGAACAAAGGCCAAACTCGCCTCATTGCAACTAGGGTACCAAGCAACCGATTCTACCTTCATGAGTCCGCCAAACACTCCAGCGTTACGGAGTACATAAGGGCTGCTACTGTTAGCTAAAGAGGGCTGCGAACCCGAAGGCACACTTCGGCGGCAAAAAGATGTAAAGGTTTGAATGCTAGGATTCTCTAAAGTATTGTAGGCTGTGCTGGAGTTGTCTCTACACCACTTTACATGGCTCTCATTACTGGCACATGTGAACTCAGCGGCACCAGGTGAACTGCTGCCACCACATCGGCTATCGGGAATGTATGCCCCAGGAGGAGTACGCCTTGAGGGAGTAGATATTGCTTGTGTTGGTAATGCTTCTCGCATTCTAGGAGGTGTACCTTGACCACCACCTTTCTCATTAACATCTCTAGCTGCGAAATCCTCGTTATCCGTATCCCATGACGTTTCTGCTTTTTGTTGTCTACTATTCCAGATTTGCTCATGATTATATCGATACACATCATAGGAAACAGCAGGAATTACCTCTACAATGTGCAGCTGTCTTGTGCTTCCAATTGCAAGCGCACGAAACGCAGGTAGGTAATCTATACAGCTGAGACCCTCACTAAGTTTTAGACGATTACTGAGCGTCGGAAGAGCGCTTATGATAGGATTTGCCACAATGTTCGACGCCGAAGGAGGACCCCTTGGCGACGCAAGTCGGCGCTCATTCCCCATCCCCGTTGCCGACATATTCAAAGTAGTACTAGAAGCTGCCGTGGAATGGTTTGGGAGGTCAGTCGGCAGCTTGTGCTGCCGAAGAACGCGTCGTGCAGCAGAATCTTGATGGTTACTATCGTTGTTACATTTCTCAATGGCTCGCTTTCTCAGCACAGCACCTGCGGGAATGGTGATTCCATTCTCCGCAGTGGCAGCATCCTGAGGGGAAAGGCTCTTAGACTGCATAGATTCTAGTTGATCGCCTCCCAGTCCGTTCACAGAAAGCTGTACGGGAGAGGAGGATGAATTGGTGGGTAAAGGCAGACTAGGTAATTTATCCGCTTGGAGTTGTTTATCCATGCTAGTGTTGCTCCCCGGGGCTGATGCTACAGGCATAAGAGTACCTTCTTCGTCAAGTGGAGATGCCTCCTTATCATTATGCAAGGAGCATTTGTGCCCTTCCATTGCGCAGTGTACAGCGCCTCGCTGGAGAGGTACTTTTTTTTGGTATGTAGTTGTTACCGCTTTCGACGT
The DNA here is from genome assembly GCA_000582765.1 of Phytomonas sp. EM1. NCBI lineage: Eukaryota > Euglenozoa > Kinetoplastea > Trypanosomatida > Trypanosomatidae > Phytomonas > Phytomonas sp. EM1. The sequence continues at coordinate 40,185 of HF955086.1, read as the reverse complement.
TCACGTGTTGAATTTATGCTCTAATGTGCCGAAGACTATGAGAAGAGTAAGTTAATAGTAGAATGAAAAACAACACTCTTATAAAAAGCATGATACAAATGATTTGCAATTACAGAAAGGTAAAGAATTAAACCCATCGAAGCAGACGCACCACAGTAACTCAATATAATTTCCGTTTTTGTATTAGGCCTCATTGTGAAGTACTATATATAAGTAATACATTTAAACAAGTATATGTATATTTACATATCAAGATGTTAAAATATGTTTTTTATTCTTCATATCCACATTTCCTGCATGTATTGATCCACCTCAACAAGAAACCTGGTCTTTGTCATAATTTGGAGCTTTCCACTCATCTTTTATATGGATCAAAAGGACGAATAAATAAAAATGCCCACATGTGTAGCACAAGGCTACACATTTTGAAATTGAAGCAACACACCACTTACGAAAAAGACAAAAAAAAATGAATTGATCTGGAAATAGGAACATAAATAAGAATACAAATATAGATAAATATCGAAGTCACGATGCAAAAGTTCATGTAGATTGTTAAGAAGAACATATATCCATACATTGAGAAAAATAAATATACGTATTCAATAAAAAGAATCAACTGCATCCAATATGACTACCACACTCACGTATTTTACATCAAAGTGATATTTTTACGCAGTACATTGATTAGTATGAACACAGGAAATTGTACTTCATTATTGTATTACTACTACTAACCCCATCTTTGGTATCTTGCTATGCATTGAAGATGCGTACATCAGATCTACAAATCTAAAGGCATTGATACAAAGAAGATATGTCAACGAAAAAGGTGTAGTAAAGTGATGCAAAAAAAAAATTAATAAAAATATACATCTTCATAAGCTATGGCAATTCCAGTGATGATTTATTAAGACGCTCACATACAAATAATAATAGCACCACAGAGTATACTGCAACATTCACATAGGTCTGGACAATATAAATTATGCTAAGACAAATGTAAGGGAGTAGTAAGTAGAATTTTTTTAAAATAACAATAAATAAGTACTCTGAGATCAAGTTACAATGTTATGTATGCACATGCATACGTGTTGAAAGAATCAATAGCGAAAAATAACAGTATAAAACAAAATATTCACAATATTTTTTACCCCCTTAAATACGAGGAAATATGCGCAAGAACCTTTTCTCAAGATTCGAAACATTTCCTTGTTATTGAATTATAGTGTTCTATTAAATTGTATTAATAAAAGTAAAAATGTAAGACAATATAGTGAAGGCAAGACCAAAAACAATCATAATAATATGCTAAAGCTACGGGAAAAGACATTCGCCAAGGGTACTTTGGTAGTCAACACCAAAGCTCAACTTTTGATTTCCCTTGGCATGTTGTTAAATAAATCCCATTCTCGCACACATGACTTTTTGAGATTCATCATTTCGTTTTTAATTTACAAAAATAGCTTCAGAAACAAGTTCTAAAGACCACTTATCACTTTTTTTTTGAAAATAAAAAACAATTAAAAGAGACCATCCCTTTTCATTTCCATATTGAATGAGTGGAAGGTGCTTGATTTAGTAAACGTTTTACAGTGGAGTCTACTGAAGCGCACATTTTTTCCCTATTATGAGGTTGAGCATTGTGACTTCCTGAAGAGTGTCCTACTTAAACCTACCGTTTGCATATTAGTCGACCTTTCTGAGAGATAATGCATTAGTATTTCTCCTTAGAACGTCAGACAAAGGGTATCGTTTCATAGTAATCCCTACCGTTGTAACATATCTGTCCTTCCTGAATGTTTATCCGTATGAAGAGAAAGATAAGACTTCGGCTCTTTTGACTACTTAGAGCGATTGTCTTTACGAAAAGCAGGTAATAAAGGTGATCTACGAGTCTGTTTTGGTGCCTCTTTGTCATTAGAGTGACCCTCGTTTTTTAGCGTAGGAGGCGACGGTACTTGGGTTGATTTTATATTCACAGAAGGTGTGTGTATTTGCTCTTCCAAGTTCGATGTCTTGTGAGGTTCAGCAAACTGTCGATTTACCTTCGTTATCTCATAGAGCAGAACCGGTAGTAGAGCAGAGTAAGGCATTTTACTGAGATTATCGGGGCTTTTATCTTTTACGTCAGGTCTCGTTACGTTGCTGTAGTCCATATTTTTGCTTTCTGACGTTAACATACTGTCATTTTTGCAATTAGTCATTCCTGAGGCAGAGTTATTACCACATTCAACGATGGAACCTCTCTTCACCTTAACGTTATCAGAGGATGATGGTAGCTTAGATATAAAAGCTAAATAATCCTTGGTGCGCGGTGCCTCACTAGTGTTCGGATTTCCCTTGGGAATCACCGCCTCACGCGTGGGGATGCTGTATGGCTTTGCTTCCAATGAGCCCCTGATATTGGGAGCCTCTGAAGTAGTTTTGGACATCATCACTTTAGGCTTCAGATTTTTATCCAATAAATTTTCCTTACACGCATAAGGTTTAGCGATCTCATCAATATCCTCAGCAGTAGATGTGAACTTGCTATCTATAAATCGTGAAGAGCCAGAATCCTTTGCCGGTACTACGGGGTGAGGAATTGAAGCAGTCTCTACCCTTTTCTTCGATCGTAAGTCTGAGGTAGAAATTGAAGAAGTGGAAAGTGACTGGGTATGAATTCCATCACCAGTACCAAAATCGTAATGTCTGCCATCTAAAGGGTTTCCAAAGGCTTCATTAGCTTCCTGTTTCATAGATTTATCAGGCGGCTGCACGCACGACAGATCTGAAGCTTTCAGTGGGAGCACAAATGAACCCTGAATAGTGTATGAAGTCAATGCATTCGTAGAAGGTCTTGCAGTGTGCAGCGGGAAACCACTGGAGGAGTTGCCCACCTGGGACACCACCGATTTCAATTCCTGAGGAACTGTCTGTAATCCATCATAGCCAAAATCACCGGCAAAGTCATAGTTTGGGACCCCACAAAATGACTCCTTATTCGTTCGAAAATCAAGAATGCCGTTGTTCAAATTTTTATCGACGTACATAGTTGACCTGGATCTCAGAGCCATAGCTGAAGGAGTAATGTTACCAGGTGCCGATACCCCCAGGGTTCCCCCACGGGGATTTTCAGACTCGTTGTCCTTGTTAGAACTCATGGACGGTTTTGTACCCCCCTCTTCGTAAAGGCCATTTGTTGATGCCTGGTCCATGGCCGATTGGAGGGCTTGGATCGTAGTATATCCCGCTTCTATGTTGTCATTTAGATATGTGAAGGATTGTCCAAGGTTGTAGCTGGAGTGTAATTTATGCACTTCTTTTTTGTCCTGATAAGACAACCCCTTTTCCTCGAGAAAGGGTGCGTCCTTATTGTTGGGTTTGCCCTCAAAGCGAAACGATGATCTCTCTCTCATGCCGTCATCATTCTTAGGCTCTTTTGAGGCGACATCTAGAAAGTCTGGTACGCCATTTATGCTACTACCGAATAGTGGCGAGGTTCTTGAGTGCTCTTCGGATCTCATCTGAGGTATGGATTCGGAAGGGTTGCAAGCGTCACTTTCCCCCCTTCCACGTTCGTTGGAGTTCCCCAGAAAAGCGTGCAGGTCATTGCCTGTGCGGAAACACGGCATCACATTCGTCAAGTCCTGGGCGACCGAACCTTTTCGGGCATCCGAAAAAAAATCATCAGAAGGATCATTCAATCCAGGAGTTGGTCCCGACACTGGGCACGTCAAAGACTTTTGATCCATCACAGGCATGCTTTCCACTTGGGCAAGAGGCGATTCCTTGAGTTTTATCTCACCGAATTCATATATCCCGTCATAGTAAGACGCAAATGAGCGATTTTCTAAGGGAGTGGGGTGAGCTATGGCCTGCTGCCGGCCGCAATTAGGCTGCTCCCTTTGACGACCGCGGGGTGATGTAGGATGGCAGCGGGCTTGCGCCTTTGCCAAAAATATCGGCTTCACTGGCACTGCTTCCTTGACATCGTCTTCGCTGTCTAAGTTAAAATCACGTGGGCTATTCACCCATTTGATCAAATTTGTGACGAAAGCCCACCATTTTTCCTTGCATGGCGTACGACCTCGTTGTGCTTCATTATTACCTAACCTTATGTTATTTCTCCCCCCTCTGGCGTTCCCACCTGAACCTAAGCAGTGGTTACGATTGAACTGTGGAAAACACGGCTGCAGGCCTTTCCAAGCAGGATTATAATTTGGATTATAGTGAGGAGGACGTCGATAGTTTGGAATATTCTGACGATACATATTGTTATAAACCCCTTGGTATATTGCAGAGAAGCACTAGATCAGAAAATAGATACAGTGTATCTCTATTATTCCACTATTGATTGTCTATATATACTAGCTATGCACGAATGCGCAAATAATCTGTACACTTTTGTGAATGGAAAATATTTTTTAAAATGAGATCTCCTAGTTCCTGCACTTTTCCTCCTTTGCGTGTACGTTGGGAATGTGTTTAAATCCTCGAGGAAAGTAACGCAAGAAATCAGAGCTGACAGCCGTTTTATCTTCAACTATAATTTCTGCTTTTATATTTGTTTACACCTATAGAAATCTTTGATATATCCTTGAGAATAAAGAGTAAATCGTACTCTTGTTATAGAAGTTATTTTTAATAATTTTCTTTCTAGTGTATAAAAACTATTATACGACAATAATAGAATACCACAAGGGCTAAGTAAACAAAAAAGTTTCAACTCGTGCTCGGAGTCGCCAAAAGGTTTTTTTCCAAAGCACGCACATGGAAGGAAATCTCATAGCTTAGCATTCTTTCACCACCTAAATTTACCTTGTTTTAATTTTTAGAGGATACAACAATGAGATACTACCTCCTTGAAAAATGTGAAGTAAAAACTAATCAACTCAACCGAATAAAGAAGCAAGTCACATATAATCCCGGAAAGCTGCTCAAGCTGAGGGTCAAAAAGAGCTGATAGCGGTGCAGCATCCTTTGTTGTATCGGAAAAACTCTTCAATATCCAGAATAGGTTTTGGCTTTACCCAAGAGCATAGGCACCAATTGTCGGTGGGAAAAATAGCAGCATTTACAACAATATGCAAATGCAAAGGTCCCTTCACATACATGATCTCGAAAGGGCAATGAAACAGGGGAAACAGAGGGGAGAATAAAAGAGCGGGCTAAGTGGCATAAGCTGATGCAGTTCAAATAGACTGTAGACTCTAAACATAAAACAAGCAGTTTATGTCGTCACTACAGCTAAACTACTTCTCCTTTTCACTAACAACGTAGAATTATGCAAGGGTGCGGTACCTGATATTCGGTGCTTCCAACCCTGCATAGATAAAATACTAATCTAAGAAGAAAATAAGGGCAGAGATACGATCAAGAGGCAAGCGGCAAGGAAAGAGCATCATAACCACCTGATAATACCCTGAGTTCATCGCAATTCACCTTTTTCACTAGTATTAAAAGTAAATGTGCAACATTTTTTGCTGTGTATCTTATTAGTTGATTTCTCAAAGGCATACTACCAATAAGTTAATTAACAAAAACCCGACTTAAACATCGAGAAAAGAGTCTGGAAACTAAGAAACACAAATAAAAGAAATAAGCAGTAGAGAAAACTGCAATATATATATACGTAGTGTTAACTTCCCAAGCTACGATGGGCTGTATTTCATTAAATAAAGCCAGAAAGTGGGAAAGAAGCACCGATGTATTAGAGTCATATTGCTAATATATCTTTTCAAAACTAGCACAAAGCAAAGCCGTACTACATTTAAACGATATATGCTTAGTTACCCTATAATCTAAATTCATACGATGTTAAATGCGAATTCCGACAACGCGCATGTTGTGGGTCTATCGACAGTGAGAAGAATACAGGGGCAAAGGGCGCACTTTTGTATGTTTTTGAACATTTTTATGCATTCGTAAGAACAGCATGTTGGGGGCAACTAAGCAAAAAAACAACTTACTAGCGGCGACACCGATAACAGAAATCACATACATTATAGTTTTATTCGCAATTTTTATTTTAAATTCAAGACAAGCTAGCTTGCATTTGAAAAGAGACTTCCGATTTTTGTATTGAGTACGATATTGTTAACATTCGTACGACGAAACATATGTATATATGTATATATATATACATTTGTATGTTCAGAAAGAACAGAAGCAAAATGTACGTGGTTGATCTTTATAACGTGTGTACGTGAAAAAAACTAATTGTTGCTAATGTATTGAAATAAATAATTCAATTAGACATTATTTGCAAATGTCGACAAACCACTCCTTCTATTTAAATGCAAATTTAATTTATGAAAAAAATAATGCGAATAACACAAATATGCAATGCACATAACAAAATTTAATAAAAAATATATATAAACAACGAATTTCTTATATATATATAATGCATAAAGCACATACTGAAGAGGAATCGCATAAATGAAAAAGAATTATGACTCATACATAATAATAAAAAAATGGTAAAAAACGTCTTAAATTCACTTATGCAAACAAGGAATACAATGATATTTAAGGAAAATCTACTCCCTTCCTTTTATACTTGGTTGTAACGAAATAGGTAAACGTTGCTATTTACATGCACGCAAGCAACAGGGAAAAAATATAACATAAACATCACTACCACGACCTACGACTGACATATATGTATCAATCTCCATTGAAGAAGCATTCAAGTTAAACGCCTTGAAAAAACAAACAAACGAAAATAATGTTATCCCACGCTGCAATGGTATGGCATGTTTTTTTTTAAATCATGGTTGCTGTATGTATTACTGATGAGTTACCTTTTCAAACTTTTTATGATGAAACAAACCTCGAACAGTTAGAGAAAAAAATAATAATCACGACTTATCTCCCATCTCAACCCCGTTTGTAGCTACCCCACAATCGAATTTCTACTTTAATTTAGTTTTTCCCACTATTCAAACTCGATGGATCACGAAGTTGCTTTGATAGCTTTGGTAGCGCGACCGAAGGTGGATGGGGCGTAAGTTCCGTACCATCGTTAGGAAGCTTCTCGCTCTTTGGTCTGTCTGGGGCACCCTTTTCACGCGACTCGGAGGCCCGAGGGCCGTTAGCAAAGAGGGTCACGGTCGGCTTGCCGGCCTCCACCGGCGCCAGTCCCCCCTTCTTGGCGAAGTCCCTAGACGAAGAGGAAGGACTCTGGAAGTTGGATTTCGAGAGTACCGGCAGCTTGGCAGGGACGCCAATCTTTGAGACGTTAACGCTGATGGGCTCCTGGGCCGGCTTTGTAGCATCTACCTCCTTCTTCTCCACTATCATAGGTTGGGCTGAATGACTGGTGGTGGGTGGTGGTGGGTTCGATTTGTTGTCGTTGGTGGAATTATTATTTTGGGCATTATTATCCTTAGGGTTCGTTACACCGCGATTAGGTTGTGGAGCCGCTATCTGCCCTGAAGACTCCGCAACGATGAAGTTACTCAGTGTATAGCAGGTGTAGTTTCCACCTATGGTAGTTGGCACCCCCCCCTCTAATTTGGTTTCCGAATCAGCAGGTCCCACGGCTTCTTTTTGTTTCTTCGTGTATTTGGGGGGTCTTCTGCCGGAGGGTAGAAGGGCAGGCATGCGTATACTCGTTACAGATTGAGTTCGGGAATCGTCTGCGTCCAGAGGACCCCCAAGCGCCCGCGTTGGATCAGTGTTCTTAAATGGTCCTGAGTGAATATTGATGTCAGTGCTGGTATTCCGTGTGCTACCGCTGCATGTGGAATCTGAATCCACACCTACAAAATAATGCACCTCATCGCTGCTGCAGAACAGACTCCCAAAGGTCAGCTTGTTTAAAATTTTCTTAACCCGTCGTGCAAAGGTACGGTTCTTCTTTCTATTAAGGCGCTGTTGTTCCAAACAACGCTTCTGAAGTGTAAAGTCGTTTAAAGGACTGTCACCTTCACCCGAATCATACGATGTCAGTGGGGGCGCAGGCTCTTCCACGCTTTTATGAGAGCCCGGTGAAGCTTTAGGAGCGTTCATCGTCAGAGCAACCGTACTCTTAGCGAGACTCTTATCAGAATAGCACAGGGATCCACAGCCGCTCCTTCCACCGTGATCCCATAAGTCCATCATGGAGTTGGAACAGAGGTACACTTCAAAACTGTTTTCTAATTGAGGTGATATATTTCCGCTACAGTTCTGCGCATGTGACATGTCATGGTGAGCATCTCCTTCTTTTTTGGATTGTCCGTGACGCTTGTTCTGAGCTTTCGGAGCGAACCCCTCGTTTGCTCCGGATACTGCTCCAGAAACGCCCGCCCCTGCGGCATGTTTTCGCCCTACCGGCGCCTTTCCATCGTTATGATTTGTGGGGTTCTGCTCGTGTATTTCCTCAACTTGTGACTCTTCCTTATTGTCTTCCAACTCATCGATCCTTCTGGGGGAGTCAACGTACGTCGCTTCTAGTAAAATATCCCAATCACACCATACATTCAACCTAAGTTCCCGGTCCTTCATATCTGCAGCCTCTATACTATCCTTATATTTGTGGTACTTTTTCGCAGCAATATGGCCCAGTATGCCGATAGGGCCATGGAACGACAATTTTGTGCTCGATTCGATGCACGCAACGGGAAGGTCGTCTGGGACATCTTCACAATTGTTATTGTCGATTGATCCACTATTTTCATTATACACATTGTTACATTGGTATTCACTTTGAGGTGGACCGTTGGCATAGTATGCGCCTTGGGGATATCCGCCGATGGCATTTCTGTAGTTGAGCTCATGCTGCCGCTGCTGCTGCTGGCCATATCGAACTAGAGCTGCATGTAAAAATGAGTGTTGCTGATTCTCATACTCGTAATCGCAGCCAAAAAATGTTCGATTTGGCACCCAATGGAACGGCTTTACAGGAGAAGGAAGCCCGGTCGCCCCGATTGAAGCGAGGCTATAGTTGCTATTACTGCTCCGCTGGCTGCCACGATACCCTGACAATTTCTTGGTGCTTCTACGATCCCTTTCCACATCAGCCCAGTTTTTGGAAAGCATCTCAGGCATTTCGGAGTTTCCGTCCATGAATGACTCATAAACCGGGAAATATCCATCGCACATATTCCTTCGAGAGGACCTCACAGAGTTGTATGGCTTCCCTTTAGACCTGTTGTCATAGTAATTCCTATTGCTTTCACTATTGGGTGAGTAGACATTACTAGAGATGCCTTGGTTCGCGTGGTTTTCACCACGATTGTGCCCCTGGGCGTGGTTGACGTTATAACTATTATTCGGGTAGGGGTATGAGTCATTATACCCCATATGTGTGTGCTCCCCTGTGTACATGGCATCGTTGGCGCCTTGCTTCTTTTGCGCATGAGCGCCCTTCAACGAAGACACGCTGCTTCCTTTCGAATCAAAGCGTTCATGAAAAAAGACGTCTCCCATCATCATAGGATTCATACTATCGTCATAGAAGCAGTTGTCGTTGACATGGGCTGGCTCCATTAACTGGTGCTACTTTTGTCCTCTCCCCTAAAAGGAGTATGTTGCACCAAATGAACTCCGGAACAAAGAGAACGTTGTCGTCTTTTCCTCCTTAGAATACCACTACTGATGTTTTCGGGATGGGTGGCTTTTAACAATTCTACGTGTTCTTTGTGTATGAACGGGAGGCTGATAACACTTGAACGAATGCAATCTAGCCTATGTTCTCGGTTTGATAATAATTAGTTTAATATTTGACGCTTTGATTGTCAGTGTTCTTTGATGCTCACTCTTCAAGGTATATCATTAAATGATGTCACCCCCTTCTCAACGATTCTATAGCAAAATAGCAAAAGCAATGGATACAGTGAAGTAGCAAGATGATATAGCGGGATATAACAAATCACCATATGTTTGGAAAACATTCTCACAAACACAACTTGCAAGAACTTAAAGATGCGTCGCTGAAACGTCAATTACAAAAATGAGGGAAAAACGTAGGAAAGAAGCCAAATCAAAGAAAAAAAGTTAAGTTTGATCCACCCCTTCGGTACCTTTTTTCCATTGGCATACCGCAATTTTACCATAGCGGCAAGGGGGAAAAGTTGATCAAAAAAGTTTTGTCGAGTCCAAGTAAAAAAATGCAAAAACAACAGGTTCAATGCGCCAGATGTTTCTAGTACATTGTCATGGGAAGAAGCTAAATATTGCATCGATAACAAATGTGACCATTGATAGCATCAATTATGTTCGACACACACGTAAGAAAAAGAGATCTCTTACAATGTATTTAATGCATATATACATAAATATGATACTAATTGAGTTCAGTTTATCAAATTCACCGTAATGCACATTTTTAAAAAGCTATTTTTTTGAGATTTATATGCCCTTTTATTCGTGAGCAATGACAACAATCACAATATCAAGGGGGAAATTATCTGATCTAAAGTAGATCTTTCTATTTCACACACCCTTTCAGCACAATTCTTTCAGAGCTCACGTATCAATAATCTTTTTATTCCATAACTTAAGTTTGCCACCCCTTAATGCTCACTCCAGTATAGAATATCTTGATAATTGATTCACTACGTCCCGAAATAATGTCGCTTGAATTTTGTTTAGAGTTCAAGAAACGTCCTTTCTCAACACCTGTGTGTTTTTACTTTCTGCATGTATGAGAATAAACTGATGAAAAGAATTCTTCTTACCATTAAACTGCTTAAGTCACTATATGTAAAATGGTACCGCATTTAGGTAAAAAAAACACATCAGATTCTCATTATAAAAACACGGTGCTTCCTTGAAGGGAGATGTCCACATGAATATATCACCTGGGTAATATTCTATTTTGTCAGTATATTTTAAGCTATTGTTCTCGTAGTACATATTGCATACGCTCAGACACAGACATATATAAATATATAGATCGATATATATACACCACCACAGATGTGTGATAAGTCTTTATTTATACAAAAGTTGATGCTTTATATTAAGGTTCATATAGGAATAGTCACTGGTGTCCAAGAATGTACTTCACCTTAGGCCACAACATGCGCAACCAAAAAGACCATGACATTAAAGGCATGTGAGGAGAATGAAGCAACCCACACCAGTATATTTGCATTCGCCGAAGCAGAATGAAAGCTCAACAAAGATCTATAAATGTGTGTGGAGGAAGGGGAGAGGGGGGGGAAGGGGGAGAGGGGGGGAAGGGGGAGAGAGGAGAGAGAGGGGGAATAATAAAGAATGTATTAAATTAACAATACCACTATACGGAAATTTAAAAAGCTTTAGTAGGATAAGTTCGTAGTGTGAGATAAAAGCATACTTGATAACTTCCTCTTTTTCCAAATTGTACCTATATGACATAGTGTATTCAAAGAACATTACATCAAACATATTCAAATGAAAATTGTTGCATATAAGGGAAAGCTTATCCATAAAGTGTCTCAAGAAAGATGGGAAGTACACTAAAGAAATACAAAGAATGATCGGAGATGAGTGGGTCCATCGCATTCTATATGGAGCTTCTCAATCCTTAATTCTTGATTCAACAAAATAGCTTCAAAGGGGCTTAGATAAATGGTAAAGTGCAAACATTTATGACATGAAAGCGTTTAACTAATGATTCAAGCGGTTTCCAAATATTAAACCACACAATGTTAGTAACTCGTATCTATTTATTGATCAATTGCGAGCGAAAACTCATAGTAAAAGTGAAAAAAAAACATTATAGATTAAAAGTAATAAAATAAAGCATCATTCGATGTGGACCACCATCATGACTCCATCACCACAACTATAATATCAGATATTAGTCCAAGATGTCTTTAGGGCTATCCTTATGCTGCGCTTCAAAGCTGGCATAGCAAAGGGAAGGCTGGGATATATGAGGATAGGACCAAAGTCTCAAGAGATATATGAACGCACAACAAAAAGAAAGAAAACAACACTATGCGACTACAAAAAGTTAGAATAGCAGAAATCAAGGAGTTGGATTTTGCAAAGCAAAACTTTTTCCCTCTTTTTTTATTTTTCCAATAAAATATGAGTTTAAGAAAATAAACGATGTTACATTTTTTTTTAGTTCATACTCAAAAGTATAGCAAGCATTTACCACTTATTTGTATATTTTACTAATTCATGCGTCTAAGGTGAAACACCACTGCTGTTTCACCTCCCACAAGAGCAACACGTGTATAAAAATATGCTACATAGTGTTAGCGCGCGTTAATCCCTTGAATTTTCCACTATACTACCACCGCACCACGACCATTGTTTTTCGCGGCAGCATCCTCTCTATCAAGTCTGTTCAAATCTGGCGAAGGTACACGCGGAACGCTTTTCATGGCATCGTGGAACCAATTTTTCCCTACTTTGGGTTTAGAAGGACCGTAAAAGCTGCGCGGAGTGCGTGGGCGGCGGTGGCGCACCATCTCATCTAGCTCGCATGGCAGCTTAGAAGGGTATTCCAGCACTAAATCCCGGTGCTTCTGAATTAGATGAATGATATCGTTGTGCAGCTGTTCGTTCATCTCGATACTTTCACCAGCCACCTCGGGTTTGACATGGCCGAGCTTTGGTCGTGGATACCACTGATGTTCGAGATATTTCCCTGATGGATCCCCCCCGCGCATTTCAATGGGCTGAAAAGAAAGCACCTGCACATTGTTCTGCCACTCACTCAACGTGTCGTGAAAGCGTGAAGGCTGTAATGGGACAGTCCCCTGAGTAAGCTTCAAATCAACAACTTGGGCACTTTCCGCCTCGGATGCTACTTCGGCCGTTAACATGGTGTAGGAATATTGTAAATGCTCACTCATGCTAAATGAATCCATCCGGCCATAGGGCGAGGTCGATCCAGACTTCCTATACTTTATAAACCCACTGCTATCACAACAGGGATGGTCCTCGCTTTCAAGCCTCGAGTTCGCACTTTTCGTCTTACTGGTACCCTGACCGCCCGACTGGAGTGGCAGCATCAGGTAGGGCGGTGCTATCACGAGCGAATCACTCGTACTGGAAGATCCCGAAGCCCTTTCCGTGGCGCCGGCGTCTGTTTCTTTAGCTCGGTCATTCATCCGCGCCGTTTTCGGGGGGATGGAGGGAACCTGACGGTTTCGCGGTTGCTGCCCTGGCGGCGCGTGGCTCGGGAGGCGTTCAGGATCCAAGGGCGGCCCTCCCTTTTCGGCCTCCTCCTTTACGGAGTCCGTGCTACAGTTGGGGAACTCCAACAGCTTTAAATCCAGCGGAGGCGCGCGGTTCTTTTTCAACCCCCAAATACGGGAAGACCCCTTAACAGCGCCGCCATCCTTGCTCGGGTAGCGAAATTTCAACATCATGTCGGTATGTTTTGCTTTACGTGAGTCTGTGGCCACCTCGGAGTCGGTCGCTGAGGTTTCCGTGTGATCCAGACTATAGCCGCTTAGGTACTCCTGCGTATCATCGTCCATTGGTTTCTGATTAAAGGGGGACTTCGTTGAATTCGACCTGCCATCCTTTCGGGCCTTTGTGAAGGGGAGGGGATTTGCGTCCTGATGAGAGCCTCTCGAGATGTCGTTGGAATGGTCTTGCGTCTCACCACTGCCAATAGCGGCGTCAGTCTGCTGCCAGGGACTTCCTTTTACTGGATCCCGACTCGTGTCCTTCACCCTTGATCCAGATGTTACATGTGAAATGTGTTTCTGTTGCATGATGTTGGGCAAGCGCAGGGGTGAGGCCTCGACGACAGACTCAGGACTGGTTGAATACCGCCGCGGGTTCCATTGGTTGCGCAGCTTCGGTTTCAGCTGACCGCCTTCCACGCATAGACTAGACAATTCACATGTTCGAGAAATACCAGAACTATTTTCTCGCTTTCCATGGTTGACTCCGCGGAGAACGTTGCGATTGTTGTGTAAGGGATCATCCTTTGTGCACACGGAGGGCCTTTGAGCGGTATGCTGCGTCACATCATTCATCGTCGCATCACACGAAGAGGGACTTCCTTGCGGGTATGATCCAAGTCTCATCCGCCACTTGTGAGGAAAGGAGCTTTTTTCAGAGGGGTTTGAACTGCGGCCTGAATTACCGGGTGTCCCTTTGGAACTTACAGGTAGGGCTTTACTGACTACACAAACAATCGGATCATGTACATGACCATTCGGGCTCATATGTATATCATAGCCTCCATCAAAATTAAAACTCATCTCTAAAGTCATAGAATTATAACTCTCAATGGTTGAGAAAAAAGTGACAACGCGGATTACAGTGTAGATCCTGCGGTTTGTCAACTTGTTTCTCAATAAATAAATCCTATTCTGAGAACTTAGGTAATAAAAGACGACGTTTTGAAACGGCTAAATATGATTATAGTACGAAATTTTCCTTTTCCAACTAACAGCTTATTTTCAAGGAATCTATATACAATATATGAAGAGTTTTATGTCAAGAATTCCTTTAAAATGACGCGATAAATTTTGAAAAAATATCCCCCAAAAAGCAGAGATTTATCTGAAAGTGCATATGGCTCAGGAAATTCGGCATCAACTATAAGAATCTCCCCCAATTAATCCAAAGAAATCCTTACTTTACCTTTGGATTAATTAACAATGCTTGTAGCATTATTGTTCTTCATAATATGGATTGAATAAGAACAAATTCACCTATTTCAAATCACTGACAGACGATATCAATTTCATTTTTAAACAGCAAAATATGTAATATTAAATATTTAAATTTGTCCTATCAGTAAATATATCTGTATCGCACAAGTGCATGTCCCTTGAAAGGGAAAAATGCAAATTCATAGGTAATTTACAAGAAAATTGCTTAAGGTAGTAACCCATGGATTATATTAACCAGAATGGGCATTGATCTACTATTTTTTGAAAATGCGGTTCTTTACATAATAAGTATCGCGTCATTAGAACAAAACATAATAAAAAAACAAAAGGTTGGATGTGCACATATCATCTCATCTGTCTAATATGATGTTTACTTTGAACCCTTTTGTAATATATCATGTTAAGACTCACAAAATAATTAAAATAATGCAAGTCTAATTATTTAGTCAAAGACAGACATAAACGATGGATATGGGATGCAAAACCTCATCAGTACACTTCCGATCAAATAAAAAATAAGAAAAATTCCCTCAAATCATCCGTCTTAAAGGTGTTGAGCTCAGAGTATAGCGTCATTTTTCCCACAAACAAGTGGGAAAAAATAACAACGTGAATACCTTTAGTAAATAGCTGTAAAAAAAAACTCTTAACACGATGATGAAGATAGCTATGTGTCGTTTTTGTAGCTACCTCAGTAGCTTCTCAACATGTTTACTATAAAGAAGTAAAAGCTATGGTGTATCGTTTTATAGATACACAAAGTAAACATTAAACTGCACACTTATCCAATTATATACGCATACATATCTACAAATATACGTACAAAACACGAATGAATAAATAACTTTGTACGCAATTCCTAGAATCAATTTGTCAGGTACTCTTTTTATTTGAGAAAAAGGAGCAAACAGTTTTGAAAAAGTTCATCTTAACAGATTTTTGAATTGCTGGTTCCATCCTAGTGGTTTTACTAAGTTGCTTTTGACCACCCTTCGCATTTGAGGCTTTGGGCGTATCGACCCACGTCGTATAAACTAAATCCTTTAACCAACTAGAGTCGTTTCCAACGGTCGTTCGGATAGCCTTTTTCTTCCTACTACATTCCACCTTTCTTTGCGCGCCAGAAGCATCATTTGTTGTCGGCCTCGAACCCGTGCCGAGCGCGCCTGGTTGGAGCGGCGGTGGTTGAGTTTGTGTTTGTGGTTTGGGTTGTGGCTGTATGGAAAAGGGGGGAGGTCGAGCCTGCCCGTACTGAACCCTGTCTAGCCTGCCACGTCTTACGCCCCATGGCATACCGAAATTCGTAGGGCAGACGTTGTTGCCAATTTTATTCCGAAGTACCTCGTTGATCCTTTCACCGTTTCTTGATGCTACTCCAGGATAATTGATAGGCGCACCTATCAATTGAGGATGTAAAGGACCCGTGATGCTCCCCTTCCTGGGATTAGTTTGGGCTCCTGACCCACTAGGCTTGGAAGGATCGGTAGTGGTGATAGTGCGGGCTGGAGCTGCCGGGCGAATGCGCTCCCCATTGCGATACCTTGTGGGCTCCACACAGGGTGGCTGCGGGCCACGCGCTACTGGAGGAATATCAGCATTCACACCTCCTTTCGTAATTTGAAACATCATAGAATTCTGCTCCCTATCTTGGTCGTGTGGGACAGGATTCGTAACCTCCAAGACGTTCATGCGTCTACTCTCTGTCTCAATAGGTTTACTATCGCCGGGGGAGCTCTCTTCTAAATCTTCATGTATTAAAGTACTCGGTTCGGCGCTGATGTGACCAATGTCTACAATTCGTGGAGGCGAAGGCAAAAGAGCCGATGAGACGAGAGGCTCTTTGTATTCGATAGAATCCTTCACCGAGATGCTTTGTTGTTTATTGATGGGATTTTCAGGGAAAGAGTTATTAACGGAAACTGATTGAAGAAACAGCTGATGTTGTGGTGACTCCAAAAACAGGTCCACGCCTAAATCTTTTTGGGAAGCGACCGAATTGCTCATTGGTGTGTAAGAACATTCAGAATATACACCAAATCTACTTCCTGCAGACTGCCTCGACATATTCATGTCCTCGGATGCATCCTCAATTGAATCCGACAACGAAACAAGGTGCATCAGTGATACTGTTCGCTCCAACATTGATTTCTGTTGGTGCCCAATTGGATCGCACTCTATCATTTTGATTGATACGTGGCTCGAGTTTCAGGAAACTGAAGATATGTGCTGGAAAGATAAGGTACTGAGATGTCGTTGAGAAAACGAAGCAAAATATCAAGGGACAACCATACTTTCGGTAATTACATATATTTGATCGACATGCAGTAAATTCACGACAAAAAGAAACATGTATATCCTTTTTCATACTAAAAATCATACACGCACACCCTTTAAATGTGCTATGAAATAGCAGCGCAGTGATAATGACTATCATAAACTGGATAAACCAACCTGACCTAACAAGACCACATACCCCTTCTTTCTTTGTAAACTAATAAATCATCTTCTAATGAAACTACCAGTAAACTCCTAAAGTCATGCACATCAATAAATGTCAACTCCCCCTCTCCCTTCCTTTATCGCGCCAAGCTACGTTTCCCAAGCGCTGAGGATAGTGCATCTTTCCTATACAAAGCTACAATATCGTCATACCCACCTAGGTACTTCCCCTGCACAAAGAGCTGTGGCACCGTGTGCACGCCCGTTAGGGCAACTACTTCTCGGAAAATCTGTAGGCCGTTCGGCACAAGATCGATTTCAACTGAGACGAAACGGCGCTTTAGCTCAATCAGTAGTTTCTTAATCTGCGTGGAAAATTGGCAGTATGTGGCGGATATGAGGACAGTGGAGTTGCGGCGTAAAAGATCGTCTAGAAATTGTGCAGCGTGCGACGAATCTATCACTGTACTCATGTTTTAGATCTTCCCTTTTCTTCTAAGATTAGGCTTCTGGAAAAAAAAATAAAGGGAGAAAGAGGACAGAGAAAGCACATAAAGAGAATCCAAAATTAGTGCTTCGATATGCGTATTTTTTAATCGTTTGTGCTACTGTTTTTTGGTCATTTGTAAAGGGAAAAAAGTTTAAAGGAGTACGGAGGTGGATGGACCCTCCATTCGCATCTATGCACCGGAGTGTGTATATAAAGAGAAAGGGGAAAAGGTGAAGGACGCTCTATGCAGGTATTATTACTCGTCATACAAATATTCGGACCCTGCGTAGGAGGAGTCCGCTGAAGCGTCTAAACTGAACTCCTCGACAATCGTGGTGGGCATTTGGGATAATCCAAGCATGGGGCTTTCCGCCGGCGGCGACGGACGTCCACTTGGAAGGGATGGCTCAGAAGCTTTTGGCATATTTCTACGAACAGGAGACGGCAGGGAGGGTGAAGTCAAATGCTTTTTATCCTCCTCGAACGCCAATATGCTATCCTTCAATCCTTCTGTGCTAGACGCTCCACCACTGGGTTTGTATCGAGGCGTCTGCAAAGGATGCCGATCCGTCGATTGGACCTCATCCGACTGCACACAAGCATTGAAGTCGCTCACATTGTTGGATCGAATTATCTCTTTGTCTAGCGTATTTTTGCAGACCTCACTTGCTTCTGCTGATTTACCTTTTTTATTTCTCCTTGCCCTCTCCCCCAGGCTCGGTTCATCGACCCCATGTGATGCAATTGCGTGGATGCGATCCTCCACCACCTGCGGTGTCTCCGGGATGGAAGCGGCGGGGTGTGATAGTGGAGGCGTTGATTCTTGCATTGGATTATTCCGCTCATCCTGCTCTTGAAGTAATATTGGTACGAACTTTGCACACAAAGGTTCCTCTAGGGCTTCAGAAGAGTTTACTAAGTCTGCCTTCGCGTCATCGTGTGCATGAGAGTCCGGGTTATGGCCTTTGCTTTTTTTTTTGCTATGCTTTTTACTATGACTGTGTACGTGAGGCGCCACATGAGGGGGTTCCCCACTCTCGAGTTCTTTCGAGGCAATAGGGTTGGGCTCTAACGTTGCCAAACGCTTTTCGTTCTTATGCCGTTTCCTAGAAGCTTTTTCGCTTTCAACACAATCTAGCGCAGCATCCTTTTCGGGATGATAACATGATTCTCCTTCGGGTTCTGAGTCTCTCTTCTGCATCTTTGCACTCCCTACAGAAATTGTTTCGGATATCGTTGACTGCGTGATTCCGGCTCTGTGTTCGGTTCCATTGGCTATCCAATAGTCCCCACCCTCTTCTACGTGAAAGGACCCAGTAGGTAGCCCTTCCTGCGAGCATAACACAAAGGAAGAGCGAGAATCATTATCCGAGACTGCGCGTTGTGGGATAGGTTCGATACCTGCTGTATTGCCAAGTTCGATACTCTTTCCCTCTACACGTTGTACAAGGTAGTAATTCAATTCCCCAAATAAAATCTGAAGATTGACGACACCGGTTGCGATGGCCGGCCGCCCACAAAAACGAATGTGCACTGGCCTAGGAGGTGGTAAGTCGAGATCCATTTGTATTTATCTTGCTTGTTTATGTTTCCGCTTGCTTATTGTTAATGTTTATGAATATTTATTTAGCTACTCCTCTCTGCTTCCTGGCAGACTTAGCAAAAACTCCTTGATTTACGTCTGTTTTAGATAAGCACAAGAGTAAAAAGCAGGGAGAGGAAATATAAGGTTTCTCTTTCCTTTTCAAATTAGCCATAGAGAGACTCTGTTGCATGTGAATAACGATTATTATTCTTTTTATCCCACATGGAAGCAATACTTCACAATATTTCTTCGATACTATTCGCCAAGAGTATAAAAGGACTCACCTCTTGTAAACAAACATCAGATGTAACCACCACCTTCCACCCACACAATATATGTATGCATACACACACACACACACACACACACACACATACACGCAAACAGGAAAGAGTAAACGAGCTCTCAGTCAACAGTATTCTAGGCGTCCTTCACTGGTTCAAGATCAGTCGTTTTGTTAGGAAATGTTAGATTTTGTTGCATCAGGGAGCCTTCGAACACACACACACACACACACACACACACACATGCACACAAAGCGACCAGAACATGATATAAATATCTAGCAAATTGTTTATCCAAAGCAAAATAGAAAAAAGGCTCGCGTACATGGGAACGAGAAGAACAGCGCTAAGCTGTTTCATAGATACTATTAAGCCGTGTATCTTGTTTTATTGGGTGACCTTTAGCTTCTATTCACATAATTATGCCAAATGGAATCGAACTAACAATCTTGGATGCCTTTAGCCTGTTTTAGCAGCACCATACACACCACATAGGACACTGCAAGCGAAAAAAAAATCAATTCTTTCTGACTAATAAAACATTATAATGTCAATAATAAGTGATCAAATTTATCCCATAACGTGCAGCAGTAGGAAAAAAATCTGCAGAGAAGGAGCGTGTAGGTGTGCCCCATCAGAGGAGCAACACCTATTTTTTTCCTTTTGTTATATCCCTTTTCGAATGCATCCATAACGTCAAACACCCAAAGATCAGAGACCGAGTTCATATGTTAAGCAGTGTCTTATGGATTTTGTCAGTCTCACACCTCTGAATTTTTTTTTAATGCGCTTGATAAGTGAACACACATGCCAAAGCACACGTCACAACAGCTGCCAAAAGCAACAACGGATATACACAATTTGTGGGTGGAAGGGGGGTTGTGGTGTGAGCTGCCCTTTTCATAGCGTAAATTAATGTTTAATAAGAGCTCTCTGATGCGTGGGACGAACTCTCCATATCGTTTACGAGCCTTTCATTATATTTCAAACCACAAGCATGCAGATTCTATACAAAAGAGAAGCGGCGAACTTCAACATTAGGCGCAACAACATGAATTATAATGGGGTTCGTGCTCGTCATGGCGCAAGGAACTAGAACTATGAAGACATAATGCATTTTACATGCACAAGTCCAAACTGTTGCTGGAAAAAGGTTGCATGAAAGCGAAATATCAGATAGATGGGGTGAGCACGGCCTTTTTATCCCTATTTGATTAATACGCAATACCATGCTTAAGTTCTCTCAATAATGAAGTATGAACAGTCGTGGTCAACCGATCACCCTGACAAACCTAATGCACCAGCTGCAGCTTAAGAAGATAATTACAAATGGCCCGCGCACACATACTGCTCACTCTATGTCCTGCCATTCGCCCCATTGCAACCAACTCATGGGCTCTTTTGATGCAGCAAAGAGCTCCAGGGATGGGGGTGTAAATACATTTGTGGGGCTGTGGTTGCACAGCTTCAAGGAGCTGAGCTCGAATGCGCTAAAAATCCTTGTTGCTGAACCGTTCGGCGGGGTGTGGATCAAAGCTCATCGCAATTTACACCACCCCCTCCCCGAAACGCTTAGCCTAGCCTTCTAACGGAAGAGCTCCTCAAAGAAATTGGGAAGGAATAAAATTCAAACAAATATTTCGTCTTGCTTGAAGGTCTTCCTTTAGGATTTCAACGCGGGCATCAGCACTGGCATTGTGTACTGAGGATACAGAGCAGCAAAGCGGCAGTGCGGCCAGTTAATCTTTCCTGTGCTTCTCCAGCTGAAGGGTGGTAATGAACTCAACCCATAATGCCTTATACATGACAGTTACGTCCTCTGTGTGTGATTGATGAAGAGCATTAATGCACCCGCCTCTTGTTTGGGGAAAGACTGGCTTAGAAAGTCCCCATGTTTCATCAATCTATACTCTTAAGGGCTAGCGGCAATTAATCTCAGGAAATTCCTTTTGTCCCATTCTAAGGATATGGTGGAATGGTGAGAAGAAATTTAAAAAAAGTTGATAAAAGCAGTATGATCATTATGTAGTCGACAAGAAACACGACTAAAAATTGGCATGTGAACCAAAAATGTCGTCGAATAAGCTGACTGATTGCTCTCATTACGACCCTTTACCGCATTGTGTCTATTATATATATAGGCCCTCAAAATATTGGCAACCAATAACTGTTGCCTCACTTGAATACTCATAATTTGAGTAAGAGTTGGAACAATATGTACTATCCTTAGCACCACATTCAGGGTTTCGGAATCACATATTCGTCACAACAAGATCTATGCGAACCACATGAGCAGGAACCATAGAAAAATCAAAAGAACACGATAAAAAGGGTAGTAAAGTAACCCATTCTTTTCGTAACAAAACGAAAAAATACGATGAATCCTGGTCAATTGAATCATCCAAAGTATATCCAAGCATTTGGTAGATGCAGTCGTAATCGTTCCTTCTCGAATTCTTCCTTCAAGATATTCTCCGTCCATGCACGCTGGCTGGTGTGTGCGTCGAGGTGAGATAATACTTTGTTGATTTTCTTAGAATCGTAAACCTCTTGATTTTGCGTTTTGAACAGATAATCATCTGGATTGTCGATTAAATCGCCTTCAGACACCAAGGGGAGGGGTGGAATTGAGTTACCACCGAATTTTGCCGTATTCTTAGGCTTGCATAGCTGATCCAACTTGCGCAGTGTTTGAACAAATTCAAGCACCACAGTTTCTTGCCCTGCTAGGCTGAAATCGGAGCGAGTAACACCAGGTAATTCCATCGAACATGATTCCTTGCTGTCTCCCACAACACCCACTGCACCAGGAATAGTCTCCGCGGTACACCAGGAAGATGCAGACAATCCTCCTACGTTAGAACTCGGATTGCTCTTCTCTGTTGTGTCCGCTGCAGAGCCTCCCATCCTCTCTGAAGCGTTGTTTTCCTTGAATCCGTTTACTGTATGTTCTATGTGTTGAAACTGGTATAGAATCGAGCGTAGGGTTGCACGTCGCTTGTCAATTTTATTCACTCGCTCCTTTTCGTCGTCATACAAAGGTGCATCGTGCGTTTTGCCAACGATATCCAGGTTGGAAAAGCCACCCCTGCGCAACCCAGAAGATGGCTCCCGTGGATGCATATGCCAGCAAGGGCCCGTTGCCAAGTGTCCAATCAAAGTGGCAGCTAGACGAAAAGTGCCATCCGTCTGTGCACGACGCCTCACCACCGTCCGAATCACATCTGCTTCTTTCTCTGAGAAAGCTGTCGTAGGCAGCCCTCCAAAAGCTGCAGACACCTCATTTTGCCGTACGCGCAGCAATACAAATGCGACCTCGGCCGCAGAAGACGCGGTCCACTCGTTGCAGAGGCAATACACAAGGGCCTTGGCCGTCCGTGGCCCGCAAAGTACTCCTTTTTCCTGCGCGAAGATATGCAGCGCGAGCCGAACCGTACGCGGCGCGGGTAGAAACAGCAACCTATTCGGCCTTGACAAAACAGAACTCCCAAAGTCCCCAACAGCGCGTGAGAGAAGCTCCCACTTCGTCTTATGCTGAAGGGTTAGTGCGTAGTAAACAAACATGGCATGTAGTGCTACGGTCGCCGCATTGTAGTTCGTCGACATCCGCCTGCAGAGCCGCTGCCGCATCAACATACCTTTCGCGATGTGCTGGCCGGCAGCCCTCTCGTGCAACGTGGCAGGGCTAAGCGAGGGGTTCTGCATCATAGCAAATACCTCTGGGTGAAAATCAAGTTCACGCTCGGCCATCTGCGCGCTGTTCGCAAGAGCCTGCTCTAGCTCGCCTGCCGCGGTGCAAACATAGACCCACGCAGACAATACCTCCGCCTTTATCGGTTGTTGCTGCTCCATCTTTCGGAACAGAAGCGAAGCGGACGTGAAGTAGTGTTTATCCAGTGTACAATGGTGGGCCGCCATGCACAGTAGCGTTCGAAGCGTCTTCGAAGACAACGCGAAGTGCTCCATTGGTGGACGTTGAAGAGATGAAAACGTCAAGGCTTTCATCATATCCTCGTATATCACGTGTGGCATTGGCGCGTCGTTAGAAAAAGGCAAAGAGTCAAACAAGAAAAAAAAACTGTGCTCCATTATAATTTTAAGGACATCATGGTAAGATCTCCATCGTGTTAACGCCTCAAGCGCGGCGTGTGGTGCAGTTTCCCATAGGATATCCTTTTGTGGCAAAAGCCCTTGGTTTGAAACGACCCTCTCAATCTCAGGTAATGCTTTTTGCAACCACTCCTTGGAGAAAGCACCAAGACGTTCCGCCTCAAATTCGGACGAGCGTGGAATGCCATAAGGTGGATCAGGCAGCGGCGGTGGTCGGAAAGACATAGAAGAAGGAGAAGCATCACCATTTTCATTGTTTACCGTATTATCACCCTCCTCACCATCATCAACGTAGCTGCTAGGGCTGAGGCCAGGATCTTTGCGATACATGTCATGAACATCTCGGCGGTGCGGTATAACCGCTGAGGAAATCCGTGCGGAACCCACCCACCCTCGTCTAATAAACCCCGATTTACGTATCCATAACATTATATCAGCGAACTGTGCCTTGAAGAGAGAAGACAGAACACACTCGACACGGCTTATAAAAAAAGAAAAAAATAGGAAGAAACGATAGCAGATAAAAAATGATAAACATGTAGAAGAAAAGATACACATTGAACAAGAAATACCATGCCATTTGATTACGTCATGCACGACACCAATATATGTATATATATACATATATGTGTGTGTATTAATTTAATTCCAAATAACTATCATCTAAGCTTCAAAATTGGGGTAATATATTTCGATACTTTATTTTTGTTTGTTTGTCCCCTCGCCATATCCCTTTTTTATTAGGTCAAAAATAGAGGCATTAGAAAGACGCATTAAGGTAAATGCGATTTAAGGTTATATCTGGACTGCGTATGTTGTACTAATGAAAATATATGAAACACATGGAAATACACTAAACTTTCATCATAAGTATTGAGACAAGCACACATGGTAATTAAAATATAAATGCTTATAAAGATATATTCCGTTTTTCTCTTGAAAATATACCTGCCGTTTTAAAATTTCAATGGTCTCATATCACCATTTTATCATCTCATCAGGGGTTGGGGATTCAGTACGTACCTTAAGTTCCAGAATCTCCCACCAGGGAGCCGCCTTTGAAGTCTTTGTGGGGCTTGGGGCAAACACAAAAACCGTTGGAATAGATTGTAACTTGATCATTTCGTGGAGGCGTAGTGGGTAGTTGGGGTTCTTCGCATAACTGGCTCGTTCAACACGTACTTCCACAAAGACAATTTTATCCCTGCCAAACTTATCACATAGTTTGTTGAACCCTCCGATAACATATGGCGTGCAAGCAATGCAGTCCGGGCACCAGCTATCGCCGCCCATATAGTCGCTAGCCGCCCCTGTGAAGTACATAATGAGCGCCTCCCCATTTGAAGCCACGAAATCCGACGCAATGCGTTCCATATCTCGATCCAACTCCAAGGGAAATGAAATGGAGTAGATTTTCGCGCAATCAGGGTTCTTTTCGTCTCCAAGCGAGGGGCCCACCACGGTGTTGAGAGGCTCTTGCAGTCGGGCTACATACCGCATGTGGGACTCCGTTGCACTCCCATCCTTGCGACTCAGCGAGATCCACTTTGGGTTTTTCTTAAAGAGACGGATCGCCATCGTGTACTTACTAAATGTAGTGGTGAAGCGGTGGTAACAGCCCGCAGGCAAAACGATGCAATCACCTGTCCTACACAGCATACGAATCCAGCGGTCATCAACATCGCGGATGTCAAAGTAGCCCTCACCATCAATAATAAAACGTACTTCATCATCATCGTGCGTATGCTCAGAGAAGTGCCTTTCAGCCATCTCTTCAAATTCATCACCCATGACTTCTTCTGAGATGGTGATAACATCATACGCATAGTAACCCATTTCCTTTACAAGCGCTTCGGCAAAGAATTCTACGTTGTCGACGACGTCAACAACCTCATGCGACTCGTAGAAAACTAGGAGATTGGAGAGTGTTTCGTAGGAACACGGCTGATTTGGACTGAAGCGGTTCTCAGCACAGCGACACTCGATATCGTCAGGAATATACCAGCATTCTGACATGATGAGCAACAGACGTTCACCAAAGATTATTTCCTATATTATTTTTGAAATGTGCTAAGGAAAATTTGCACAGCATTAAGTGACAGAAAGAGATACATCTCATGGAATCGGGGAAAAAATGGAAGCGCAGAAAGACATTTTATGAAATCCACTGATTACAACAGTACGTATTCATTGCATATATGAAATATTTTTTGCTTCGCAGAATACAACCCAACAGTTACCCCAGCAATAATTATATGATACAGAAAACCAAAATCACATGATAAAAAATTCTGCACATTGAAACAGAAGTACTCGATCAATTATATACTCATTACCACCCCTTTTCAAAATTTAATAAGAGAAACATTGTTGAATATAATTTATTACTCAAAGAGTCAATGGAATAGATATATAATTGGTAAAATTGCAGATATAGGCTATTCGTATGTATGCACTTGAGGAGTTTAAAGATGATTGAAACTATAATATAGCAAAGATATCCATCAAAATATTTATTCCATTGTAGTATGATAGCTCAAAAGTGGAAAAACAACGAAAAAAAAAGAAAACTCATTATCATTCAAGAAAACCACAGATATTTAAGTCATAAAATTGTGGTAGTGTTGTTGCTCTCGTCCTTTACTAACCCTAAGCAACCTTTAACTTGATCTTTTCCTTCACCTATTTGTTTGGATAGATGGATGTGTATCAATCGAATTTCGATTGCTGCTCACATTTGAGAACCCCAAGGAATGCAAGAGAGGGGAGAGGAAAATTAGATCAAAAAAGGTGATTCTGTATTGGAGAGAGGTAAAGTCGCTTGTGTGGGTGTCGCGATCAAATACACAAACATATGCCAAAGTTGTATTTTACTCTTCACTTTAATTATTTAGAGTTTGACGAGGGTAGGTCTAGCCCCGCCATGACAAATCAAGGGCAATCGACAAAAAAAGGGATACAGAAGCACTGACTGCACCTTCTTTTTCTCAATTAGTAGATAGACAAAGAACAAGGCTAAATGTTATATAAATATATCAGTATATATAGACTATACAATCATAAAAGCCATTAGTAGGCGTAATAAACAATACGTTCCATCGACTTTATTATTGTGTGTGTGCATAATACTTATTCACATACATTAATACATTATAGTCCTATCCCTTTTTCTTTAGTTCACTATATTGGCAGGGTATTTCTATGAAGCCGGAGTACTGTCATTGAGGGTGGAACCCACCGAGAAGCTGATGTTCTGATCGACGATATAGTCATCAATGAGGGTTCGTTGGTTCTTCTAGTGTAGGCATTACTTGTTTTTGAGTACCCCTATCATCCGCTACGAATAGCGGCGAAGAGTTTAACGAAAGCGACAATTTTTCTTCAAAAGCAGTGCCTCTGAGACCGATACCGGGCACAGCCTCATAACCCATACCCCGTGAAAAACGTGCGGTCTTCGAAGAGTGCGATGAGACGTCACAGAGATTGCTTCCTGGAATATTAGCACTCGTGATGCTTTCGTTTACCTGATGGAGAGCGGCCATTATGCTTGTCATCCATTCAACGTTCCACGTGACTGGGTGCTCCAACACCTCTTCGATAGTCATGCGCTTCGCGGGATCACGATGAAATAAGGACTCTAGAAGTTCCACCAGGGAACGTGGTAGTGAGACCATTCGGGTGCCGACAACGGAGTTTTTACTGATGCTGATGCAAGTAACTGTGCGTGCTATTGTCAGACCAGAGCTTTCCGCGCCTGCGTCGTAGCGACTTTTATTGGGCTGATGCTGCTGGCGTTTGTCCATGCTACTGGAAAATTCACCTGGTGACTTCGTGTAGCGAATCGTGAGAGGAACACCTATTGGATCCTCAACAGGTAGAGTGGCAGGGAGCCGCGGTGGCATACTGGAGCTTCGTGCCATATAGTCCACCCTTCCCTCGTTGCTCATGTCCAGGTACATGGAGGACTTCTGCCTTTGGGACCGTGCGTTATCGGTACGCGGCGTAATGACATTAATATCGGGGGCTTGGCATTCCGTTCTGCTTCCTCGCGCGCGGGCAAAAGGTGACTTCGAAGGGGTTGATTCCGGTGTATGCTGGGAGGTATAAAGAGTGCCCAACTCGTCTCGCTCTTTCGCGGCTTGGATAGAAGCTGTGCGTACGGCCTCCAGTACACCGCGTGAAGTCGTAGAAGAGACCAGATTTTCAGGCCGAGAAACGGTGAGATTTGCTATTGTCACAGGCAGGCTCTCGGCCATGCTTAGCGAGTCGTACAACTCGACGAGGGCCGGAATATGCAACCCGATCAGGTGGGCCAAGTTGAAGCCCATAATATCCGTCAGGACACAGCCAAAGGACCACATGTCACAAGGCTTTCCGTACGGCTCGCCGAGGATGACCTCAGGGGCCATGTAGGACAGTGTGCCTTTCATGTTTGTCAACGGATGTCGCTCATGCACCCGAACCGCAGAGCCGAAGTCACCAAGTTTGGCAACGTTGTTAGCAAACAGAATGTTCGCCGGCTTTATGTCGCGGTGAATGATGCCTTGGTTGTGGAGGTAGGCTATGCCGCTGGCAATGTCGTGAATAATCAGCACTGCCTCCTCCGGACTAATGGGAGTCAGACCAGCGATACTACTTGTTGGGGCCGCACTATTTTTGCTGCTTATTGCTATGGAACTTTTACGAGCGCGGAGTCGAATATGAGACTGGACAGAACTTGAATCGGAAGGAGCCCGATGAGACAGTGACGCGGGGGTACGAATCCTCTGGCTCAGGTTCCCGTCACAGAGCTCCATGAAGATGCAAAAATCGTTACCGGCAGAGCAGGTGTGGGAGAAAATAATGACGTTTGGGTGGTCCAGCGAGCTCAGGATATGGACCTCACGACTGAGTCTCTCTATCCCTCGTAACGACATGTTCTTCAGAAAGATACGCTTCATGGCCAGATGTCCCTTGGATGCATATAAAACTACCTCAAACACATCTCCACCAGCGCCACTGCCAATTTGACGGACTATCTGATAGGACTGTATTACCCGGAGCTCCAGCATCTCTCGAAGCAACCGCTTTCGGAAAAAATAGTCCAGCGTCTGTCTCTGCATGCGGATGTTGAGGAACACTGATGCGATATCAGGGCTACGAAGGATGGCACTTTCTGGAATCGCTTCAGGAAGGACCCTGTGCACCCCTCCGCTTCGCTTGTGCTCACCACTTTTTGAATGGGGGTTATGATTCCTCGCGTTATCCTCCGTGATAGTTACGTGGTACATCACAACGGTCTGTTCGGAAGTGCACCCCAGCAAAAAATTCTCGACTTCTGGAGTGACAAGTTTATCATTCCACTCCACAAGAAGTAAATCAAAGCGGTCCATCCTAGCTCGCATATAACGCAGCATCTTTTCAGGGCTCGTGATAAACAAGCAGCAGTGCCCACAGCGACCAAGCTCTTCCTCAATATCAGGCCGCTCTTTAGTGGTGTATATGACAACGTAGAATAGTCTTCGAACCTCTAAAGGAGAAGTGACCTCTCTTCTGCTCCATCCACTTTCTTCGCGATTTTTGGGCAAAGGCGAGGAATTCGATTCAAAGGATGTCTGGTTATGATAGACAATCCCTTCTTGAGAATCCCCAGATGACAGTCGCGCACCGTATGTGTTATTTCCATTAACATCCTCATTCCATTTTGTTTCATGCTTTTTTGAATCCTTCCCACCTTCGATAGATGGCCTTGTTCCCAAAATACGGAACATGTTTGGAAAGCTTTCCACCAGAGAGTCGTTAGGAACGCTTGCAAAACTCAAGCTTGGGACACATGGTGGTAGTTCTTCGACGCCCACGTCACTATTCTCAAAGGAAACGCTCTTGGTCGCTTTTCTGGAGCCACTACTGCTCTGAGATGTGGTCTGGGTACTGCCCGTGTTTTTGCGTAAGATGGACGAGGAACGGGATGGTTTCTGCAAAACAGACTCTTGCTGATCTTCTGCAGATGCTGTCACTTCCACATCATTCTTCTGTGACGACGATATCACATCATCGTTCGAACATTCTAATCCTAGGCGTGTGCTGATTAAGCCTCCCACTACACTTGTGGGTAGTTTAGGCCCCCCTAAAAACTCATATCCTTTGGATTTCAACTCCTCTTGACGTTGTGCTTCTGATGAAAAGTTGCGGCATTCAGGCTTAACGTGAGGCTTATCCTTAGACGATGGGGTTGTTTCTCTGTCACAGACATCATTGGTTTTTTGTTCCCACTTCCATTTAGGGTCTTCTGTAGTCAACAGCATAGGATGTGAGAGTGACGTGGCCTGGGTCTCAATATTTTCTTTCAGATCATCACGCTCAAGCGCGAACAAACATTCGGCTTGTAGCTTTTCCTCACACGGAAAGAACTCTGTCGAGACATTATCCTCATTTTTTAATACACTAGGAAGAGAAGCCCCTGCGGCTGCAGTGGCGAGTCCTGCAGTGGAAAAGTTTGTTTCGGGCTGCTCAACCCCACAAAAGTTAGGGATGATGTCCGCATTTTTGATGTCATCAAGGGTCTCAGGAGCCTTGTCATCGCTACCATTTGTACTGTCAACCTCCACAAACTTGACTGCGGATGATTTTCGCCATGATAACTCCTGAGTAGATTGATCGGGACGATCAGAGTGAAGGCCTCGGACTCCTCGTCTAGAGTCTCCCTCGGAAAGGCGTTTCTCCTGACCATCATTGGTAGTAAGCGGTTCTATTAGCGTAACAAATGGATGGCTCACCATATCCATGTTAGACGATTTGCTCCGCTGCCTTCCCTCAATAACTCGCTCATCTTTCCCAATCTCACTTTTGGAGAACCCCCTTGGCGATATTTTTAGTACCCTATTCGGAGTTCCAGTCTGTGCTGACCTGTTTTTCTCATCCTGTTCATGAAACAGTGAGGCGCTCTCGAGATTCGTTTTAGTCGCTGCTTCTTCCGTCAAAAGGTTGGTAAGAGAAACTCCAAATGTAAACAACCCTTTTTGAGAGGACAATTGCACTGTTTCGACATTATCCAGTAGAGCCAAACGCTCCTTCGTAATATAAGGAAGACTAAGTGTGACAGCTGTGCTATCTCGGCGGATATTTAGGGAACCGTTGCAATGAATCAGAAGGTCGATTAGTTCTTGTGGAAGGACATACTCAAGCGGTACATAGGCCGACTCTTTTGGAGATGAAACCTCTGGTGTGCCAGATTGAGGGGCAGAAAGGATGGGGGAAACACCCCTGCTATGGTCAAAACCAGTCTGCCCTTGCTCTACACCGTCAGCGCCCGCCACAAGAGACGTGTCTGGCAAGGCGACGGATATCAGCCCCGTTCCCATAACCATCGACGCGTTGGACAGGCTCGCCCTTTTATTGTCTATACGCCGTGTACTGCCGGCCGTCACCGGCGGCGGTAAATGCGTTGTGTGGAACGCGTGGTTAATAAGCCTAAACTGGTGCTCTGAAGCCATCTTTAAGTTATCAACTGGCGGGGAAGACTTCTTCACACCAGAGGTACCGCCATTTGTGATATCAAAAGAGATCTGGCTTACCCGCTCAGCCTCAGAGACCGCAAAACTCCGTTCCTCCCGGAGAATCTTTTTATCCGTTTGTATGTATTTTGCCTCGAGCTGACTCATCATCTCCTCAAGGGTCATTCCCTGGAAAATTATGTCGGACAGAAGATCCACCACAATAAAGGTGTTCCTGATATTCACAAAGCAATGGACCGGCGTTTCAGCGCCGCACTGACGCTGATACCGCTGGACGTACTGCAACAGAATAAATAAGGACACAATGTTCATGATGAAGGTCTTAGGAACACGTTTCGAGATCTGAACCGTCGCGATCCCCTTGAGGGACTGCAATCGCAGCCGCAGATTTTTCACCTGCACCGTGTCCGTGCTGCGGGCGCGCTGCGTCATTGCGGGGCGGGAGGACAAACTCATGTTGCTCACCCGCCCCAGCGTATCGGGCTGCTGTCGGTATGAATCTCCAGTCTGGTCCTCCTGAAAAGCGCTGAAGGAGACGAATCTAGGGTTTGAGGAATCTGGACTGAAGGCGGAGCTGCTGGTGCGCGTGGCCACGTCCCTATTATCGGTGGAGTACCTCTGACTGCTGCCTTGGAAAGACTCAGAATTCAGTCGGAACTTGGCCCATTCATTGCCACCAATGTCGGAGGTCAGATAGTGATATCCGGTATCGTTTAGCCAGCTGGTTGGGGTCAAGGACGAGGTCTGGGGGCCTGAGGTGATCCGATTGAAAGTATCCTCCCTCTTTCCGCTCAACGACAAGGCCGAGAACTTCGTCGCCGGCGAGGTGGGTTTGCTCGCACGCTCTGCCATATGCACCTCAGGAGTATTTTTAGTAGTGTTTCCTACCGTACCAAAGGTTTCCCACGTCTTCAAGAAGTCCTTCCTTGAGCGGTGTGATCTCCCTGGGTCGCTCCAGTGAATATTGCCATTCTGGCTAAGAGATTCAGTCGGTTGAATCTGATCCTCCACTCGTTCAACAACGTTAGAAAAATCTGAGCCCGGATTAACGTTGTAGGAGACGTACTTTGTGGTTTTTGATTTATCCTCGCGGCTGAGGCGAGAGGCCCACATAGAAATCCTCCTCCCTTTCTGTGTTGGCAATAGAAGCGAGGTACAGGGTGTGGAAGTAGCACCCACAGGCATCTCAGGATTATCGTTCTGACCCCTCTTTGCCCTTGTTTCAGATGCGGCATGGCTACTTGAAGAGTCTCTCGTTATCACCGTTGTCGTGCGGCTCGTCCCACTACTACCTTCAGAATGGCTAAATATGCTGAGATTCCGGCTTTCCGCATCCGAGAACATCCGTTTCGACAGAAATGGGTCCGGCACATGCCAATGAGGTTCCTGTTTTTCACTGCGTCGGTGCTCGTGCAACTCCTTGTGGGATGTCTTGTCCTGTGAGGAACGTTCTTGACTATGTCGTTTCTGCCGTTGTGAGGACACTGTATGAATTTCCTTCGACAAAATACTTGAAAACGACGACTTTCTCCTACTTGCAGACGCTATGCCCTGCAAAGCTCCACTGGGTAGCGTGCAAAAGCTACTTAGCGGCTTATAGAAATTTGTTTCATGAGCCTCACTGTTACGAGTAGTATGGAACTTGGTTTGACTTCCCCTCGGGCTCTCCTCATGGTGGTCCTTGTTTTGGGATTTTTTGGTTACTTCCCTTTTATTCAACTCGAGGTCGGTGTCAACGTCGTTTCGGTTCCCCGTGTGTTCGGAATCATGGTGCGGAAAGGGTGACAAAGAGGAGCAAGTGTAAGGATCCGACTCTGGCTTAGCATTGTAGATAATAGGAAACGGAGAGGATGAAGGGACGGTGGTAGCTAGGGGAGCACGATGTGCGCTGAGCGAAGTGCTCAATGAACCCAAGACCCCATCCACAGATGGTCTATTAGTGGCAACAACAGGGAATGTGGGGCTCGTTTTACCTCCAAAAAGAAACGGCTCCGTTCTGGATTGCCTCTTCATACCAATATCACTCGATCTCAGAGATGTGGGTAAAGACGAGTCTTTATCTGGGACCTCATCACTCTTACCTGCATCTATACCAATGGTTCCAGTAGGCAATGTCTTTCTAAGGAAGAAAATAATTAAGTACGGCTCTTCAGCGTTATCGTCGACCCCGCATCCACCAAAACTTTTAAATGCATTTTTATGAGAATTCATGTATTTAGCACCGCTAAAAGGAGCATTTGTATCCATAATATCAACCGCATCCATGTTGGTACCTGCCTCAAATAAAAAGTCTCCTGTTGCAGCTTCATTTCGACCGCTAGTATTCCTCACCAAGGGCGTCATCACGTTCCCAGTATTACATAGGTTCACATAATCCAGACTCATAGCAAAACATGTATAGATGCTCGAGTCCTGTATGCTATGAAGTCCCAAATAGCACTCCACACCTGTCTTGAAGAGTTCTGAAAGCTCTGAGAGCTCTTTAACCTCATATTTAGAGCAATCTTGATTCTTCAAATCGTCATGAAGGGGAAATATATTCACCAAATTTGAGACTGGTGTCATATGCTTGTCAGAATTTGAGGGTTTTATAGTTGTGGTACTTCCACAGCTTACCAGCGATCCCACTACTCCATTTTTCGTATCATACCGACCTAAGGGACCATCTTCCGTCTTACTGTCGGATTGATCTATGAGGATGGGTAGGTAGCAGCAGAAGTGAGCCTTAATGTCACTGCTAACAAGATTCTGGTGCTTAACATGGCCAAGCAGCTGAAGCACGGCTTGATTTGCATACACAATAGGAAATGACTCTACTACCAATGGAAGCGATTCTCTGCGTGAATGAGAAAGGGGGTTTGATACGTGTACATCCGTTACACCTTTGGATGAAAGGCGGGATATCTCTTGATGCTCAAAAAAACTCGATTTTTTATAAGCGGTCCCCTTGTGCGAAACTACTTTTGTCACGAGTGATAAACTTTCAGACTTTTCCGCTTTTTTCGTTAAATCAGTAATGCAATCAAATGATGATTCTTCCTTCGGATTGTCAGGATCAAATCGGCTATTCTTAAAGGCATTATCTAGTGGCACTGTAGCTGAAAGTGATAAAGGGTCAATAGCACTGCTGGTATTGCTGAGGATATCTCGACTACTGGCCATGCTTGGTTGAAATGTATGGGAACCTTCATAAAAAGACGTGGATAGATGCGGGTTCTTCACGATGATTGTCGGTATCAGTAAGTCTCCGATGTTTTGGTGTGCAAATCCTCGCAGCTGGTTGTGTAACTGCATATCTTTTTTGATTTCCAAAAATTTCATCCTACTTACAGCAATGGGTGATCCAGCGGGATATGATGGTAGTTCTTCATTAGTGGATTCTTGAGTATGCAACAACGGTTGGTGGCTAGCTGCTCGTGGATAGACTGAATCCCGAGATTTCGCAATTGAATCAACCAAATTAAGTCCTTGGCCTATTTCCATTGATGGGTCGGGCACGCGTGGCAAAGGGTGGTGATCGCCTTCTAGAATTGGGGTAACATCGTATGGGGCCTCATTGTTATGCCCCTCTTCTCCATATCTCTTAGAGCAGTTGGATACATCCTGGATGACGCCATTCTTTTCATCACGAATGGGATCATCGGGGGATCGACCCGAATGCTCATTCTTGTCAAATGCATTGTTAAGGCATTTTTGAGAGTCTTCAGCACGCTTCAACATTTGCGAGCTACTGAAAATATAATAGTAGTTGATTTCCTCAAAAATATGAATCACATAAATAACTTTAGAAGTAGCTGAACAACAGCTGAATAGGCCTCCTTAAAGGGACTATTTTATTGTGTTTTACGAGTGTATGCTAGTTTCGTCCAACACGTTGAATTAAACGCAACTACACAAACAAGCAAAACAGCAATAGTATGTAATATATTGATATATTTTAAAAATTAAGAAGCTTTACTAAAAGATAGACTAGATGCCAACGGCGTTGTAATATTGCACTCATACACACACGCAGCAAAAAGCAACAACACCAAATTACTCCAAAGAGACCCGACAATGTATATATATATATAGAGAGAGAGAGACAGATATTAAAGCCTTAAGGAAGGGAAAAATAATATTTTAATAATGTGAGATAAGTGTATAAAACCCTTTTGAATAGCTAATATAAGAGGAGATTCAGTATATTTAAATGAATATATATATCTAATCTCCACAGCCTTCGTTCTAAAGAAAAAAGTGAAAGGAGAGAAAATCGCTCAGGAATACAGGAAGGCGTCGTGCGGTACATGCATTCTGATACAAATCGAAACAAACCAGGAAAGATGGGTTCCCCCTATTTTCTTTACATCTCCCGTCTCTCTTCTCTGCAACAGAGAAGGATAAAGAAATCTGCTGAATAGAACGGATGGAATGAGATAGACACACACTTGAATGTTACTATCATCATAGCATTCGGAAAGACAACATAGATGGATTGAAGGGAAAGACATCACATCTGAAGACGAAATTCTATACATAAATACTTAAACTGACCCCAATTTGAGCGTCTTTTTGATTTTGTAAAGAAAGAACTGAAGCAAATATAAAACGTCGGCATAGAAAATATACTCATATCTCTCTGAACGTCCTCCAGACGAAGGGAGAAAAAAAAAACATGACATCAAACGAATAATCCACATAAACGTAATTAAAGTGAACCCCTTCCGGATGTTAAAATAAGAAAGAAGGCACTCCACCCAAATTGAATCTACAAAGCATAAATATGCATATATATACATTCATATATACGTCAAGCTCATTACCCCAACAAAACCATCAAATGTGCAATGTGCAAACAATTACAAAAAAATCAGTATTAAAACGGACACAAGCATAATTCCATTATAAAGAGATATTTTAATTTATTTATGCTTTTTAACTTTGCCATTAAAGCAATCGGGACACCAGAACAGTTAGAGCGGGAAAAAAAAAGTGAAAAATATATGATAATTGCAGAGCACTAATTTGTACCCCAACCTACACATTGCTGGGTTCTTTTTCCCCAAAAAAGAGCGTATATCTCATGACATATACACTAAGCCTCTGTTTCTCAGCCCAGTTTCCCTCTGTTTATTCATTTCAGACGAACCATACCTTTCTGGAAAGCTAACTGATGAAACGGTGGTACCGTCATTTCTGATGTTTTGTGTGCTTCGACGATGGGCATGTAAGTCATCGGGGCGTAGTTTTCCTCTTTGTAATCATCTAAGACTACCCCAAAGTCCTCTCCTTCGGTAAAGACACCGCCACCGATGTCACCACAACCGATGGACAATGGATTGGAATGCGGAACAGACGTCTGACAGGCACTTTCCATGCCCTGATTGCACGGCGGTTGAGAGTCGACGGCGACGCTCGTGCTGGTATTGGCGAGGGCGACATCGACAAGCTTGGCGCCACCCCCTGTGGGGTGGTCGATGAGCGTAAGAC
The DNA here is from genome assembly GCA_000582765.1 of Phytomonas sp. EM1. NCBI lineage: Eukaryota > Euglenozoa > Kinetoplastea > Trypanosomatida > Trypanosomatidae > Phytomonas > Phytomonas sp. EM1. The sequence goes on along the minus strand of HF955086.1, from coordinate 3,760 downwards.
CACCTGAAATCTGCTCGTTATTGTGGAACAACCCGATATCCCCATGCGAAACCTCCGGGATGTAACCACGGCTGTCGAAATCACACTTAACATCGACTAAATCTCGCATGCTGCTGAAAAGCTCCTGGTTATCATAAAGTGGGCCGAAGACGTCATTCTCGACCTGAACGGGCGTCGGGATCACATCCGGCCCGAAGGCGGCCTCCAAAAGTAGCATTTCCTCCTTTTCTTGGTTGAACTCGTTGATGTAGCGGGTGTTGGTTGGGGTCTGTTCCCGTACATTCCACGAAACGGGTAGCTTTTGCAGATGATCCTCGTTGGCGTAGCGGAGGGCGTTCGTGACCGCCTCCTTCAGCCGCCGCGAGGCCGCGGAGGAGGAGGAGGGGGTGTTGTAGCTATCCTTATGCAAGGAGATCGGCGGGCGAAGCTGGCGCTTCTCACAGGCCCCCCAGTTAAACCCATTAAAAAAAGGATGCCGCTTCAGTTGGGCGAGGGTGGTGATCCGTCGTGTGGGGTCCTTCTGCATCAACATCATCAGCACATCCTGCGCCGCCTCCGTCAGGGCGACGTGCGGGGGGAATTGAAGCGCGCACTGCGTGATCGCGATGTTCGTCTCGTGCTCGGTCTTTCGCAGGAACGGAAAGCACCCGGTGATTAAGGTGAAGAGCACCACCCCCATACTCCACCAATCCACCTCCAACCCGTACCCTTCCTCGTCCGGAGAGGAGGCATTGAGGACCTCCGGCGCGATGTAGGCCCGCGTGCCGCACCCGGTGCGTTGTCTAATCACCCGCCCCGGGGGTTGACCCTCCGAAGCGGGCGAGGACGCCTCGTCCGTCGTGATTTTCTTCGCGAAACCGAAATCGGTCAACACGACGTGGCCTTCGACATCCAAGACGAGGTTGTCGCCTTTGACATCCCGATGGACGATTCCGTGCAGCCGAAGGTGCTCCACCGCGATCGCGAGCTCCGCGATGTAAAAACGCGCGATCGACTCGTCGAAGCGATGCCCAGGGGCGCGTTGGGTGTGCATCAAGAGCTCACATCCAGGGAGGTAATCCAACAAGATGTAGACGCGGCTGTCGGACTGGAAGCAGGCGTGGATTTTCATGATATACGGGCAATCCAGCGACTCCAAGATCGCGCACTCGCGGCGGATCTCAATCACGTTACGGACCCCGTGAAAACACGTCTTCCGGACGATTTTCATCGCAAACAGCTTCCGGGTGAGCTTGTGCTCCACCAGCAGCACCCGTCCAAAGGCCCCGACCCCGAGCATATCCACACACTCAAACGCCGACGGCCCCACCGGGTAGGAAATCCGATTTCGAAGAAACGCCTGCACCGACTGCGCGGCCGCGGCGACCTCCAACGCGTGGGCGGCGGACTGGCAAACCGCGACGAGCTCCGTCAGCCGCATATACCACCACGCCCGCGTTCCGACTTTTTGAAAGAGAAAATGATGCAGCACCCCTTTATACAACACGCGAAGGGGGTAAACGGTGATCCCGATGGGTTCCGCCCCTGAGAGGTGGGTGAAGCCGTGGGAAGGACCCCAAGGGGCGGCCGCGCGGTCGGTGCCCCCTCCGTTGGGTGGGGGATTTCGCTGCCAAAACGACCCCCCTCGCCTCGCGTAGAGGGTGGAATCGACGCCGGGAAGACGGGATTTCGCATCCAGCGGCGGCCGCACGGCCGGTGGGGGGGTTCCCCCGAAATGCTCCCCCCCTCCTCCTCC